>OZ014432.1:29259372-29806312 GCA_963966015.1 Aphidecta obliterata
CAAGATAAGTCAACCATTTTTGAGCGCTCGTACTACTTACACGAGGGCTATATCATTTCGTCACGATGTCTGTATTTTTCGAATTTTGAGCCGAAAATGGTCTCAATCGACTATGTTCGACTCACTGATGACGAATCCGTCGAAAAATTCGAGTCTGTCCGTCCGTCCGTCCGTCCGTCCGGCCGTCCGGCCGTCCGTCCGTCAGCACGATAACTCTCGAACGGATCAACCTAGAGACTTGAAATTTTCAGTGTAGGTTCAGATCCCAAATGCCGCGGTCAAGTTCGTTAATGGGCAGAATTCCACCAGGGGTTCCGTAAATATGGCCGTTCAAAATTTTGTTCTCCTGATTACTTCGAAACTACAGATTCGATCGAGATGAAACTTTGCACTCAAATGGAGAATGAGGTGTTTGAGCTACATGTGAAATTTTGTCCAGATCGCATGACCAGAACCATAGAAACCATAGAAAATTGTAACTTTTGAACGGAACCCCCTAGGGACTTGAAATTTTCAGGATAGGTGTGGATCTGGAATGTCGTGATTACGTTCATCTATGAGCGAAATTATACAAGGTGTTCCGTAAATATGGTAGTTTGAAATTTAGTTTTCTTGATAATTTCAAAACTACAGATTCGATCGTGACGAAATTTTGTATACTTATGGAGAATGATATATTCAAGCTACATTTCTCCAGATCACATGACTCGGACCATAGAAAATCATAACTTTCGAACGGAAAGGCCTAGGGACTTGAAATTTTCAGGATAGGTGTGGATCTCGATTGTCGTGATCACTTTCATCTATGAGCAAAATTATACTAGGGGTTCCGTAAATACGGTCGTTTGAAATTTTGGTTTCTCGATAATTTCGAAACTACGGATTCGATCGAGATGAAATTTTGTATTTTAATCGAGAATGATATATTAAAACAATATTTTGTCCAGATCGCATGACCAGAACCATAGAAACCATAGAAAATTGTTACTTTCGAACGGAAAGGCCTAGGAACTTGAAATTCTCAGGGTGGGTTTGGATCGCAAATATCGCGGTCATGTTCATCAATGAGCAAAATTAGACTAGGGGTTCAGTAAATATGGCCGTTCAAAATATTTTTTGCTGATAGTTCCGAGAATACTGAGCGGATTGGGATGAAATTCTGCACCTTGCTGAGTAATAATGTATTCAAACTACGTGCAAAATTTTGTCCAGATCGCACCACCAAGACCATAGATACCGTAGAAAATTCTAGCGAATTATCGAAAAAAAATTGATCAGCTGAAGCACTGACATGAATTCTGGAGTTTCGCCCAAGTTTCAGAATTTTTTTGACAGCTGTCGAAAATTCCTTCAATTGATTTCTGAAACTGGAAAATGCGAATCTACCTACAAGGTGCATGTACGAGCGCTCAAAAGCTCCTGCCTTCACGGCAGTGCTTTTCGTCATTTTTTCACGAAAGACTAATATTGCAATAAGAAACAGCCTGTAAAAATCTAGTGATGCTAGAACGAAAGCTTCTATATAAAACAAATTTTTTAAATGTAAGGGTTGAAATTTCAACCCCTGGATCCCAAGAGAAGTCAACCATTTTTTCACGAAATACTAGTATTGCAATAAGAAACATCCTGTGAAAATCTGGTGATGCTAGAACGAAGGCTTCTATTTAAAACTAATTTTTGAAGTTTGAGGGTTGAAATTTCAACCCCTGGATCCCAAGAGAAGTCAACCATTTTTTCACGAAATACTTATATTGCAATAAGAAACATAGGGTGAAAATCTGGTGATGCTAGAACGAAGGCTTCTATATGAAAAGAATTTTTTAAATGTAAGGGTTGAAATTTCAACCCCTGGATCCCAAGAGAAGTCAACCATTTTTTCACGAAATACTAGTATTGCAATAAGAAACATCCTGTGAAAATATGGTGATGCTAGAACGAAAGCTTCTATATAAAACAAATTTTTGAAATTTAAGGGTTGAAATTTCAACCCCTGGATCCCAAGAGAAGTCAACCATTTTTTCACGAAATACTTATATTGCAATAAGAAACATAGGGTAAAAATCTGGTGATGCTAGAACGAAGGCTTCTATATGAAAAGAATTTTTTAAATGTAAGGGTTGAAATTTCAACCCCTGGATCCCAAGAGAAGTCAACCATTTTTTCACGAAATACTAGTATTGCAATAAGAAACATCCTGTGAAAATCTGGTGATGCTAGAACCACGGCTTCTATGTGAAAAGAATTTTTCAAATGTCGAGCTGTGTAAGAATCGGCCACTCGGCTTAACATTTCTTGTATTATTCACCATTATAAATAATTTCCATTTATATTTCATGTTAATTGTTATCTTGGTAAATAATTAATGTATTATTTCCATTAGTCCCGAAAAAGAACTTATAATTATCGTAATAGTACATAGAAATATTTTTTCGGCACGCCACTGGTCGATCGGGTATTTCCGGAGATTTGGTCTGCCAAGTTTAGCCGCTCTCTTCACGGCCGTTTGCGGTTCGAGGTTACGATGTGGAAATCAAACTGAAGCTGCGAAGTGCGATAAAAAGCCAAGTCTGAACGATCATCTCTTTTTGGTACAAATATTTTTGGATTAAGATTTGGCACCTAATTTGATATACAGGGTGTTTCACTAGTGACGCGGATCTCGATTACGCGTGAGCAGTATAATTCTAGAATTTTAAAGGTCAATTGGGGCTACATTCTGAAATTGTTTTGATATACATATACAGGGTGATCGAGAAAAGTGGGAATCACCAGACATATGTTTTTTCATAATGGAGCACCCTGTATTTTATTACAGATCTAGAAAGCATAGTACAAATGAGCCTAAGTTTGTTTGACGTCTCTTGTGCTTAAAATTTACCGTTGTTGAGATATTTCGATTTTTAGTAAATTTGAGGGTTTCTAGATAACCTAAAATATATGATTTTGGCGGAATGAGATTTTGGCAGTGAATACTAGAAATACTAATCACTTAGAACTCTACTAGGTTGAGGCAAATCATTGACGACATTTTCAAACTATTATTTCAAGCTCATTTCATATGGCACACCCTATATTTCAAATTTTCATTTGGTAGCAGAATTCATAGCCTTTGAAAAATTATTGAGGTTCGTCAGACGTAAATTTTTTGGTTTCCGATTTACCATTTCCCTGGGGAATGATATCGTAATATCCAAGTTTTTTCTCATTACGGAATATGAAAAGAAAGGAGTAAACTGGATATTCACTGACAACACAACAAGAACATAATAAAAACATTAAATTCATCAATAGGTACTATCAAATAAAAAAAATTATGAAAAGCACTGCCGTGAAGGCAGGAACTTTTGAGCGCTCGTACATCCACCTTGCAGGTAGATCCGCATTTTCCAGTTTTAGAAATCAATTGAAGGAATTTTCGACAGCTGTCAAAAAATTCTGAAACTTAGGCGAAACTCAAGACTTCGTGTCAGTGCTTCAGCTGATCAATTTTTTTTCGATAATTCGCTAGAATTTTCTACGGTATCTATGGTCTTGGTGATGCGATCTAGACAAAATTCTGCACGTAGTTTGAATAAATTATTCCTCAGCTAGGTGCATAATTTCATTCCAATCCGATCAGTAGTTTCGAAAATATCGGGAAAATAATATTTTGAACGGTCATATTTACGGAACCCCTAGTCTAATTTTGCTCATTGAGAACGTGACCGCGATATTTGCGATCCAAACCCACCCTGAAAATTTCAAGTTCCTAGGCCTTTCCGTTCAAAAGTTACAGTTTTCTATGGTTTTTATGGTTCTGGTCATGTGATCTGGACAAAATATTGCTTTAATATATCATTCTCGATTACAATACAAAATTTCATCTCGATCGAATCCGTAGCTTCGAAATTATCGAGAAAACAAAATTTCAAACGACCGTACTTACGGAACCCCTAGTATAATTCTGCTCATTGATAAACGTGAACGCGACAATTCAGATCCACCCCTATCCTGAAAATTTCATGTCCCTAGGCCTTTCCGTTCGAAAGTTATGATTTTCTATGGTTTCTATGGTTCTGGTCATGTGATCTGGAGGAATGTAGCTTGAATATAAATTTCTCCATTAGTATACAAAATTTCGTTCCGATCGAATCTGTTGTTTTGAAATTATCAAGAAAACTAAATTTCAAACGACCATATTTACGGAACCCCTAGTATAATAATGCTCATAGATGGACGTGATCCACACCTATCCTGAAAATTTCAAGTCTCTAGGCGTTTCCTTTCAAAAGTTACAATTTTCTATGGTTTCTATGGTTCTGGTCATGCGATCTGGACAAAATTTCACATGTAGCTTGAACACCTCATTCTCCATTCGAGTGCGAAGTTTCATCTCGATCGAATCTTTAGTTTCGAAGTTATCAGGAGAACAAAATTTTGAACGGCCATATCCACGGAACCCCTGGTGGTATTCTGCCCCTTAACGAACTCAACCGAGGCATTTGGGATCTGAACCTACACTGAAAATTTCAAGTCTCTAGGTTGATCCGTTCGAGAGTTATCGTGCTTACGGACGGACGAACGAACGAACGGACGGACGGACAGACAGACTCGAATTTTCCGACGGATTCGTCATCAGTGAGTCGAACATAGTTGATTGAGACCATTTGGACCATTATACACTGAAATTATAACAATTATTCAATATGATGACCATTTTCTTGAGCACAAAGTGTAAGCCTCGCCCTAAAAAATCTTCTTACTTTAAATAAGGAATTTCAAATTTCTCCTTCATGAGAATGGACATATAAAAAAATCACAAATTACAAATAAATCTGAAACTGGAAGATTTAGGTCTGACGAATCTCAATAATTCTTCAAAGGCAATGAATATTGCTACCGAATGAAAAAAAAAAAAAATAGGGTGTGCCATTTCAAATGAGCTCGAAATAATAGTTTGATATGTCGTCAAGTCGTCAATGCTTTGTCTCATTTCGAACACTCAGTATAGTTTTGATTAATTATGATAGATACAGTATTCTTTTCCGGTATTTTTGTAATCACAGCTAGAACCATATTCTGCCCAAGTCGAAGTTATCATGTTTTTTTAGCGATGCTCAAATTTACGAGAAAGCGAAAATCTCAGAAACGGCAAATTTTAAGCAAATTCAGTAATGAAATACGAAAAATTTTTCTAGATACATTTCAAGCATATGAAACGTCAAACAAACTTGGTCATGTTCAATAAGAAAAACCATATGTTTGGTGCCTACCATTTTCCTGAAACACCCTGTATATTTCAAAACGATTTCAGATTATAGCCCCAATTGACCTTAATGATTCCGCGTTGAAACAAACTTTATTGCTTTAGCGTCAACTGTGAAACGCCCTGTATTTTTCATTGATATGTTATTGTATGGTACTCTTCAGATTGTTCCTATTTATGTCAAAACGGTTCCTTAAATTTATGGTTTCACGATAAATGAGTGCGGAAGAAGATTTAACGTCCTCAACCAATGGGGCGTGACGATGCTGATGTTTTCAGGGAAGAGATTATTTATCAGGACAACGACAAGGGGGAAGTTTTCACTTTTCAGCGATAAGTGTTCGACAATGCAGTTTTCCCTTCTCATTTTTGAGCGCTCGTTCCATCCGTAGGCACGACAACTCGCGACGGAACGACCTAAAAACTTGAAATTTTTAGGGTGGGTTCGAATGTCCTGGTTAAGGCAAAATAAGACTAGGGGTTCCGTGAATATGGCAGTTCGAAATTTTGATATCCTGATCACTTCCAAATTACTGATTCGATCGAGATGAAATTTTGTACTCTGATGGGGAATGACGTGTTTTAGCTACATGCGAAATATTGTCCCGGTTGCATGACCAGAACCATAGAAATTATAGAAAATTAAAACTTTCGAACGGATAGATGTGGATATCGAATGACGCGGTCACGTTTATCAATGAGTCGAATTAGACTAGGGGTTCCGTAAATATGGTCGTTTGAAATTCAGTTTTCTTGATTATTTCAGAACTACGGATTCGATCGTGGCGAAATTCTTTATTTTAATGGAGAATGATATATTCAAGCCACATTTTTTCCAGATCGCATGACCAGAACCATAGAAACCATAGAAAATTATAACTTTCGAACGGAAAGGTCTAGAGACTTCTAGCGAATTATCGAAAAAAAAATTGGTCGCCAAAAGCACTAACGTGAAGTCTGGAACTTCGACCTAGTTTGAAATTTTTTTCTTACAGCTGGCAAAAATTTTTTTTGGTTCTGAATCTGTGAAATGGAAGCTACCTACAAGATGGATGAACGAGCACTCAAAAGCTCCTGAATTCAAGGCAGTGCTTTTTATATTTTTTTTTCTCGATTTTCAGCCAATGATACAAAATTTTTGTGTTGATTTTATCCGATGAGTTCATATAGTTCACGAAAATAGTTGGGGAACGCTGATATAAACTTATTTTCGTAACAAATTGAAAACGTAGATTAATATATAAGGACATACAATATTTCGGTATGTGGAATGTAGCGATCATTCGAGAAATTAATTACCTATTGTTACGAAATATTTACGCGTCATGCTCCACTCCCATTTACAAACATCGTGCATAACGTTATCCTCCATATTGCTGCGGTTTTTAAATTGCATTGCAGTAGATACAAACATGATGGCGTGTGCTTTAATATAGGAGGAAGTGTTCGCGAATACGTCCAAACTATACAGTCATTTCTACCATTTGTCAGACGAAACATGTGTGGCACGACGCTTTCTTTTTCATAAATTCACAATTTCCTCAGTGACTGTAGTATAACAATGAATACGAAATGGAACGTCGCGTGAATTCACTACGTGAACGAATTTTCGAACCCAAAACGAGGAGACATTGACTGGTAATCCTCTTGTTGAACACCATTATATAACACAGATTATTCAAATTCAAGTACCCGTGATAGAATCACTTTTTATATTCGTCGCTATTTTTTGGGAAACTAACGATCTGGACTCAAGACGATAACAAATTCACACAAAGAAGCACTTGAGACACTTCTGTACTGCTCTGCGTCTTGTTCGCAGGAATTCATCAAGTCTTCCCTCTACGGGTCTATTGGGACACACTTCAAAAATAAGGGAACAGAAATGAATAACTGACTGAATTCGGGTCTTAATATGAATGTAGTTTTATTGGTCCTTGACGAAGGCGTTGGCTGTTAAGTGGATGAATGCGGCGAAGCTATTAAGAGAATCAACTCGAGTCATTAGTGGACCCACCCTTCTTACATAATTAATAATCTCTGGAGTGCCATAAGCCAAGGTATCCGCATCTCCTCACTACATCCGAGTGGTCGGATGGCGGTTTCTATGAGGGAGAGGCCTTTTTCCTTCTTTTTTCGAGGGAATATGATTCTGAATATTTCATGTTACTGGAATCGCGATGGGTTCTGAAATGTTTTCGAGTGGATGATATTCAAGGTTAGGGGAGCCCTTGAATACTGATAGCTGAACCGAAAAGTTTTCTGTGAACTTCCGAAGAAATCTCCGGAACATTAGTCGAAGGGAGAGTGGATGTTTGCTTTTTCATTTCACTTGAGAACTTACGTTTGGATTATTTTTCTTTTGATTTGTCCATATTTCTGAGTTCAATTCATGATACCTTACTTCAAACTATCCAATTTTTTTGTCAGGATTTTTTTAATGCTTCTGAATTATTTGAGGACCGTTTAACTCAAATGAAGGCGCCAAATTCCCATTTTTCTGACGTCATTCTCTTTTCTGTAACATGAGAATATTCCGCAACACCTTTCAAAAAACTGAATCACATCTGAAAGAAAAAATATCTTAAATTTGTTAAGATATTTTATGATTTATGTCCAGGTGCAATATTCAAAATCTTTTTTAATTTAAATGTATAGGTTTCGGGTTTTTCAAACAAAACTTCCTACTACGATAGTGAAATTGAAAATTGACGAGAAGTCAGAAGCTTTTGCGCGCTTATTCGAGTTCACCTATCCAGGTATTTCCATCTGTTAATCGATATATTTCAAGATATTCTCATTTGAAATTCAGGATGTCAGATTTTGATCAATAACACGTTGAATTCTGAAAACCTCGAGAAAATTATCGGCCGTATATGGCAAAAAGTTCTCGAGATAAAGAAGTTTCGAAAAAAAAAATTGTTTCGAATGGATCGTTATTCTTCGAAATATTTGAACGAATCAGATGGCTTTATTTACGAAACTTTTCCTTTCAGGTTCGCATTCAGCCATCGAAAGTACCCCAAAAATTTCAGAACCCTGAACCTTTGCCATAGAAGTTTATCGTGTTTACGGACGGCCGGACGGACGAACAGAATTGAATTTGACCTCAAATTCTTCATCTGCACGTCCAACTTAATTGTTCAAGACCATTTGGCTCAAAATTCGAAAATTACAATCATTATCATGAATAGGTATTCGAAAATATTTTTTCCGTTGGTTTGAACAATGAAAAGCCCGAAATCTCGTAGTTTTATTATACCTATTAGGAAAATTTTTGCGCAACAAATGAATTCTCTATTTATGAACATTACCTTTTCGATTAATGCCTAAGGAAAACCCGATTTTTGAGCGCTCGTACTACTTACACGAGGGCTATATCATTTCGTCACGATGTCTGTATTTTTCGAATCTTGAGCCGAAAATGGTCTCAATCGACTATGTTCGACTCACTGATGACGAATCCGTCGAAAAATTCGAGTCTGTCCGGCCGTCCGGCCGTAAGCACGATAACTCTCGACCGGAACAACCTAGAGACTTGAAATTTTCAGTGTGAGTTCAGTTCCCGAATGCCTCGGTTAAGTTAGTTAATGGGCCAAATTCCACCAGGGGTTCCGTAAATATGGCCGTTCAAAGTTTTGTTTCCCTGATTACTTGAAAACTACTGATTTGATCGAGATGAAATTTTGCACTCAAATGGAAAATGAGGTGTTCAAGCTACATGTGGAATTTTGTCCAGATCGCATGACCAGAACCATAGAAACCATAGAAAATTGTAACTTTTGAACGGAAACGCCTAGGGACTTGAAATTTTCAGGATAGGTGTGGATTTCGAATGTCGTGATCACGTTCATCTATGAGCAAAATTATACTAGGGGACGAAATTTTGTATACTAATGGAGAATGATATATTCAAGCTACATTTCTCCAGATCACATGTCCAGAACCATAGAAACCATAGAAAATCATAACTTTCGAGCGGTAAGGCCTAGGGACTCGAAAATTTCAGGATAGGTGTGGATCTGAAATGTCGCTTTCACGTTTATCAATGAACAGACTTATACTGGGGGTTCCGTAAAAACGGTCGTTTGAAATTTTGGTTTCTCGATAATTTCGAAACAGCGGATTCGATCGAGATGAAATTTTGTATTTTAATCGAGAATGCTATATTAAAACAATATTTTGTCCAGATCGCATGACCAGAACCATAGAAACCATAAAAAATCGTAACTTTTGAACGGAAAGGCCTAGGAACTTGAAATTTTCAGGGTGGGTTTGGATCGCGAATATCGCGGTCACGTTCATCAATGAGCAAAATTAGACTAGGGGTTCCGTGAATATGGCCGATCAAAATATTTTTTTGCTGTTAGTTCCGAAAATACTGAGCGGATTGGGATGAAATTATGCACCTATCTGAGAAATAATGTATTCAAACTGCGTGCATTTTGTCCAGATCGCACCACCCAGACCATAGATACCGTAGAAAATTCTAGCGAATTATCGAAAAAAAATAGATCAGCTTAAGCACTAACATGAAGTCTGTAGTTTCGCCTAAGTTTCAGAATTTTTTTGACAGCTGTCGAAAATTCCTTCAATTGATTTCTGAAACTGGAAAATGCGAATCTACCTACAAGGTACATGTACGAGCGCTCAAAAGCTTCTGCCTTCACGGCAGTGCTTTTCGTAATTTTTTTTTTTCAGATTCGTACAAGTCATCCTTTCGTTTTCTTCAAATGAGTTATAATTGTAATATCATTAATACTGTGATTTGAACGAAATAAGTGAGAATTGAGCATTATGAAACACATTATGAAAAACATTAATGAGGCACATCTGAAGTCATATTCTGTATTATTCAACGAAACCAGTGAGAAGTCAAAGAAAAGTAGAACTTACCTGAATACAAATTGCTTATATTTATATTACTGAAGATAAATTCCCATTTCATCTAAACAGAATTCGAATAAACGTTGATTTCTTCAAACGAGGAAGAGGGAAATCGACAAGCTAACCATAAATTTGAATAACTCGAAATTGTGCCTATTTCGATGAAGAGCGACCATGTGAACTGGTGGAAGAATTTAAAGCCCTAATTTCTGGGGAGTTTCGAAACTAAATTTACATTTTGGCTGCGTTTGCTTGATTTCCACATGAACAGGACTATTATATTCAGGCCTCGACTCAGAAGTGTGGGAAATATCTGATATCAGACGTGAGTCAAGCAGTGGATCCCTTTTTATTGTCTTGAATATTTTTCAGATTAACCATTTTTTTTAAATAGGTTGTTGAGGTTTTATTCGAATATGGTGTTTTTCCGAGAAGTTTTTGTAACTCCTTTAATGATTTTAGAATTGAACTACTTGAACCGTGATATTTCACTGATTCAATTTATGACATGGGAGAATCATACTTAAATACTTCCATAGCTAATTCATAACTAGTTCCTGGGAATATTCAACCCATTTTCTAGGCCCAAATTAAGCATTCTCTACCAGTTGTCCAGCATTGAAAACGGTTCACCCCATCCAAAAAATGGAGATTATTAGACGGGTTGTTTCTCATTAACGGATATCCTCCGTTGAATTCCTGCGATCAATTCAATTGAACGGTGGAAATACAGTTAGTGTACTTGGGGGATTTGAATAAGAAAAGCCATGTAAATTCATGTACCCCAACCTGCTATAACATGCTTAGATGCAGATAAGCTTCACGAATGATCAACCCACTGTTAGAATATTCAACGTCCCTTCCAGTTCGAGCTAATCTGCTCAATATTCACAAACACGGCGTCGAAGCGGACACACATATTTTACCGCCGTCAAAGTTTCGCCCAAAATATATGTCGATGTAATGAAATCACAGGTTACCTGGCCCTTACGAACACGTAAACTGATGGATTGGGTCTCCACAAAAGCCCCTTTGATGCCGTTAATATGTGCAGAAGTAATTTGGCCGTAATTCTTCAACGAGCCCAGCCTTAACAACTAATGGATTCCTATTGCCCTTTTCATGTTGCCAACGCTCAAAGAAGCATTTCCATCGAAAAATGTTCGCGCTATCGCAGAGTCGGCTTGTTTGATTTTTCGTGTATCGAATTGTATTTTTCGTCGAAGTACAAAGAGCTTTTGTTGTGGGCTCGTTGCATCTGTGTAACGTTCCAGAAAGAATGAGTGACAGCTTGCATCATTCGATCTCTGAGAAAAATGAAAATCGTCTGTTTTGCTAAGGGATAAAGAAAATTTCTCTGATGTCGGAGTTTATGAAAGAACGAAATTCGTAAATTATATATATATTGTGGAAAATTCGGAGGATCATCTTTTCTTTTTAAGAAAATATACACACATATATCAATCGCATTCGAGCTAGTCACGCCCCACACAAGGTTACTCTGACTAAGACGGATGACCATCAAACATCAGCGCTGAACGGTTTTGGCAGCAGAGTATTTTATATGGACTAACCTACCATTAAAAAATTTCAAAATTCCGGAATTGGATAACTTGAACAGAATTGATCCGCTCAACTACTCCCCTGAAGTTTTTAATCAACATCTCGAGGAAAGATATGTCTGAATAATCTCGCCACTCTGATACTTTCATGCAACTCGTCCAATAAATTCTTCAGGTTCTGCATAAGTTCGGAAGCTGTGGCATTACTGAAATTTTAAATTAGAATAGGGAAGGACGATATATTTCAGAGTAAACAGCTGTATTTTCATCCTCAAAGCAACTACAGGTGCTCCGCGATGCAACCCCAGGTCGTAAATTTAAACTTTATAAAAGACGTTGATTTATATTATCTTGGCTTTCAGTTGAAATGCCTTGGGATTCTAAGATTTAACCCTGCTCGTTGGATCTTTCTACATGAGTACGCCCATATTAGTTAGGGTAAATTGAAAATTTTTCAGGCGTAATCTCTACTTGTCACACAGAGAAACTGCATTTTGGCCAGAATTGAACAGCTTTTGCCGAATCAAAAGAGATAAGCATGATCGATGCGGAACATTCGGGATTCATTCAACTTCTAGTAGGTCTCAAAAACGTTTGAACTTATATCGAATTGTTTGAACGGTTTGAGAGTGAAAGTCAGTTTATTGTCCACTTAGGAAGCGTTCTAATTCAGCAGACTACTCACACATTCAGGAAACCAACCAATTCCGAAGAAAATTCGTATATCATTTCGAAATGGTAATGAAAATTTTGTGTTTATTTTTAATTTGTTTGCAATTTTTGGCTTTCATCTCTATTATGGCCAATTTGAATCAAATAATGTTTTGGTTCCACTACATTCCTAGACGCCCATCATCAAAATAATTAAATAAAATTTGTTCAAAATATATTTTGGTACTAAAGCGAGGATTCGATTATAATTGTGGAAAATCTGAGCAACATTTTTGAGCGCTCGTACTACTTACACGAGGGCTATATCATTTCGTCACGATGTCTATATTTATCGAATTTTAAGCTGAAAATGCGCCGTAAGCACGATAATTCTCGAACGGAACAACCTAGAGACTTGAAATTTTCAATGTGGGTTCAGTTCCCGAATGCCTCGGTTGAGTTCGTTAATGGGCCAAATTCCACCAGGGGTTCCGTAAATATGGCCGTTCAAAGTTTTGTTGTTGAGAATGAGCTACCTGTGAAATTTTGTCCAGATCGCATGATCAGAACCATAGAAACCATAGAAAATGGTAACTTTTGAACCGAAACGCCTAGGGACTTGAAATTTTCAGGATAGGTGCGGATCTCGAATGTCGTGATGACGTTTATCTATGAGCAAAATTATACTAGGGGTTCCGTAAATATGATCGTTTGAAATTTATTTTTCTTGATGATTTCAAAACTACAGATTCGATCGTGACGAAATCTTGTATATTTCTGGAGAATAATATATTCAAGCTACATTTCTCCAGATAGCATGACCAGAACCATAGAAACCATAGAAAATCATAACTTACGAACGGAAAGGCCTAGGGACTTGAAATTTTCAGGATAGGTGTAGATCTAAAATGTCGCGTTCACGTTCATCAATGAGCAGAATTATACTAGGGGTTCCGTAAATACGGTCGTTTGAAATTTTGTTTTCTCGATAATTTCGAAACTACGGATTCGATCGAGATGAAATTTTATATTTTAATCCAGAATGATATATTAAAACAACATTTTGTCCAGATCGCATGACCAGAACCATAGAAACCATAGAAAATGGTAACTTCTGAACGGAAAGGCCTAGGAACTTGAAATTTTCAGGGTGGGTTTGGATCGCGAATATCGCGGTCACGTTCATCAATGAGCAAAATTAGACTAGGGGTTCCGTAAATCTGGCCGTTCAAAATATTTTTTTCCTGATAATTTCGAAACTTCTGATCGGATTGGAATTAAATTATGCACCTAGCTGAGGAATGATGTATTCAAACTACGTGCGAAATTTGTCCAGATCGCATCACCAAGACCGTAGATACCGTAGAAAATTCTAGCGAATTATCGAAAAAAAATTCATCAGAACTGACATGAGTCTGGAGTTTCAGAATTTTTTTGACAGCTGTCGAAAATTCCTTCTTGATTTCTAAAACTGGAAAATGCGAATCTACCTACAAGGTGGATGTACGAGCGCTGCCTTCACGGAAGTGCTTTTCGTAATTTTTTAATTCGAATGCGATGAATATGTTCGAAGAAAAAAATAACGAACAATATAATCTGGAAAAATTATGATGAGATTGTAGAATTGATTAACATTTAAATAATAATAAATTTGGAGGTGAACCTAAAACTTCTAAAACCCAGAAGAATAGTACCTACCAACAAATTAAGGCTCTTCAATCTTAATGTGAGCATTTATGCTGTAGAATACATTCGAACTTTTTTTCACCATTGAATCATTATAAGGGAAAGGGAATTCAGCTTATTCAAAATTCTCATCATCCCATACTTCAGGGAACTCAATTCGAATTCGATTTATACTGCGATATAATATTGAGGTATACCTATTTTAAATGGGGCTTGTCTCTTCCAGAACGATTATTTCATGTACCGAACCTAAATGTAGCCAAATGAACTGTAATGTGAGTAGTTTAGGCCAGCTTCAACTTCGTTTGTTTGCCATCAGTTAGCCTTTAGTGGGCGATGATTGGAAATTACATTAGCATTACAAGCAACAAAATCTTGTTTATTGTACGTGTCGGATTTCATTGTAAACATTGAACTCCAAACCTCGGTTACACTATTGATCATGAAACAGGAATACATTGGTAATTAAAACATGAATAGTAGCAATTTCAACATTGCTTCTAGGTGGAAACTATACTTTTAATTTTCTGTACGATTTTCAAAGCTCAATTTTTGAATGCAAAGTTTGAAGAAATATATTTCATATCATAGGGAGTACTTCATATTCCTCCAATATGTTAATTCTAGAATTTTATCCCCAAAATTACATACTCAAACTACATATCCTTCATAGAATCTTTAGACTTCGATGGGAATGAAAAGCTCAAATCTAATACCACTTCAGTGGGTATAATTATATTAATGTCCTTAATTACATCAAGAAAATATTTACGCTCCTCACACACTGCTGAACCTAACTGGAAGCTAAATTGGAAGTAACAAAGTTAGCCCGAATTTAACAGCTCATGAATCCCCATGGAAAATTGTTAATTATTGCGGAAAGTTTCCGTTATATATCGTCGGCTCATTAGTTATTCGTCCTTTGTTATTGGAAGTGTGAAATTGATGGTTGTTCTACTAAGAGATTATTCCACCAAGGACTTATATAATAAAAAAAAAATAAAAATATTATGAAGAAAGTTTCAGTTCATGAGGATATTGGTAGGAAATCTCCTTCTCGAGTTTGAAAAATTGATTTTGCCTGAAAGTAGGAGTGCTATCTCCTCACTATAGTCAGTCAGCCGACACATCTCGAAAACGAAATCGAAAACATAAAACACGAATTTCGATACAATGAATTGTGTATACTGACCACCCTAAGTGTGGTAAAATATACATAAGAGAGACCATAGGTCCGCTCAGAGTCAAAGAATACCAAAAATTGACATGAATATGAGAAAGAAAAAATCAAGGACTCAACTCTCCTGGGAATGGAAAAGAGCCTCAATAACATCCAATAATAGACAAGGAGAAAACTAAAGGGAACACAATTCTATCAGTAATACCAGTCTGTACAGGTTATGTACAGGTCATCGTAAGAAAACTAGAATGAAATCATCAAACCTAACCCGCTCAAATCACCAAATATCACCAATATCAGTGTACGAAATGGCGAATGCGCCGGTATGTTATTATTGTTCATTGTCGTGAAAACTTTGTCATTTGTTGAATTAAAATTTTGACCAAGAAACGCTCCATAATCCACTATTTTCCAGCTTCAGACTAGGTCCCACATAAACCGGCACAATTTATCTAGCGGAACAAGTAATTTACTAGAACTGAACCCGACAGTGTATTCGAATCGTAAATGATTTAAACGTTTTCTCTCCTCTCCTTAACTATCAAAGAGGCCTTTTGTAGTGATCGCATAAATTAAGCGACCCTTTTGCTTTGGTATTATACAATGCTTGTTTTTGTCCACACAAGCGTGCGTTATGGGTTACGTGGGATTTTTTCTTTTCCGATAGTTATTCTTCGAAATCATTATCTTCGGATTTAAGTCAACCAGTCTTCAACAATTCAATTCCTGAGTAATAAATGACCTAGAAATCCAGTATTTTGTTTTGTTCGGGAAGAAGATATTTTTCAAAACAATTGAAATAACATATTTCTCATACATCATTTTCTGTTGAAATGGAAAAAAACTTCCTAATCGCCCTAATATATCATATTGATGAAGTATCTTGGAATCTTTTATAGTGTTTCACTCGTGAAATTCGGTTCCAATATATCTGTTGAACGACATGTCATAATCAAACACCCTTCACTTCACAGAATCCATCATTGAGGGCTCTTTCATCCAGATCCAGCGACGTTATTCGATAAAAACCGATGGGAATTTGTCGAATCGTTTCGATGTCCTCACTTTCTTCATATAAGATTTTGGGCAAGATGAATGATACCGTTTTCTAAATTGAGTGGAGAAAAACGGTGTCGAGGGTCTTGATTTGAGGCAGATGAAATATCATTTGGATCCATTCAGTTCCTTAATCATGGTTTTCACATGGATTTGCAGCATTTCGGAGCAATATGTTGTATTTTCTTGAATTCCAACGATGTTTTTTGTGTTCTAAAATTGTGTCTCTTTTATTTTGTCATACGAAAAGTCGGAATCGAGACAGAAAAAAGCCATATTTCTGGATTTACGTATGTTTATTGTATGTGCATTCCAATCTAATCAGTATTTTCGAAATTATTAGGAAATAAATATTTCAAACGACCATATTTACGGAAACCCTAGTCTAATTTCACTAATTGATGAAGGTGACCGCGACATCCAAGATCTAAACCTATCCTGAAAGTAGTTTCTCGGAGTAATCTGGGGAACAAAATTTCGAACGGCCATATTTACGGAACCCCTGGTAGAATTTTGCCCTATTACGAACTCAACCTTCGAGATTCGAACCTACCCTGAAAGTTTCAAGTTTCTAGGTTGTTTTGTTCGAAAGTTATCGTGTATACGGTCGGACGGCTGGACGTACAGACTCGAATTTTTCGACGGATTCGTCATCAGTGAGTCGAACTTTATCGATTTGGTCCATTTTCGGCTCAAAATTCGAAAAATACAGACATCGTGACGAAATAGCCCTCGTGTAAGTAGAACAAGCGCTCAAAAATGAATGAAAATGTTGTTTAAATCCTCGGTATCTCTGAAACTACTCGCAGTACACTGCTGAATTTATGCTGATTTATTATACCTAATCGAACTCAATGATAAATGAGAACTTCACAAAGGCGGTGCAATTTTTTCTTATGAATTGTCGCGAGTGAAAAAAAAACAAGTTTTTAAAAGAAACGGAAAATGAAGTCGAGCTATGTCAGTGGCGTATGACAAAAATTATTCGGGGTAAGAATGGGGGAGTGAGCTTGTCAAGAATGTCACTCTATAGGTTCTCACAATATTTCTGATTACAGTAGAACCTCAATTATCCGAACTAATTGGGAACGGGACTATTTCGGATAATCAAAAGTTCGGATAATCAAAATGTCGGATTTTTGAGATAAGATCAAACAAAGTTCATTAAAATTTTAAATATATAAATAAACATTCGAATATCCAACTAATAAAACAATGAAATAGGTATGTACATCAAATATTTTAATCTTTTTTCACAAAATAGTCTAATATTTTCAACTGGCGAAATGCTATTGGTCGGATAATTGAATGTTCAGATTAACTGATCAGCGTTCGGATAATTGAGGGTTCGGATAATTGAGGTTCGGATAATCGAGGTTCTACTGTATAAACTTGAAAATTCTGATATAAAACGGGACCGGACCTATGTTTATAGGACTTTTTTGTCATGAAATTGAACATTCAATCTGTAGAAGTTATTCTACAAAAAGTGAATCACCCTTTGTACACGATTTTAAAAATGTTATGTGTTAACCGTGATAACTAGAGAGTTTCAAGAAAGACATTTTTAAGTTCAATGCATCTTAACTGCGAGTCATATTCATTGATTGCATTTTTTGATTGCTGTCACGATTCTTATCAAAAGTTGTTTTTGTTTTGACCTACTTCTATTTTGTTTCATTATCTAAATATTTGTGACAATTGTTGAAGTTAATAAATTTATTATTATTATTATTATAATTACTATGAAGTCTGCTTTCATGAGGTCCCACTCATTAATGTAAAATAACTTCAAGTCAGTCATCGAAGAAAACCCTTGAGAATGTTTCAATAAAATAGTGCCTTATAGCCTTTTCCAATAATTAGGTGATATAGCATGGAATATTCTATTGAAGCATGCGAGCCAAAGTTCAACGCCGTCACAAAAATAATTTTTTATTCATTCTACACTTTCGGCATGGATATCGTGAATTGGGTTACAACTACAACCATGTCGTTGTCGATAATCAGGCACACATATTATTCATTCGGTTCTTCTTCTGAAATACACAGGAAATCCTGTAATCACTAATCAGTAATATTTTATGAAGAAATGCCCTCGTTCTATAATTTACCTCAGATTTTCCTAACTCAATCACGTTCAATATTTCGTAATATTCTATTTGAGGTTTGTCGTTGAAACACATGAAACCATTTAGATAGGAATTCAGTGGAATGCGCGAATTGCTACAAACCCAATCAGAAATGATAATTTTTTTTCGGAATGTCATGCTATTTCATGTATTCGGCGGAGAAACATATTTTATTCATCAAAGAGGCAGTCTAGATTCTGATGTTTCGTATGATTCGATCTATCTTCAGTCAAGCAAATTCTCAATTGTCTGAATGCATCAGATAATATTATCTCATATTCAGAATTGCAAATTAGTATTCGTGATGGTTTTGTTGAGTGTTTGACAAACTCACTCGCATAATAATTAGTTCGGATTTATGACAGTTTGGACAACCAAACCTCATACGCAGTTGTACCCAGTTAATCATTTCTCACAACTTATAATGAAAAACAAACTAATGTTCAACTTCAATAAAGAATAACTTTCTAATGTATTATTTTTTTGCAGGAAATATCAAGACACTAGCAGTACTGGATGTGGAAACCAAAACACATTATTGGCTTACGGTTTTTGCACAAGATCGAGGTGTGGTACCATTGTTCTCCAGTGTAGAAGTGAGTATTTTTTATTTTTGCGCGCTTGTTCCTATGGACAAGAGAAGAATATCTGTAATTCACAAAATTTTCGCCAAGAATGGTCTCAAACGATAAGGTTAGACCCACAGATAAAGAATTCATGGTCCAATTCAATTCCATTCGTCCGGCCATCCGTAAACACGGTTGATCTCGAAAATTGGCTAAATCTGACGATGAATTCCGTTGACATACCCATATGAATTTTTTTCCCCAATAATTCGATAAATACTGAGTTCGTTCTGAAATAACGATTCGAAAGAATTATTTTGTTTCATCAATACTTTGGAATCTCAGAAATTATTCGACATATCCTGCAGTTATTTTTTTTCTACATATGGGGCATCCGTGAAATGAGTTGTATAAAAATTCAGCGTGGAAAGCTAATTGAGTTTTTCTGATCCTGCGTTGATGGATTTGATATATGATGTGATTCCATATCTTGAAGTTTATTATTATAAAATGACTTCATTCATGACTCTTGCGGAGGGTTTGCTTCTAACCTTTGGTTTGATAGTTTCACTACCAAGTCACCTTATGTCAAATCAAAAGGATAGATTAGTTGATTCATCACTAAACTCCTTTTCAGTTATTAAGAGTTGTAAATGGTGATTTTCAAAGATTTCCCACCTTCGAACTATAGATTTCCAGAATTCAACGTTATATTTGTCAAAATCTGACATCTCGAATATCGGATGAAAATACAGTGGAATATACTGATTCAGAGATGGAATACAATTGATCACTTATACGATAATTTTCGAAGCATGCGATTTCCATTTGTTGTAAATTATTCTCTGGAATCAAATATTCCTGCAGGACCGAAACTAAGTGTTAAAATTTTGGTCACTTTCTGATAGTTCTGTTGGGAGTAAAAATCATATGCTAAAACTTTCTCTCATGAGTGGCTGTAAGAATTTCTATCGTGAATAATTTTTCAGCAATGAGCTCCTCGAGTTTGATCTCTTTTGCCTTCATGATTCATGGATCGGTTCAGAGGAATGATGAAAGCCAATTGCATGAAATTCAAAAGGCGAACATAAAAATTCATTACGGGAGAACTATCTGAATCATGAATCGTGTGTATGTTTTTTGTAAGTTTAAGATTTTCTGAACTCGAAGCTCTGCTGTCGATAGTAAAGGTGTATTGAAATTTGGAAAATTAGTTTCGAATTGACAACGGAAATAAATTATTTCAGTTAAAAAATAAAACATAAGCGCAGTGGGTTCAGTAATACTTGAGTATGAATAGTTCAATGATCTGTAGAAAATCAATGTTTCTAGGAAAATAAGTTAAACATTTTCTTCAGTTTGACATTTCTTGAGATCATGATAGAAAGGAAAGATGGAAATAATAGCCCCCGTTCTAAAATTTGCAGCATTCTTATTCGTGAAAATATTTATTCCCCATATATTGCATGTGGGAATTAAACGAATGCGGTTCAGAATCAGGTTAGTGGTCTTAATTTCCTCGCTTCGTATGTTTATTTAACGGACAAAACTGTTTTCCATAACAAAAGATGTCCGAGTTTCATTCTATTGCGTGGATGAAAGTTGTTTCGTTATGGTTTTATTAATAAAGCTGACATCCCGTTTGTAATACGATTTACTGAAGTTGTTTCAACGAGTTAAGCCTGGAAATACATTACAATTCATGAAATTAACTCGACTGGAATAGAAAAACAAACATATATGAAGAGATGGATAAAAAGTAGAAATTAATTTCCGCTTCCACATTTCACCAACCCTCAATATTCTGAATTCCAAATTAGTTCCATATCAAATATCGGCTGAAAGTTTCTGTAGCTTATTGAATATTTCATGAAAGCGTTATTATTTGAGTGGCTGGATTTTTTGGTGGTATTCGAGGTAAGAGCGTATATTGAATATGGCCGTTCAAAGTTTTGTTCTCCTGATTACTTGAAAACTACAGGTTTGATCGAGATGAAAGTTTGCATTCAAATGAAGAATGAGGTGTTAAAGCTACATGTAAAATTTTGTCCAGATCGCATGACCAGAAACCATAAAAAATTGTAACTTTTGAACGGAAACGCCTAGGGACTTGAAATTTTCAGGATAGGTGTGGATCTCGAATGTCTTGATCACGTTTATCTATGAGCAAAATTATACTAGGGGTTCCGTAAATATGGTCGTTTGAAATCTAGTTTTCTTGATAATTTCAAAACTACAGATTCGATCGTGACGAAATTTTGTATACTACTGTAGAATGATATATTCAAGCTACATTTCTCCAGATCGCATGACCAGAACCATAGAAACCATAGAAAATCATAACTTTCGAACGGAAAGGCATAGGGACTTGAAATTTTCAGGGTAGGTTCGGATCGCGAATTTCGCGGGCACTTTCATCAATGAGCGAAATTAGACTAGGAGTTCCGTAAATACGCTCATTTAAAATTTTGTTTTCTCGATAATTTCGAAACTACGGATTCGATCGAGATAAAATTTCGTATTTTAATCGAGAATGATATATTAAAGCAACATTTTGTCCAGATCGCATGACCAGAACCATAGAAACCATAGAAAATTATAACTTCCGAAGGAAAAGGCCTAGGAAATAGAAATTTTCAGGGTAGGTTTGCATCGCGAATGTCGCGGTCACGTTCATCAATGAGCAGAATTAGACTAAGGGTTCCGTAAATATAGCCGTTCAGAATATTTTTTTCGTTATACTTTCGAAACTACTGATTGGATTAGAATGAAATTTTACATCTAGCTGAAGAATAATGCATTCAAACTAC
The DNA here is from genome assembly GCA_963966015.1 of Aphidecta obliterata. Lineage (NCBI taxonomy): Eukaryota > Metazoa > Arthropoda > Insecta > Coleoptera > Coccinellidae > Aphidecta > Aphidecta obliterata. The sequence goes on from OZ014432.1 coordinate 29,281,148, forward strand.
GTGCAAATTTTGTACAGATCGCATCACCAAGACCATAGATACCGTAGAAAGTTCTAGCGAATTATCGAAAAAAAATTGGTCATTTGAAGCACTGACATGAAGTCTGGAGTTTCGCCTAAGTTTGAGAATTTTTTTGACAGCTGTCGAAAATTCTTTCAATGGATTTCTGAAACTGGAAAATGCGAATCTACCTACAAGGTGGATGTACGAGCGCTCAAAAGCTCCTGACTTCACGGCAGTGCTTTTCGTAATTTTTAATCTCGAATCTGATTTTTTCGTTCTTACGGAAAATAATAAAACAAAATGGCGTTCTCGCTATTAATTCCTTGCATTCATTTGAAATCCCCTCTACTAAATCAGTAATTGAACTTCCATGGTAAAGCTAAGTTCGCAATTTCGATAAATAGTCCATACTTCTCCAGAAGGTTTTCTCAGCTTTATTTCATATTCATGGGAAGTTGTTCTTCACTTCGAGAACCAGAGAAAGGCAGAATATTGTTCCTGATTCTATCAGACCGTGCTGTGCAGATTCAAATCTGAGTGGAAACCTCGGAATGCAACCGTAGAAAGAAAAAACAGGGAAACCCCTATGTAAATTTGATGACAACCAGAATAATGTAAGGCCCTTGTTGAAATGAAACAACAATAACTGTCGACATACAGAAGGGAAGAATAATTTGTTGGGGTTGGCTTTTCCATACAACCAATGGTTCGTCAATTGATTCATACAATAGATGAATATTCAGTTTGCAGGTGTTTTTTAAGATGAGTTTTTTTTTGACAGGTGCTAGAAGAGACCATTCCGCCGGAAGTTGATCATGTAATAATTCAATTTAGAAAAAGTGCAAAAAATCTTGGGCATCATCATCTCAATATGACTCTCGGTCGTGTTTTCTAGGCACTACAATTCATCGCAAATTTGAGTATTCTCTTTCTACTTTTATTAGGAGATTTTTCCTGAACGGTATAATTCTTGAAGTTCAAACTAAGGACAAAAAAAAGTCCTATAAAAAAATTAGGAAGTTATATGAGTTATGTGAGTAACAAACTCATCGATAAAATTGGTACAAATATTTACAGAAATATTTTCAATGCGTAGTTTTTTGGCATAATTCAACCCACCGTAGTTATACACTGATGTTTTCGAATGACCCCAAAGGAAGAAATCACAGGGGTTGAGATCGGAAACTCACAAAAATCATATGCATCATAGATGACTTCCCGTAGGTATACTGGCCTCTGTTAATATCCACACATTTAGTTATCAATACGAACCTTAGTCGGATGAGAATTTCTCAGATTCGCGGGTAACTTTGATTTCGAAATACTTGGCCCTGGTGAATATTTTATTTGAACGATTTTTGGTATAATGACTTATTTTGATAAGTTCTATTTCTGGTCAAAAAAATGCCTCACATCTAAAAAGACCTTGTACACTGTGTGTCAATTTGAAAAGGAGCCACCCTCAATATCTCAGCCCCCATGCAAAATCAGAAAAAATGCAAAAAGAGGTAAACTTTGGTTCGTAGGGAAACGTTTCATACGGTTGTTTGCAATCAATTTGTATCTACTCTGTGAGCGTGATGACCAGAACCCCTAATATCTTAGATATAAAATGGGGCTGGGTAACACCTTGTTTTAAAGGTTATTCGGTTGCCTTTTCAGAAATGCCGTACACTTTTTTGTTGATATCCCGAGATGTAGAAGAATTTTCGATGTGAACTGCGTCATAATCTTTTCTTCACTTCCTTTGTTAGTTATCATTCCCACATTGTAGAATCCTACACTGTGGAATAAAAATGATTGTTATATTTTTGATATCGATAATCTTATTCGTGTGCATAAATACAATAAATTAATGTACTAATTACGGTATTGAAAATTATGTTTATTCAATTCTGGACAGAATTCGGAGAATAATCCCACAAATTTCTTACCCGTGAGTTGAAAAAGATTGTGCGTTATTTTTATTTCTGGGAGAAATAATAAAAAATAAATGCATTCTGAAGCAAACTCCCTCAACCTAGATCTACATATACGCCACCGCTTCACAAACGCCAAATAATCAAAATCGCTAGAAGAGATCTATTGCTCTCGGTTCATTCAATTCGCTGAATGAGATCTTGATAGTTTCAATGAAGTTGCCAATACAGACAGTAGGAACTGAGCGAAGGCACAGACATCCCCCTGCCGAACTTGAGGATGAAATTCGAAATATCTGCACCGCTAGTCGGTTTGTTGAACAGGAAAAGTCGTCGCTTATACCGACAACTTTATGGCTGGTTCGTTCTTGAGTTCTTTCGAATCGACGCAGTAAAACTTCTTTCGAGTCGATCAAACTATCGAGAATCAATTAAGTTTTTCGGAGGACTTCTATTCGTAGAGTTCTTTTTGACAAATTCGATGAATAAACTACTTCGAACCAATCCCATAAAGTGGTCCAATACTTTTTATTAGACCAAATAAAACGTAACCAAACCGAACGTTTCGAACTTTTTAATTTTTGTTTGCACGTAGATGAGATTTCTTTATTTTTATATGCACGTTTTTCTTCTCTATACTTGAATCAATAGAAGTTTCACACTGAAGGACCAATAAATCATTTACTTCAGAAAATCCCAACCGTTAAGGCCATTCCGGATATTTCGTTTGAAATTCGTTTTTTTATTTCCTGGCTAAAGTAGTTGTTGATGTTTATTCCCTCAATAATTTTTTTTTCGAAAGTATTCGTTAATTTAACAGTATGACACGTCCTGAAGAATAGTTTTTTTTTGCTTCAATATATTTCAATTCGAAAATATGAAAACGAAACTGGGATCATGATCCAAAATCAATGGTCTCCGTTTTTCATTTTATTCTCAATTGCTCTCAAATTTTAATTTTTCATTCGTTCTCTCTTACTCTTTCGCAAATTTCTCCTGTTACACATCATATTCGAACAAAACACATTCATGCATCAGGCCATTATGGAATCAAACATAAATGCGCCCTTAGCGTTATTGTTCACCCTGAAATTCAAACTTTAATACAGTTATACTTCATAATTGGAGAGTATGGGAAATGGAAATATTTTCGAAAATACATTCTCCGTAGTTTCAGCTATGAATGCTCCAACTGTATACCATGCTTGGACATCAAATGAAAAACCATTTTTGTTTATTATTTCCAAAGAGAAACCTTCGGAATAGTTCCAGAAAAAATATTTTCAACACTGCCTAAAATGTTAACAGTTTACGTTTCGGATAGTGTAGAATCTAAAACTCGTAAAAATTCAGAAACGCGAGAAGAAGCGTTCCCAGTTCAATACAACATGAGAATATATATTTTTGAGCGCTCGAACTACTTACACGAGGGCTATATCATTTTGTCACGATGTCTGTATTTTTCGAACTTTGAGCCGAAAATGGTCTCAATCGACAGGATTCGACTCACTGATGACAAATTCGTCGAAAAATTCGAGTCTGTCCGTCCGTATGCACGATAACTCTCGAACGGAATGTCCTAGAAACTTGAAATTTTCAGGGAACGTTCGAAACTCGAATGCCGCGGTTGAGTTCGTTATTGGGCAAAATTCGTTGAGGGGTTCCGTTAATATGGCCGCTCAAAATTTTGTTTTCCTGATTACTTCGAAACTACAGATTCGATCGAGATGAAATTTTGCACTCTAATGGAAAATGAGGTGTTCAAGCTACATGCAAAATTTTTCCAGCTAGCATCACCAGAACCATAGAAACCATAGAAAATTGTTACTTCTGAACGGAAAAGCCTAGGGACTTGAAATTTTCAGGAAAGATGTGGATCTCGATTGTCGTGATCACTTTCATCTATGAGCAAAATTATACTAGGGGCTCCGTAAATATGGTCGTTTGAAATTTAGTTTCCTCGATAATTTCAAAACTACAGATTCGATCGTGACGAAATTTTGTATACTAATGGAGAATGATATATTCAAGCTACATTTCTCCAGATCGCATGACCAGAACCATAGAAACCAAAGAAAATCCTAACTTTCGAACGGAAAGGCATAGGGCACGTTCATCAATGAGCAAAATTAGACTAGGGGTTCCGTAAATATGGCCGTTAAAAATATTTTTTTCCTGATAATTTCGAAACTACTGATTTAATTGGAATGAAATTTTGTCCAGATCGCATCACCAAGAGCATAGATACCGTAGAAAAATCTAGCGAATTATCGAAAAAAAATTGGTCAGCTGAAGCACTGACAAAGTCTGGAGTTTCTTCTAAGTTTGAGAAATTTTTTGACAGCTGTCGAAAATTCCTACAATTGTTTTTTGAAACTGGAAAATGCGAATTTACCTACAAGGTCGATGTACGAGCGCTCAAAAGCTCCTGACTTCGTAATATTTTTTTTTGAATTAATATATTTATGTATGTAGATATTTTGTAGAATACAGAGGGATGTGGAAATAATAAATCTCTAGGGTGAAGTTCCCAACGTTTTCGAAGTTTTGATAGAAACATGAATGAATAAAAATGGTAATCAGTGCAATTCTTGAACCTGAACTCTGAGAATCGCGAAAACATTTGAACATTTCTTACATACAATTGCGTTCTGAATGTTCTATACTGAAAAAAATCATGTCAAATTTCAATTTTTTTTTTGGAAATCTCTAGTTATTGACATACAAAAATTGTGTGATGTACAAAATATTTTTAGAATCCGCTAGATACTGATAGAAGATTTTTTATCTCAGAATATAATTCCTCGAGAAAAGGGGGTAAATCAACACAGGTAACAAATTGGCGAATGCGCCAACCTGAAATTATTCCTGGTATTCAATCAGTTATCACTTCGTCGATCCATCTTCAAGCTGATTTTCTTATTTTTTGTTAGGAAATTATTTATCAACATGGAACATCCCCTAACCCATTGTTCAAAAAAAAAGATCCAAATGGATAGCTTAGACAGAAACCATGTGAAGAGCTTACATGCAGCCCTGGGTCACCGGGTATACATATAACAATAAAAATGCAATACAGCCAGTATATTTAAATGCACAGGTAACTCTTGATAATTGTTTTTTTCTCGATTTGTTTGCAGTCATTGGGTCGTTTCAAATATACTGACGAAGATCAAGATTTGAAATAGGTTGGATTGATGGTTGAATTTTGTTTTGAGGAAATATTATTTATTGGGAGAAGATTGAATATGACGCTGTTCCATATAAACTATTTTCTCTCATATTTCATGATATATGTCTGCATCATTTCATGTGAAACCATGAAAAATGGACGTTCACGAACGAGTGGAGAATACTACAATATAAAATGAATAATGGATTTTATTTTTGCTCACTAACGTCACAAAAATGTTATCATGCAATTAATGAATTCTACTCAAGTGTTCTATAGGGTTTAAGTCTGCTATTTCTCGAATTCGAAATAAAGATTCCCACGATCTGATGATCGGAAGTTTCACGCGACATTGAACCCTCAGTCGACACAAGAACTTTGAGGCTCGATTACTTCGAAATCATATTTTCACATAACAACCTTTCTCGAATAACGTCCTGAGAGCAAATAAGTTCTTCCGGTGGACATAAGGGGGCGGAAAAAGTTTTCCTGATAGCAGACGGTTCGAAAACATCTCCGTTTAATTGATGGTAAGGATGTTGAAGCACTTCACCGTCACACGACGAGGAAGAAACTATCTATTTCCAGGAAATAAACAACCGGCCGTATGCTTGGAGGCGGAAGAATCAAATTGGAGTCTGCCTCCATCTAAATTAGTTTCGGAAGTGGGGGTCATAAAGATACCAGCCGGGTTGCAACTAGCGTCTTCTTCTCACAGAAGAATGATGCAAGATGCAACACTACGGAAAAATAGTTCTTGTTGTTTTATTCGGTAATTTGAGAAGAGATCAATACACTTTCAGTTAGGTATACAGGGAGTGAAAATAAATTTCTCGAAAAATTTCTTTTGCATGTTTTCGTACTTATATGATCGATTATTCAATTTAAAATATATTTCTATTCAAATCGTTGCATTCGTCGAAATAGTTTTCGAAATATCGAAAAAAAACTGAAAAATAAAAGAGAGATATGCGTAGTCAGTATTATGTTCGTTATTCCCATTCTCAATATTTCAAGCATAAACTGTTTCTACATTTTCGAAGTATAAAAATGGCGGAATGTTGTGCATCTCCTAAATTTTGGAAAACTCGGCACACGGGTGTGTCAAAAATTAGGATCAGAATTTTCCCACTCCTATTTTTTTATGATTGCGTTGGATGCTGCGAAGAATAAAAAAATGGTAGTGTTCAAAGATGTTCATACTCCTAAATCAAATAATTCCTGAGTTATTGAGGATTTTCCGAATTTATGTCGTACGTAGAGACAAATTCACAAAATCTGTTTGTCAACAATAATCTGTGTTAGATAATATGAATTTTCTCCTAAATACAACATAGATTCAGAAAATCCTTGATAACTCAGGAATTATTCAATTTGGGAGCATAAACTACTTAGAACCGTATGATTATTTTCTTCGCAAAATCCAACGCAATCATAAAAAAATAGGATTCTAATTTAAAAAAAATTACGAAAAGCACTGCCGTGAAGGCAGGAGCTTTTGAGCGCTCGTACATGCACCTTGTAGGTAGATTCGCATTTTCCAGTTTTAGAAATCAATTGAAGGAATTTTCGACAGATGTCACAAAAATTCTGAAACTTAGGCGAAACTCCAGACTTCATGTCAGTGCTTAGGCGACCAATTTTTTTTCGATAATTCGCTAGAATTTTCTACGGTATCTATGGTCTTGGTGGTGCGATCTGGACAAAAGTTGTCACGTAGTTTGAATACATTATCCCTAAGCTAGGTGCAAAATTTAATCCCAATCCGCTCAGTATTTTCGAAACTATCAGCAAAAAAATATTTTGAACGGCCATATTTACGGAACCCCTAATCTAATTTTGCTTATTAATGAACGCGACCGCGATATTGGCAATCCAAACCCACCCTGAGAATTTCAAGTTCCTAGGCCTTTCCGTTCAAAAGTTACAATTTTCTATGGTTTCTATGGTTCTGGTCATGCGATCTGGACAAAATATTGTTTTAATATATAATTCTCGATTAAAATACAAAATTTCATCTCGATCGAATCCGTAGTTTCGAATTTATCGAGAAACCAAAATTTCGAACGACCGTATTTACGGAACCCCTAGTATAATTCTGCTCATTGATAAACGTGAACGCCACATTTCAGATCTACTCCTATCCTGAAAATTTCAAGTCCCTAGGCCTTTTCGTTCGAAAGTTATGATTTTCTATGGTTTCTATGGTTCTGGTCATTTGATCTGGAGAAATGTAGTTTGAATATATCATTCTCCATTAGTATACAAAATTTTGTCACGATCGAATCTGTAGTTTTGAAATTATCAAGAAAACTAAATTTCAAACGACCATATTTACGGAACCCCTAGTATAATTTTGTTCATAGATGAACGTGATCACGACATTCGGGATACACACCTATCTTGGAAATTTCAAGTCCCTAGGCGTTTCCGTTCAAAAGTTACCATTTTCTATGGTTTCTATGGTTCTGGTCATGCGATCTGGACAAAATTCCACATGTAGCTTGAACACCTTATTCTCCATTTGAGTGCAAAATTTCATCTCAATCAAATCTGTAGTTTTCAAGTCATCAGGGAAACAAAACTTTGAACGGCCATATTCACGGAACCCCTTGTGGAATTTGGCCCATTAACGAACTTAACCGAGGCATTCGGGAACTGAACCCATACTGAAAATTTCAAGTCTCTAGGTTGTTCCGTTCGAAAGTTATCGTGCTTACGGACGGCCGGACGGACAGATTCGAATTTTCCGACGGATTCGTCATCAGTGAGTCGAACATAGTCGATTGAGACCATTTTCGGCTCAAAATTCGAAAAATACAGACATCGTGACGAAATGATATAGCCCTCGTGTACGAGCGCTGAAAAATGAAGGTTATGGGAAAATTCTGATCACAATTTTTGACAAAGTATTTGAAACACCCTGTGACGAGTGTTCCGAAATTTAGGAGATGCACAAGTTTCCGTCATTCTTCTACTTCGAGAATCTAAGAACAGTTTATGCTTGAAATATGAGAATAGGAATAACGAACATAATACTGACTACGCATATCTCCCTTTTTTTGAGTTTTTTCCATATTTTGAAAACTATTTCGACGCATGCAACGATTCGAATGGAAATATATTTAAAATTGGATAATCGATCATATAAAAGACGAAAAAATAAAACAAAAATTTTTCGAGAAATTTATTTTCACTCCCTGTACTGAAAGTGTTCAGGCTTCAAGAATATTCAAGCTCAGAAGATGAAGTCGAACGAAATCATAATCCAAATTCTCAGAATTCTCAAGAATTGTATGTGAGGAGTGTTGAAAGATTATGTTTGAATACATAATAACTGGGCTTTCTCAGGATACATTCTCATTTCATTGGTATCAAGTTTCAACCACTTTTGCTTTGTTTCACTTTCTAGGCCTTAGTTTTTTTCAAAGATAACATTTAGGATGTTGGAGTTTTCGAAAATCATATTCAAGTCTTCCTGTTTGATATTGACATACACCATAAAGAGTATTGGTTCCATGATCGACCCATTTCTGACTTTACATCTAAATTGTTTCCAACTATACAGGGTGTTTTCAAAGGTGAGGCTTTTTTTTACCAACAATAGAACTCATCAGCAAAATGAGTCATTATACCATCAATCACCAGGGCCGAGTATTTCAAAATCGAAGTTACCCGCGAATCTAAGAAATTCCCCCTTCCGGATCGGACTCAGGTTCGTATTGATATATAAATGTGTAGATATTACCAGCTGCCTGAGGACAGTATATGGAAAATCATCTATGGTGCATATGATTTAAGTTAGTCTTCCAATCCCAACCCCTGTGATTTATTCCTTTGGGGTAATTTGAAAACATTAGTGATTGAGTACGGGTAGGTGAATAATGCGAATGAACTAAGCATTGAAAATGCTTGTGACATTACTCCGTGAACAAACTGATGTGGTAGTTGCTGCATGTAATATTCTTTATTACGCCAAGCAAGACCGTGCACATCAAAACAATGGTTACCATCTCGAACTATTTCTGTTTTTTTCTCTCCCTCGTTTGAACTTTGAAAATTATACCGTTCGGGAAAAATCTCCTAATGAAAGTTGAGAGCGAATACACAATTTTGAGATAAATTGTAATGCCTAGAAGAGATCGCGAAGGAAGTCGAGCACTTTATTTGCGTTAATAGGGAATGCACATGGCATAGTGTGATGAGACGATCCAGAGTCTTATCAAAATATTGATGCCCAAGATGTTTTGCACTTTTTCAAATTGTACATTTTATATCATCAACTTTCGGCGGAATGATCTCTTTTGATTGTAGCAACTGTAAAAAAAAACCCTCACCTTGAAAAAAAATGTATTTTCTCCATTTGGAAGTTGCCTTTTTGATGATCGTCTGTTGCACTTTCTAGAACTTAAGATAGGCGGGTTGAATGAAAATTAGTCTGCAGTTGTGTTCCTTCTGGGCCTTCATTCTTGTGAAATGAGATGTTAGGGATTATTTCTTTCGACCTTTATGTATATGCCATATAAATTATTTGTACTTTATCTGACTTTTTTCCATATTTTATTTTTTTTTTTATTGTATGGTCAATTTTTTGGTGCCCAACACTTTTCCTCGGCAATTTTTTTAGATTCTTCGGCTTGTTTTGAATTAGAGCATATATTACAAGCTCGATCGTGAAGACGAAATACAAATCGGAAATGACGGAATTCCAACTCTCATCAACTCTTCGGAATTTCCCAACTCACCAGATCGATTGAACTCTCAGGAGCACAGATAGCACTCAAAGTCTTGAAATGAACTGCAATACACCCATTATTACATCCAAGACAGCGCAGCGTTTCGAATTCCCAGTTATTCTGGCATTAATGGTGTTTGTTATACGAACCATTACTCAAAGTCGAGAACTTTCAACAAGGCGCAGTAGACTTCAGGAGCCCACGTATCATCTCAGTTCGTTTGTCGCAGAAGATGCGAAATATTTTCCCCTAGTCAGTTCGAAGTTTTGAATAATTCAACTGTTAAGAAAAACTGGAGGAAAATTGAAATGTCAAACAAGGCCAGGTGGCCATTAATCATTTCGTCCATCGAGCATAATATTCATCGGGAGTTCTTCGAAGTGACATAATTCGGGCAGACAGATATAAATATGGAGTTTTCAGCTCATTTCATCGCCGTGCCAACGTAATCACCATCCATGAGTTGAAGAGATCTGCTGTTGATTCCTTTCAGTCGTGAGTTCGAAAAGCTGCATTGTTTGTTTGATGGAATCTGTCTGTCTCGATGGATTTATTGAAAATCAAATTCTACTTCAACCTTCAATACAAAGGGTCGAGAGGTTCAGGATCAATATATTTTTGCCATAATCGTGTAGGAAGTAAATATTCCGCAGTCTTCACCGTTTGCTTACATGGTCTTCGAAGAATGCCTGAAACAGTGCATTGTCTTGGATTTCGTAGATCCAGGTACTCTGCCGTTAACTTCGGTGTTTTTCCGAATGTGTGGTAGGTATTGTGTAAACTTTAATATTACTGGAAAATATGTCGAAGAATAATTGTTTTTTCACTCTTTATAATATTACCGTCTCGATATAGTCATGAGACTTTTTAATCAAGAGACATATGACCACAAGCATATTTGACTTCTGAGCAAATAAAAGTAGAAAAACGTGAAAGAGATACGAAATGTTTCCAATAACACTATCGTCTATTGACATGACATATTGTGTCCAAACAACTTTTTCCAACCAGTCTCAATCAGGAATTCAGTCAAACATCCTAAAAGAAAACAGATAAATAAAAACGTCCAATAAGCCTTTGAGGCTCACAGCGTATATTGGACCTTTATGTAGCTTTCAGTGATGCAAAATCACAAATCGACAGATGTCGAATCAAAATTGGAAATGGATCTGTTAATGAAAGTGCTCAGCGATACGGAATGAATCAGAATTGTTCGGGGGCTTCATTCCTTATTTCCTCCAAATGGAAGTGGTAATTCTACAACCGAAGAACGCGTAATCTTTCAATAAACCTTCGATTCGGTGTTGGTTGTTGAGTTTTATAATGAATTCGTATATAAGTCTTCGGATTTCTCTGAGTTCACTTCTCCACCCGAATTCCGACCAACAATGAAAGTAATCTCGGAATATCAATTCATTGAACAATTAATCTCTCAGTAATTAAAGATGAAAAGCAATTTCAATTTTGCCCTATGAAAATTGCTATTGCTATCAACTCTATATAAGGACCTTTCTGAAAATTTTTCATCCCATTTTTCTTATTTATTTCACGCTGAAAGACCTTCGACAATAAGACACTTATATTACAAATAAACTCATGTAATATACAATTATCGATACAAAATAGTGAAGCACAGTTGCAAGATTTCAAAAAACAAAACTTAGTCTTGTGAAACAAATGAATCAACTACAATCGTCGACTCATTTCATCTCAATTGCATCATTGAATATATCGAAGACTGTCAACCACATAAGTGTTCTTCATCATTCTCGGAATTGGGTAATGAAACCCTTCATTGCGATTCTGAAGAAATCGGCTCTCCTAATGTAGCGTTCAGAGAAGACATTTATTTTTCAAATCTCATCTACTAAGTGGTAGTAGTCTGAGAGTTAAGTGATTGTAACAAACGGACGTACAGACCTGCAAACTTGACGAAATTATAAGGGTTCCACTCTTGCCATTCAACTAAAGAACCGTAAAAGTTATGATTACTGAATTGGGAATGGAAAGCGCTCATGCTTTTGGTTATGATACAATTATCCTTGGCAGAGTGGAAGAAAAATTATTACCTGAATTAACGCCATATATGTTAAACGCTCAGTTGCACTCGCAATCTGCTTCCCACCACAAAGTCTAATTTTAATTAAAATCATATAATTTGGGGCTCCTGAACGCATTCCTGAACTCCAGAATCCGGCATATTAAGATAATAAAATTCGCTCATTAGAGAATTCAACTGAGGGAGATTCTCTCATTTCTCACTCCCCTCAACCATTCTTGTATACTGGCAACAACATCAATTATGTATCAGTTTCGAACGTTCCATCAATTTGTTCATTTTAATATCAGTTAAAATTCAAATTGGGTTCGAGGAGATTTCCTGCAAAATTGATGGATAACTTTGTTGAAATGGTATCGAAAATACAGGTTGTATGAAATATTCACCAGGTCCGAGTATTCAGATATCAAAGTTGCCCGCGAATCTGAGAAATTTGAACCACGGATCTGTTGTAGGTATGTATTGAAATTCAAATGTGTTTTAAATGCGTACAGTTTACGGGAAATCATCTGTCATAGCATATGACGTGGTGGGTCGATTTCTTGTCCTGCACGCTCCCAGGATCTCACACCCTGTGATTTCTTCTTTTGGGGTTATTTGAAAACATTAGTGTACAGTAACGGTGAGGTGAATAGTATAGAAGAACTGAAAATGCTTGTGACATTATTCGTGAGCAAACTGATGTAATAGTTGCTACATGTAATAATTAGCATGCAAGACTTGGGCACATCAAACGAGTCGTTTCCAGTTCGAACAATTTCTGTGAACAATTCGGATCAATTTTATCGGTGAGTTTGTGAACTTTACAATTTTTTTCAAGGGTCTTTTCAATCAGTAATTTTTCCTCTTCTTGGTTTGAACTTTAAGAATTATACCGTTCAAAAAATCGCCTAATAAAAGATGAAAGAGAATATACAAATTTGCGATGGAATTCAGCACTGCATATGTTATTCGTGGCAGATTTCCTAACAGAGTCGTATTAAGATGATTATGCCCAAGATTTTTTTGCACTTTTTTCTAATTGAATAATTTATCATATGATCAACTTCCGGCGAAATGATCTCTTTTGATGAGTACTAGCACCTGTCAAAAAAAAAGCCTCACCTTAAAAGACAGTATATAATCAGATACAATCCGCATTCGTTTCACTTCATTTGGAGGAGTATGCGTTAAACTTGTTTTTAACCGATACAGGATATGTAGCAGCGTTAACATCTAACAATATTCATTTTATCATTATCAGCAAGTGAACTTGCCTCAGTAAAACTTATAGTCCCACCTGTAAGTGAAAAAATTTTAAAAACACGGTCAGGAGCTCATGACCAGATACTGAACCAACACAAGACTACTTGACTTCGAGTCTTATCGATACCAAAAAATTTGCTGAAGGGGGTAATTACCCCCCCCAGGGCACTGCAACATTTAATTTATGGAAGAAATCCAACAAGAAAATAGTATATTAATGAAATAAAATAAACATTAAAAAAATGAAGAGAGAAAAATCAGTAAAATAAATAAAACATTCTTGAGTATAAACTTTCAGTTTTGGTTTTTGAGCGCTCGTACTACTTACACGAGGGCTATATCATTTCGTCACGATGTCTGTATTTTTCGAATTTTGAGCCGAAAATGGTCTCAATCGACAGACTTTGACTCACTGATGACGAATCCGTCAAAAAATTCGAGTCTGTCCGTCCGTCCGTATACACGATAACTCTCGAACGGAACAACCTAGAGACTTGAAATTTTCAGTGTGGGTTCAGTTCCCGAATGCCTCGGTTGAGTTCGTTAATGGTCAAAATTCCACCAGGGGTTCCGTAAATATGGTCGTTCAAAGTTTTGTTCCCCTGATTACTTGAAAACTACAGATTTGATTGAGATGAAATTTTGCGCTCAAATGGAGAATGAAGTGTTCGAGCTATATGTGAAATTTTGTCCAGATCGCATGACCAGAACCATAGAAACCATAGAAAATTGTAACTTTTGAACGGAAAAGCCTAGGGACTTGAAATTTTCAGGATAGGTGTGGAACTCGAATGTCGTGATCACGTTCATCTATGAGCAAAATTATACTAGAGGTTCCGTAAATATGGTCGTTTGAAATTTAGTTTTCTTGATAATTTCAAAACTACAGATTCGATCGTGACGAAATTTTGTATACTAATGGAGAATGATATATTCAAGCTACATTTCTTCAGATCACATGACCAGAACCATAGAAACCATAGAAAATCATAACTTTCGAACGGAAAGGCCTAGGGACTTGAAATTTTCAGGATAGGTGTGGATCTGAAATGACGCGTTCACGTTTATCAATGAGCAGAATTATACTAGGGGTTCCGTAAATACGGTCGTTTGAAAGTTATTTTTCTCGATAATTTCGAAACTTTGATCGGGGTGAAATTTTGTATTTTAATCGAGAATGATATATTAAAACAATATTTTGTCCAGATCGCATGACCAGAACCATAGAAACCATGGAAAATTGTAACTTTTGAACGGAAAGGCCTAGGAACTTGAAGTTTTCAGGGTGGGTCTGGATCGCGAAAATCGCGGCCACGTTCATCAATGAGCAAAATCAGACTAGGGGTTCCGTAAATATGGCTGTCCAAAAAAATTTGTTCCTGATTATTTCGAAACTTGGGTTGGATTGGATTGGATTGGGATGAAATTCTGCACTTAGCTCAGGAATAATGTATTCAAACTACGTGCCAAATTTTGTCCAGATCGCACCACCAAGACCATAGATACCGTAGAAAATTCTAGCGAATTATCGAAAAAAAATTGGTCACCTAAAGCACTGACATGAAGTCTGGAGTTTCGCCTAAGTTTCAGAATTTTTGTGACAGCTGTCGAAATTTCCTTCAATTGATTTCTAAAACTGGAAAATGCGAATCTACCTACAAGGTGCATGTACGAGCGCTCAAAAGTTCCTGCCTTCACGGCAGTGCTTTTCGTAATTTTTTTGAGATTGTCTCTTTCAGAAATGGTTATAGTGGTTAGTCTGTTGTTTGCTAAGATTGTGCTAAGATTGTGTGCAACCTGCTCATGTTGTGGTATCTTTTCAGTCTGAAAAAGAGAATATTTGTTTCCCGCAAAAAGCACAGCCCTTGTAGGTAGATTCGCATTTTCCAATTTTAGAAACCAATTGAAGAAATTTTTGGCAGGTGTCAAAAAAAAATTCAAAATGAGGCAAAACTCCAGACTTACTTCAGTGCTTTAGGTGACCAATTCTTTTTTCGTTAATTCGCTAGAATTTTCTACGGTATCAATGGTTTTGGTGATGTGATCTCGACGAAATTTCGCACGTAGTTTGAATATATTACTCTCCATCTATGTGCGAAATTTTATTCCAATTCAATCAGTAGTTTCGAAATTACCAGGAAAAAAATATTTTGAACAGCCCTTTTTACGGAACCCCTTGTCTGATGTTGCTCATTGATGAACATGACTACGACATTCTAGATCCACGCCTATCCTGAAAATTTCAAGTCCCTAGGCTTTTCCGTTCGAAAGTCATCATTTTCTCTCTCTCAGGGAAAAAATTGTTCATTCAATTATCCCCCCCCCAGAAATTCAGCCTAGAACCGCCCTTGTCGTTCATCCACCTTGTAGGTAAATTCGCATTTTCCAGTTTTAGAAACAAATTGGAAATATTTTTGACAGCTGTCGAAAAATTTTCAAATAAAGGAGAAACTCCAGACTTCAGGTATTCGGGAATTTTGATTCATTATATCCTACACAGGCTCTCGTTTTCGAATCACGCCCGAAGATATCTCAAATTCCTCGCAGAAAAGTGACTCGTTTGATTGGAAGTTTGGGTTGATTTGATCCGAGATACGACTTCGCGTTCATGCTTTCATGGAATGAAGCCAATCAAGCCAAATCGACAGAAAAAATTATATGTTCCGAGAGGTATAGAATCAGGAACTCGTTATCTTTGATCTATCGATATCTGAAGGCGACCCTCCTCTGGACACGGAAACGTATCGTGCGTAGGTGGTTGGGAATTACTAATTAAAGGGGTTTTTATTTGGCGATGAATATTGTGGGCGTTGGCGAGATAACACAAATTAGTTCCGATTTTTCGATTCAGTCGATCAAGTTCACCGTTACTTCGTGTTGTGTTAGGAGGGAAATATTTCCTTCTTCCTTCGATTTATGTAGAAGTTATTCTCGAATCATTCCAGACTCATAGACACTGATTGATGTAGAAATAACTATTGTAATATTAACAACTAGTTTCGTTATGAAAGCGAATATTACAGAATTAAACCATGGATTTTTGATTTTTGTCGAAATCCTCCAGGAGAATGGAGTATAATGTCGTAATTTATTATTCAATATTCTCTAAATGTTCTTGACGAAGGTCTGTTTGAAATATTTTTTCCGCTATTTTTATTTTGTATGGAATTTCTATCTTAACACGATTTGGTTTAATTACTCCGGCCGAGAAGGGATTCATATCATCACAAAATCATTTCGATGTTGTGATTTAATTAAGTAAGAGGGTTCGACTATTCATACTGAAATGTTCAAAAATAGTAATTTAATAGGCGATGGAAATCGCCCAAATAATTTTCCACTAAACAGACCATCATCAATGACATCAAGGTAAACTTCTGAATCCTCTTCCTCTACCAATGATTACAAATTAAGCTCCTTGTCGTTCTAGGTGTACATCGAGGTAGAAAACGAAAACGACAATCTGCCCCTGAGCGAGGAGCCGGTCTACTACCCTTCGATCCTGGAGGACAGCCCTGCGGGCACCACTGTGATTCAAGTTCGTGCCACCGACCGTGACAAGGACCCCAACCAGAGAATCAGCTACAAGATCACGTCCGGCAACCCGGAGGGCTTCTTCGCCATCGACTCCGACACAGGTATGTGACGACATCCCCCTAGTAGATAATTGATTTGTTAAACTAATGTGGGAACGCAGCACCTGCCTCATATACACTGATTAATATTCGATTTGCTTTGCTCAAGCTGCTAAATGTAATTTTGCGTTCGGGACAATCGTAATTGCTGATTCAATCAACAACTTCGGAAGGATCTTGATCTGAGTTAACATGGCAGTTACATATTATTATTTTGATTAAATTTGAATACATTGAAATCATGCAACGACCTTCGAACTACCTTCGTCGAAAGTTTAACAATGATCATTGGGCTTCTTGTTTTTTCATGAACCTGCAGAAAAGTGGAGACGGTTGCTTTTGGAGCGGATAGGTGGCATTAGTGGAAAAATTCTCCGATCAAGGCATTCCGTCCCTCTCATCGAATTTTATCATCGCTATTACTATACTGATGAGACTTAACAAGTCCAAACCGGTCTATAGTTTCGAGTAATGGAATTGATGTTCTCTGGGGTAACATAGATTTTTTGTTGTAACGAAGGAAACAGAACTTACATTTCCCTATTTCCTGTTAGTCAAGTTAATCAAAAAGTCAAACTAAGCAAACCCAGAGAACATCAAGATCATCTTCTGCAACTGCATACCATGGTTTCGGCTTTTTCGAGCCATCCTCAGTACAGTTGCAGCGCCACCTGTCTGCTCCAACTGAAACCTTCAACACCTCTCTGTGGTTTTTCAGAAAAACCCACTGAACACCGAAAACATCCACAAGGATGCAACGACATGCGAACATCGAATCAATCGATAATCATATTATGTGTTAGCACGGGACGGCACGGGATGAAAACTTTTAAGGGCCTATTGTCGTCAGATATACGAATTCAAAGAATGAATAAATGATCATCATTTCGATTAACCTTTTACTATTTGAAACCCTTCTGGAATCATATAACTCAATGATACTCAAGAAAAAAGTTTCTACTGAGAATCGTTCATCATTAAATAATTCATAGAAAAAATTATGAAAAGCACTGCCGTGAAGTCAGGAGCTTTTGAGCGCTTGTTCATCCACCTTGTAGGTAGATTCGCATTTTCCAATTTTAGAAAAAAATTGAAAAATTTTGACAACTGTCAAAAAAAATTTCAGAGGCGAAACTCCAGACTTCACTTCAGTACTTCAGGTGATTTTTTTTTCGATAATTCGCTAGAATTTTCTACGGTATCTATGGTCTTGGTGATGCGATCTGGACAAAAATTCTCACGTAGTTTGAATACATTATTCTTTATCTATGTGCAAAATTTCATTCCAATCCAATGAGTAGTTTCGAAATAATCAGGAAAAAAATATTTTGAACGGCCATGTTTCTAGGCCTTTCTGTTCGAAAGTTTTAATTTTCTATGGTTTTTATGGTTCTAGTCATGCAATCTGGGAAAATGTGGCTTGAATATATTATTCTCCATTAAAATACAAAATTTCGCACGATCGAATCCGTACTTTAAAAATCATCAAGAAAACTAAATTTAAAACGACCATATTCACGGAACCCCAAGTTCTTCTGCTCATTGATAAAAATACCGCGACATTCGAGATCCACACCAATCCTGAAAATTTCAAGTCCCTAGACCTTTCCATCACAAAGTTATAATTTTCTATGGTTTCTATGGTTCTGGTCATGCGATCTAGCCAAAATTTTACATGTAGCTTGAACACGCCATTCTCCATCTGAGTGCATTTCACCTCGATCGAATCAGTAGTTTCGAAGTAATCAGGAGAACAGAATTTCGAACGGCCATATTTACGGAACCCCTGGTCGAATTTGCCGAAAAACGAACCACGGCATTCGAGATTCGAACCTATCCTGAAAATTTCAAGTTTCTAGGTCGTTTCGTTCGAGAGTTATCGTGTATACGGACGGACAGACTCGAATTTTTGACGGATTCGTCATCAGTGAGTCGAACTCTGTCGATTGAGACCATTTTTGGCTCAAAATTCGAAAAATACAGACATCGTGACGAAATGATATAGCACTCGTGTAAGTAGTACGAGCGCTCAAAAATATAGGAAGGTGTTTCTGGTTTAATCCTTTAGTGCCCAAATAATGAAAAAACTCAAATTTACAGATTTTTTTCCTATTCTTTGTTTTTTGAAGGATTTGAAATACAACTCAATTTTTTTCAGAATTTCATTTTCAATTTTGAAAAAATCCAAAAATGGACTTTTAAGTACCTACCGTCAGAAATAATGTCATTGATAGTGTCAATGAAAGGCTCTGTAACACAAAATTAAGAATAACTACTGATATTACTAGGTATCAACCAAATAAATCAAAAAATATCTATAAAACCGTTATTTAAATCAGGATCCGCATTTCCTTAGTCACTCTTTTCTTCATCTGTTAAAATATTATTATCTGGCGGTAAATCTTCGTTGAGGATCTCATTTGCAATGTCCTCTATTTCTTTCGAACTAAAGTGGTCTCTTATATACCTCTGTTGAATTTTTCTGCTCGCCATAATATTTCCTGACGGTACTTCTGCGTCCTGATGAAAAATGGGAAATTTCTTAACGGAAAGATATTTTTGAAACATAAACCTACTTAGTATAGCTACCAGCGACAATATATGTTAAATTAAAATAGCAGAATATCGAATACTAAATTTTACGACGTATCAAAATTACTGGTACTCAGGAGTGCCGTCGGGCACTAAAGGTTCAAAAAATGGTATAGATTTCATATGATTTTTTTGCTCACGACATTTTGCTTCCTGAATTCATGATCAAATATATCTGAGAATTTATTGGACAGAGTGAAACAACCTACCAAAAATCTATTGACAATTTTTGTAGATACAAAAACATTTCGAGTTTTGCAAGATATACCTTAAAAAAGAAATGCGTTGTACCTTCACAATATTGTTGATAGGCAGTAATGTAGAAATAATGCTATCATTTGGTGGGTGTTGTTCCATATCTAATCTAATCTCGCAATTCGAAAGAGATAATTCCATGAAACTAAGAACAAAAATTACGAAAAGCACTGCCGTGAAGGCAGGAGCTTTTGAGCGCTCGTACATGCACCTTGTAGGTAGATTCGCATTTTCCAGTTTCAGAAATCAATTGAAGGTATTCTCGACAGCTGTCAAAAAAATTCTGAAACTTAGGCGAAACTCCAGACTTCATGTCAGTGCTTCAGCTGATCTATTTTTTTTCGATAATTCGCTAGAATTTTCTACGGTATCTACGGTCTTGGTGGTGCGATCTGGACAAAATTTTGCACGTAGTTTGAATACATTATTACTCAGCTAGGTGCGAAATTTCATCCCAATCCGCTCAGTATTTTCGGAACTTTCAGCGAAAAAATATTTAGAACGGCCATATTTACGGAACCGCTAGTCTAAATTTGCTCATAGATGAACGTGACCGCGATATTTGCCATCCAAACCCACCCTGAGAATTTCAAGTTCCTAGGCCTTTCCGTTCAAAAGTTACAATTTTCTATGGTTTCTATGGTTCTGGTCATGCGATCTGGACAAAATATTGTTTTTATATATCATTCTCGATTAAAATACAAAATTTCATCTCGATCGAATCCGCAGTTTCGAAATTATCGAGAAACCAAAATTTCAAACGACCGTATTTACGGAACCCCTAGTATAATTCTGTTCATTGATTAACGTGAACGCGACATTTCAGATCCACACCTATCCTGAAAATTTCAAGTCCCTAGGCCTTTCCGTTCGAAAGTTATGATTCTCTATGGTTTCTATGGTTCTGGTCATGTGATCTGGAGAAATGTAGCTTGAATATATCATTCTCGTTTAAAATACAGAATTTTATCTCGATCGAATCCGTAGTTTTGAAATTATCAAGAAAACTAAATTTCAAACGACCATATTTACGGAACCCCTAGTATAATTTTGCTGATAGCAAACATAGATGAACGTGATCACGACATTCGATATCCACACCTATCCTGAAAATTTCAAGACCCTAGGCGTTTCCGTTCAAAAGTTACAATTTTCTATGGTTTCTATGGTTCTGGTCATGTGATCTGAACAAAATTTTACATGTAGCTTGAACACCTCATTCTCCATTTGAGTGCAAAATTTCATCTCAATCAAATCTGTAGTTTTCAAGTAATCGGGGGAACAAAACTTTGAACGGCCATATTTACGGAACCCCTGGGCGAATTTGGCCCATTAACGAACTTAACCGAGGCATTTGGGATCTGAACCTACACTGAAAATTTCAAGTCTCTAGGTTGATCCGTTCGAGAGTTATCGTGCTTACGGACAGACGGCCGGACGGACGGACGGATAGACTCGAATTTTCCGACGGATTCGTCATCAGTGAGTCGAACATAGTCGATTGAGACCATTTTCGGCTCAAAATTCGAAAAATACAGACATCGTGACGAAATGATATAGCCCTCGTGTAAGTTGTACGAGCGCTCAAAAATCAGTTGCTAGCCAGCATTGATACTACTAGATGAATTATCTAATCCATGAAAAAGCGAAAAAGCTAGTAAATAAATTTCAAACGATTCATGACTGATGGAGCCCAAACTCAATTTCATTAATAGAGCTCTACAATTGATCAATTTCAGGTACTTTATTGACTGAACATAAACATAAACTGTATGTATTTCATGATCTCTAAGGAAGATCCAAAATGACATAGATATATCCTCCTTTTATATAGCTCATATAATCCAGACATACTTCTGATTAATTGTGTTCATTTCAGCAAATTTTGGAATATTTTTCAAATCAACATGATGAGATTCTGTTCGCGAGATCAATCATTCCGATCCGATAATTCATCTGTAATAGTTTCATCCATCAAAATATTTATCCGGAAGAGTTGAGTGAGCCGGAAACTAACAATACAATTCAATTCGAATTATCGCCCCACAATAAATGAACAAATTGCATTATTTTATTGGAACTAGGATTGATCCAACAAATTAGTGTTGGACAAAACACAGCCACCAGCCAAACGCCATTTGGATCGCCCAATGCAGCGGGTTGGAACAAAGCCTGGAGATATTCGATTTAATGGCAGCATAATCACCGTTATCAAAATTGAATTATACTCAGCCATTGAATATGAAATTCCTCTGACGCACTGACCAAGTGGTCGTTAAGGACACGTTTAGTTGTTCGAGAGCAAGACATGAATATTACATCGGTTTTTTCGGGGGTTTGACAGATTTGCGGCGGTTGAATCTTTTGAGGTCATCTCTTCATGACGTTTAAAATTCTGCCCATATGAAAACTTGGAAATTTTGTAAAGGAATATCTCAAAGTCATTATATTCTGATGATTATACAGCTGATTTCAGGTTCTAGAAATGTAGTGAAGGGTTTTGGATTTGTTTAGAGAATGAGTTGACATATTCATATTGAAAGGCTTCCTTTTCATTTAAAACGAATATTCTTCTTCCTCTCCGTTCACATTATCAGAAACTTCTCCAAGGTACCAGAAAAACCAAATGTGAAAAAGAATGAGCAAAGATAAAAATTATTCAAAATATGTTAGATCTATTATAATCGTAAGGGTAAAAACATAACGAAGCATCGCATCAAGACTCGCCTCAAGCATCAAAAACCAATATATGTAACTGTAACTGTAACTGAACTAAACCGTTCATAGTGAAGCATCGATCATCGTCTCAACCCAGGCATCGAACATCGCCGTTGCCGGGGATTCAAATCGATTTGATTTTCTAGACTCTCCGCAGGCATGTTTTTCGTTTTCAATAAAGGCGACAATATTATCATTATTATATGTGTTGGATAAAGCATGGACGGAAATAAGCAATACAACAAATATATCGGGTGAGCGACAAAAAAAATGTAAATAAAATATAAAGCAAATATAATAGCAATATAATAATATTCCATATTCCCTAAACTGAATGCAACAAAAATAATAGACGGAAAAAAGTAATATTACGAATTTATCAGAAGTTAAGCTACAGAAACAATGTGAATAAAACAGAAAACCAATATTATAGATAACTCTTTTATATTTTTGTCAGATAGAAATATTTTATATTCTATTAACTGGGTGCAACAAAATATTAAATAAAAAACATATTTTATATTTTAACCACTACTTCCTATTTCCAACACCTCATTATGACTCTGGATTCATCATTATTACAACTGTTCTCATATATGCCCCACTATGTGCTCTCTGATGCCCAACTTGAGAGGATGCTTGAGGCGATGCTTCACTATATTTTCACCCTTATACGATTCAGAACTGAACATTTTTTCCTGGGAAGATCAAATCCAGAAACTCTTTTGGAAGAAACAGTTATTGGATCTTTGGTAAGAAAATCACGTGTATTGAATTGATGTGAAGAATATGTTTGAAATTTCAGTGGAATTGTACGATAAACAAAGGTGTCGAACAAGTTTCAATTTATTCAGAGTTCATATTGCGAATCGCTCACTTCCAGTTGCCAACATACTTGATTTTATATCTTTTGTAAGTTAGGTTTTACTCTATCATCGAGTTATGGGTAAACCTCATGACCAATTGTGCCCCTTATCGCGAGCTGATCGAGATATACCGGGTGATTGTTTATTTTTCACTCAATAGCTATCTCAGTTAATATTGTTCTCACAAAAACGTTTAAATGGGCAAATATGAAGTTTCTTTTATGGGCATTCAGAATTCACGACTAAAAAATGCAAAAAAATATCGTTAATCTAAAAATTTTATGTATACTAGTATTTTTTAAATGGAACACCCTTTATTTCATCTTCCTAATCAATAGAGCTTTTTCTTCTGATTTCAAATATATATATGTAAGTATACCAACAAGAAAATAAGGGGTTATGTTGGTGTAATATTTTTGGGAGTTAAATCGAGTTGAGTATAAGTATATATACTTTATTTTATAAGTATATATACTTTATTGAGGTTATCTTTGTAAGTTTTCGAAAAATATAGATTTTCGTCTAAATCTAAGGCAGCTGTAGAACGCCACGTAACACTGCTGTGATTTCTCCATATCAAAGTAGCCGTGGATTATAATTTATTCATTCAGCAAGAAAAATTTAAATTAAGTGTTCAAAATGGCCCTCATTTACTTACACACAATCGATATATTTTTATTAACTTTTCAAGGGTTCTCTTTGATATTTCTGGTTTGTTGTTGAGATTAACAATTCCTTCCGTTATTTTGATTTGAATATCTTGAATATTTTGGGAACGGTTCATATAAACTTTAGATTTCAAATATCCTCATAAGAAAGTATCTAATGGGGAGTCGGGAATGTAAGGAGGCCAGAGAATGGTTCAGTTTTTCTGCCAATCTACATATTGTAATTCTTTTGTGTGGCGTCCTACAGCTCCCTTAGTTTTAGACGAAAACATCCATATTTTTCGAAAACTGACGGAGATAACTTCGATGAATAATATATTTGTAATCAGAAGAAAGAGCTCTACCGATTGAGAAAATGAAATACAGGGTGTTCAAAAAATACCAATTTATATTAAAAATTCTGGGTGTACGATGCGTTTTTGCATTTTCTATTACTGAATGTCCATAAAAATACTTCATATTTGCCCATTTAAACGTTTTTGTAGGACCAATATTAACTGAGATAGCTATTGAGTAAGATATAAACAATCACCCGGTACATGAACATTCATCTCCCTATCCAGTGGTTGAGCTCTTATGAATTTCTGGAGATAAGATGGTGTTATAGGGATGGTATGTCTCAATTCTGTATGATTTCAAAGCCATTCTTGCTTTGACTGATGGCATTGGCTAGGCATTCGGTAATTTTCCTCTTCTTCACCCAAACTCAAAATTTATCATTCACTGCTCGATCTAATTTCAGAAGCCACAGAAGCTCTCAAGTGAACACGTTATGTAAGACATATTTTCACTGATATCAATTCTTTCTTAGTGTTGAAGCTTCGAATAAACTGTTTAGAAAAACCGAATGTTCTTGCTTGAATGGTGCTATGTTCGTTGGAGTTTTCCTCCTCAAGTTTCGTTATATGTGAAGGCAGTTAAAACTGCTTTCCAGGCTGATGAAGATTCGAGAAACGCATATAGCTTCAATCAGAAAATTCCACCTGATTCCGTAATAAAAAGTTCAAATGCGAACCTGAGGAACATTCCCGCTGTTACACTCTATATCTGTCGTCGACCCCCCTCGCAAAATATGATGGATCAGGATATAACTCTAAATCTCATTCGATGAACCGACTCGCTCCATCACCTGCAGGGAGAAGGCCATATTTGCCCGCGAAGCTCAGATGCCAACCAAGTGTCAGACCTAATTTATTACATATCGATTCCGCAGAACGAGGAATAAAAGAGAACAAAAGATCTTCGGGTTAGATCCGGTCGTATCTTTTCATTTGGGCTTCGGCATCTAACAATACGCCTCTTCAAATGGATATCATTTAATTTTGGCCGGTTATTTCTGGATCAACGGGTTTCGAATCGAAGAGAAATGAATTTCTTCTTATGCTGTATATACAGGAGTCCCATATTAAACAATCCATCTGAATAATTTTTTAGCGACTCTCATTGGCTAGGTAAGGTTATTCTTATGTTAATTCCCAAGAAGCTTGATACGTCATCCTGATGACCCGATCAGGTCGGGTTGATCTTGAATTATTATCCTATCCATAATTGAAGGTCTGAATTTAAATGAAACCCCACACAAGTTCCACATAACTATCCACAGTGCCGTTGCCCGGGGTCCGTTATATGAAGCTCTTAGGAATTACTCGGAGAGCTTGATTGAAAGTGGAGATACGGCATAAGACGAGTCGTCCAATAACAGTAAATCTCAACTGTAATTACGAGCAAGCGAAAAAATCTCTGCAAAAGGGGAAGGATGCAAGGACTTATTGTAGGAATTTCATCCGTGTGGTCGTCGGTTAGGTGAACAAAACCGTTTTGCATTCGACATGTTTCCAAATGCGGCTCGATTAAGGAAATAAAACTGTTCTAGGATAAATGTGCACCCTGTATGATGTGTTTGGTTAAATTATAGAAGGCCATCTAAACTGTTATTTGCCATGAATGCACCAAGGGAATATTTGAATTCTATTACTATTCGAATGAGAATTTTTGAAAAAAATATTTCATCAGGTACCTCAATAAAAATAGTTTTCCAAGAATCTCTTGATATCGGTGAAATTATAAATTAATTCGCACTCCCCTTTGCTTCTCCTTTTCACAATGACATTTATTCTAGGGAAAATCAAAATCAGGAAATTGAACAAACTCGCTGTTTTGCATATTCGACGGCCCAGCAACCTTTTTTGCAAAGCAAAAACAGCAGTCGAACAAACTATTAAAAACTTGTTATAAAACTAGCCTGAAGCCTGATGGAAGAAAAACCCAAGGCAGCGTCAACCCAAAAAGTGGACTAAAGGTCAAAACAAAAGGTGGAAGGAATTTTTCTTCTGACAGAATTAATTCCATTACTCTCGCCCAAACGTTGTTTTTAATTATGTATTCCAATCAAATATTGATGTGTTTATGGTGACACGATTCAATCAATTCAGAAATACCGACCTATCCGACTACCAACTCGGATAGTACACGCCGAGCTTTAGAGAGGTGTTATCTTCAAAAGGATCTCCCTCATTGAATTATAGCACAAGCGCCTTATACCCAGTTAAAAATATAAACATCGATCTAACAATAAACGTACGTTCAACATTTTTCACGTGGAAAATGAGTGGGGAGTCGTCTGGCAACTCTTTCATTAAGCCATTAGCGGGCAAAAATAACAGCGGCATACTTCATTATCCATAACGGTAATGGTGAGAGCATGACGATAAAACCTATCATAATCAGTGATCTATTAGTTCTTCAGAACAAGCAGTTAGCAGATTATCTTTGAATTGTTAGGTGGATTTGATGGAGTTCACAATTTCGATAAAAAATCAGGTTTTCGAAGAATTTAACATTCACCAACAACGATGAATGAAGTACAAGATATAATTTGTTTGTCCTACTTCTTGTCCATTATTAACGAAATAATTGAAAATGCCCAATATTATCCAAATTAAACGGTTTAGATTGATATATTAGATATATCAGATATACAGGGTGTTTACTGAGTGGTTGGCCATACTCTAGTGGTGAATGCAGGTCATCCAGGCCTTTTAGAGAAGTTGCATGTTTTGTGTCCTAAGGCTATTAGTTTAGGAGACACAGGGTGATTTATGGATTTTGGCAAGAATTTTCGATAGCCATAACTTTGAAATCTGTGGTCCAATTTCGATCAAATTTCATGAGTTTGTTCGCTTCAGAATGTCCTTTCGTATGGCTCACACAATATCAATATTTTCAGGGCAGTACTCAGAATATCAGGGTTTATCTTTCAAGCCTCAAAATGTATATTTTTCACATCACTTGAAGAAATGTCGTTATTGCCATGAAAAAATACATAATTTAATCTGAAGAATTCAATTTTCACTTTGGATGGCAGTGATGGCACACTTGTTACAAGCGAGCAGCGAACGAACGAATATATTTTATATATATTTTATGTAATTTTTTCGAAATGCGGTCCTGATTTTTGGCCCTTTCGTGATAATATTCTTTTTTTTTTGCTGAGTTTTTGAACCTCAAAGCTTGAGAGCGTTATAATTTATGAAGTGAACCATTTTTTAAATGTAATTCATGAGTGTATTCGCTCCACAACACAAATTAGTAGATATTAATATTTTAATTTTTTTCCACTCATCTGTAATCGTAGTATCAAACAAAGAGCTGCGGAATTTAAAATAAATTTAGTATTTGGAAGTATGTATGTACATTTAGTGTTTTCTAGTCTTGTTTTTCTCATCTCAAACTAACGTTTTCACCCTTATAGGATAAAATATTTCGCAGAACCTCGGCAATTTAATGTTTAGAACATGTTGCATTATTGCGTTTTCACGAACAAAGCCAATCGAGTCACAAACATATCTGCAGAAGAGAAAAGAAGGATTTCTGTTGTAGTAGACAGGTGGCGGTATAAGGTAGTGTTACTTCAATCTGCTTAATTATTTTCGTTGGTACAACGTACTTCCACATCGATATTATTGTCGTCAAGATGTACTGAGGAAGGGCTACTAAGCTCGAAGCCATTTTCTGTGTTTGCGATCGGTTATTTTTATGTTTACTGTGGAAGCTGGATTCTTTTCATAAAACGAAAAGAGTATAAAAATCTTAAATGCAAAGAGATTACCCAACAAGAATTCCCCGAACTCCTTGTTTTCCCCAATTTCCTTCACCTGCCCGGTTCACAGTGACTCCATCTCTACCTTCACAGGGTTTCTACATTTTTAGCGAAGCCTGTTGATCTAAAATGTACCGAAGCCTGACCACCTGCGCGTTTGTTTGGCGATTTCTGTTTGTGTTTGCTTCTTTTCCTTTCTTCTACGTTTCCTTTCATTTTCAATATGTCATATTTGCACCTTTATTGTTGACGTTCAATTTGATTTGTTTCAACATGTAAGTTTCACAAGAGTTTTGTATAAGCCTGCTTCATTATGAATTATTTTTTACATATTTTATATTTCAAACTGTGTTATTTGGGAAATGTTTTACTGTATTTGTCTAGTGTTGGTTTTATACCTTGTTCTCCATTTCAGATGCCTGAAGATGACCCCAATTTTGAAGGGGTCGAAACATATGTACCTACCTCTTATTGATTAAATTTGGGATAGACACGAAGGGGCATTCTTTATTTCAAAGAGGAGGAATATATTCGTGAGGTATCTTTGAAAGTAAATTCGCTAGAAAATCACGAATATATTCCCCAGTTTTATTTTCAACCAGAATTCTTACTGTGGATCAATTTACTTCATGGTTTTCAGAGATGCAGAAAAAACAATAAGACTGGAAATATTGAACTGATAAGGAGAAGGCAAAATAGTACGTACTCAACTCGGAATAGGGTTCGGTTTAAATTTTCAACCAAATTGAAGTATTCCCATCGATTTTTAGTGCGGAATTTTCTGTTTGTAGATTTCCATGAAATATCGCAGTGTAGCACTCGTGCTGATGATGCCTTATATTCAGCAGTTCGAATAAGAAATAATATATCTTTGTAGAAGGTTTATTTAACTCCTACGTTCATATATTGGGTTGCAAAATGGCGAATACGCCGGGTTCTCTGAATTTGTGTTTTTCATCTCAAACTAATGGTATTCACCCTTATAGAATGATATATCTCGCAGAACCTCGGCAACTTAATGCTTAGATCATGTTGCATCATTGCGTTTTCACAAACAAAGCCTCAAACATATCTGCAGAAGAGAGGTATCTCTGAAGAGAAATTCGCTAGAAAATTACGGATATATTCCCCAGTTTTATTTTCAACCAGATTCTTATTGTGGATCGATTTACTTCCTAGTTTTCAGAGATGCAGAATAAACAATACGACCGGAAATATCGTACTGATAAGAAGACAGCAAGATAGTACGTACTCAACATGGAATAGGGTTTGGTTTAAATTTTCAATCCAATGAATTTATAGTGCAGAATTTTCTGTTTGTGAATTTCCATGAAATATCGTGCAGACTTTACTCTATATTCAGCAGTTCGAATGAGGAAAAATATTTATTTCATATGCAGTGGGTTTACTTGACTGCTGTGTTGCAAAATGGCGAATACGCCGGGTTATCTGAAAAAATCCAGCTGACAGCTCAAACGGTGTATTTCGAATCACATAATTTTTCTCATATCTTGTTGATGAAATCTCAATTGAATGAAACAGGGTAAAATGTTTCCTTTATCCCGGCTCGAAATTGCTTTTAATTGTAGAGATTCAACAAACTCTATTTAACACAAGATTTTGCATATCAAATTTCACTCACGCCACTTGAAAGACGCGAAAGAAAAAAGATCTGCGTTGATTCAAAAATGGAATATTGAAATATTTACCACAGTAACAACTCAACTGTGTCGTCTATTCCTCACCTGTGTTGAATATAAGATCCGTACTTGCAGATATTATATTATATCATCTATTCCTGGAGTATTTGTTAACTTCCATTTATTTATATTTCGAAAAGAAATGAAAACCTTTTGGATGATGAAACCCCACAGAAGAGCTATCGCTATTCAATTCACCTCTAATACACATTCCTTATAACAGTCCAATTCGTTCGAGTACGACTTTTTTCATTTCAAAATATTTGAACGTTACCTTACCCTCTTCCATCAAGAAATATCGTCTTTATAAATCCATGGAAAACTCCGAATTCAACAATGCTTTGACCACCAAGAAGCACACCGATAAATTTTGCATTCAAAACTCCACCATATTTCACGCCCTAAAGAGCTATTTCTACTGCGCTACTGGGTAATAAAAGTATCTAATGGTCCATCGGGTTGTCCAATAAAACGGAGACGCATCAGGGTAATCAGACTGCAGCAATATCTGACAAATATATTTATGTCCTCGTAAAAGAAATCTAACGTTTCGATCGGACTCGTTGCTGGGGTCAGTTTTAGAATACTGTGTGAAATTGGTAGGGAATAGAAAAATCCGGGTATTCATCGTTAATTCCAGGAAATTTCACTGACAAAATTTCATTAAAGTTTTTATTGAATGTAATTTGCTGCAATAGTAGAATTTATTTTATTGAAACATAATTCCTAAATTGTATTATCTCCCAATTCGTTTCTGTTTCCTAGTTTTTCTGCGAGTTTTAATTAATTTGCATTCGTGAATTCTGAAATATAAAAGTAAATCCCCTACATTTTACCTCTGGGCCATCCGTAAACAAAGGTTATAGTATTCCACCGTGAATTCTGCCGATGAAAAGGTCGGATTAAACTTGGCCCAAAACAATGTTTAGCTTTCTGTCAGCTCAATCATGACCTTTCCGATTCCCGTCCATTTCGTCCGTTAATTATTTCGAGAATTCATTCCACACGAACTGTATATTATTTTGAATGGGTTCAGTAATTAAAGGTTCTCCGCCTCGCCAAATCTAATTCGAAATATTAAAAGCTATGTTGTTTTCGTGTAATTCGTATGTTAGTCCTGCAAAAACCATTTTAGAAATTAGACGTCATTATTTTGTTCGGAAAGTCGTAATTTTTTTTCAGTAAATGTATGAAGAAGATTTTCCCAAAGAAGAACATCAGTTATTCTCACCTAATCCTAAAAGAATGGGATATCTATGGAGGTATAAATTCCAAAATTTTGAATAGGAATTATTAGCTCAGTACAAGCGATTCGAGAGAAATTAGGATTTTTCTTCAATTGTATACTGTTCAAATTCGATACATATCTGAGAATGAAGATTTAACTTCTCAGGTTGTTTGAAGGCAGTTTAAGAAACAAAAATATTAAAATGGCTGTTGAAGTAAAATAAATCATAGCGTAATCCCCTAAGTTCTATAAAAACCATAGTAGTTCTAAGAGGTATTATTCAAACTTATAATTTTTTTTATAGAAGATTAAGCCTCTAATCAAATGATATAATAACATTGAGTGAATTCCGAAGTCAACGAGTAGAAAGAAGATGTTGTAAAAGGGTTAATTCCCCTCCCTCGAACAAAGGTGAGGACGAAAAATTTATAAGTTCATATATGGGAAAACCGGCCTTGTCAGTAATGTGTAATTATAACTAATAATTTTTTCTTGAATCCTAAAGTTGAATGTTCTCTAACCATTATTCATATAGGTACATCGACACAATCTGTTTGCACCATAAATCCATATACTTTTCGTCTCGATGTTCCCAATACATATTCCGGGAGCTTTGTATACCGTATACCTATTTCTTAAGGGTAACATAAAAGGCCAATCCATTCTAATATTGAATTCGTTTCAGGAAAAGCAAAATGTAGTTTTCCAATATGTTTTCGTTAAGTGCAACGATAACATAGGTACGTAGTGACCTGAAGTATTTTGTTAGTAACTGCATAGTTGGAAAATATTTGAAATTGTCGTTTCCGCTGAATATCTCTATCATTCCCTTTCAAAGTTTTAGCTCAATTTGGTTATATTATAATATTAAAAATTTACAAAACAATGTCGTGACGTCAGGAGATTTTGCGCGCTTGTTTAAATAAAAAATTACGAAAAGCACTGCCGTGAAGGCAGGAGCTTTTGAGCGCTCGTGCATGCACCTTGTAGGTAGATTCGCATTTTTCAGTTTTGGAAACCAATTGAGGAAATTTTTGACAGCTGTCGAACAAAATTTTCAAACTAAGGCGATAATCCAGACTTCAAGGCAGTACTTTAGGTGACCAATTTTTTTTTTCGATAATTCCCTAAAATTTTCTACGGTATCTATGGTCTTGGTGATGCGATCTGGACAAAATTTCGCACATAGTTTGAATACATTATTCCTCAGCTAGGTGCAAAATTTCATTTCAATCAAATCGTTAGTTTCGAAATTAGCAGGTGAACGGCCATGTTTACGGAACCCCTAGTCTAGTTTTGCTCATTGATGAACGTGACCGTGAAATTCGCGATCCAAACCCACCCTGAAAATTTCAAGTTCCTAGGCCTTTCCCTTCGGAAGTTATAATTTTCTATGGTTTCTATGGTTCTGGTCATGCAGTCTAGAGAAATGCAGCTTGAATATATCATTCTCCATTAGTATACAGAATTTCGTCACGATCGAATCTGTAGTTTGGAATTTATCAAGAAAGCTAAATTTCAAACGACCATATTTACGGATCCCCTAGTACAATTTTGCTCATAGATGAAAGTGATCACGACAATCGAGATCCACACCTATCCTGAAAATTTCAAGTCCCTAGGCGTTTCCGTTCAAAATTTACAATTTTCTATGGTTTCTATGGTTCGGTTGATGCGAGCTGGAAAAAATTTTGCATGTAGCTTGAACACCTCATTTTCCATTAGAGTGCAAAATTTCATCTCGATCGAATCTGTAGTTTCAAAGTAATCAGGAAAACAAAATTTCGAGCGGCCATATTCACGGAACTCCTCGGCGAATTTTGCCCAATAACGAACTTAACCGCGCCATTCGAGATTCGAACCTACCCTGAAAATTTCAAGTTTCTAGGACATTCCGTTCGAGAGTTATCGTGTATACGGCCGGACGGCCGGACGGCCGGACGGACGGCCGGACGGACAGACTCGAATTTTTCGACGGATTCGTCATCAGTGAGTCGAACATAGTCGATTGAGACCATTTTCGGCTCAAAATTCGAAAAATACAGACATCGTGACGAAATGATATAGCCCTCGTGTAAGTAGTACGAGCGCTCAAAAATAAACATTTGGATTTGACATTGGGAGACACTGCAGAGGAAAACAATGGATTCTTCGAACAAAACGTGATATCTCGTGAACAAATCAAGTGAGGACACATGATTATAGAAATAAGGAAATGATAATTCTTCCTGAAGAACCGAGCCTTAACATCTTGTTTCAGAATAGATTTTCTGAAATTCAAATATGTGAACCTACCTATATACAGGGTGTTTCCGAATAAGTGCGACACTTTTTAGGGGGTGATTTCTTGGCGGAAATTAAAGAGGGTCGCTCTTCCATGCAAACAAAAGCTTTTAGGCCTTTCCTCGAAAAGTTACACGCTTATTTTTCTCGAAAGTTTTGAAGAGTTGAAGAAATGGCCTTTTTCTATGGCAAGAAGAAGGCTACCTATAAATATTTCCTTTAATTTCTAGGAGTGTTTCAAAGGGGTGAAACATGCAATCCCAAATTTCATTAGAATTTTTCCACAAAACAGAATTTCTCAATTGAAGAATATGTGTTCGAAAGAAAGATTTATTGCAAATAATTTTTGATTTTTTTGTTGTGTCCTTGAAAGCCATAGTCTCCGAAGAAAAATTAAATACAACATCGCGCATGAACGGATCTTCTGTTAATTCGATCTGAAAATCTAGAAGCTTTTTGCGTTTTGTTCGCAAGTTTCACCCCTTCAAAAGATCACAACAAAATTGAGAAAATATTCATAGGTAGCCTTTTTATTGGCCCATAAAATGCCATTCCTTCAACTGTCCAGTACTACTAAATAATAAGATATATTTTTTTTTTCACTCATTTGAAACCTTGTAACTTTAGAAGGGAAGGCCTAAGAGCTTTTGTTTACATGAAATTGATTTCAGAGTAATAAGCCCCCAAAACTTTCGCACTAGTTTGGAAACAACCTGTACCTATAAATCCAAAACAATCATGTGAATTTTTGCTGTCGAACTTTTCATAAAATAAATGCGCAAAAAATCATAGAGCAACGCACTTGTGGAAAAAATCACATATTTTATGTAAGATGATTGAACCCCAATTTTTCTGCATATTTTGAATTGAGGAATTTGGAGTTCTTGTCGTGCAAAATATCTCTGAAAAACCATGTGAATTAATAATATTAATAAACTCGAAGGAATATAGATACAGACTCCTTCAATTTGAATAAGGAGGGAAAAATTTAACCATTTCATCATAACAATTACCATTTCTGTGAAATAGAAACTCAAATAAATTATAATCTTTAAGGCGTTCATTATACCAAATAAGTTAAAGAGTCGAATTTATACCCACCTGCGTTAAAAAAAACTCATTTTGATTCTAAATCCAGATATCCCAGGCCAATAATTTTTTCCAACAAAGTTTTATTACCCCATTATCTCAGAACGAATAAATAGAGTGAGAGAAATCAAGAGTGAACATATTTTTGGACCTGCTCCAAATTGTAGAAGTCAACGGGGTTGTAAACGACGAAAAACTCTTACTCTTAGGCCGGTGTTGAACACACAACAATCATCCAACTTTTTGTCCTTGAAGGCTCTTCAGAACGTTAGAGGCAGTAAACGAAGTTACGTCCTACCTTTTTTTTTATCTTATTACCCAACTTTTTATAACTGCCAAAAGACAAGAGATCGAAGCCTGGCTTTTTACAGCCCACAAAGACTGGCATAGAATAAAGCGTGCAACAAATAGACGGAAATATACCAGCTGATTCCGGAAACGTTTCAACGTTCCTTTGGGAATATAGAAATCTACTTTGGCGTCGTCGCTTCCCAAAGAATATCAGTTATCTCAAGTAGTATTGAAAATTCGGAATACAGAAGTTGTCACCACCTATGGAAATAAATGTATGAAGAAGTTACCGAGTCTTGCTGATGTCCGTTTTTAATCATTGTGAAAATAAGCGGGCTGTCCAATAAGAAATAAATCAACAAATTGACACCAGCAGCTTTATGCGAAACCCCAGGTGTATCTACACTCCACAAGATATTCAACTGAAATTTGGCATAGATATTACAATAAAGAGTTTACACCATGTGTCGTGCCAATTTTGATAATATATCTACAGGGTGAATTCTTATGACAATTTGGATTTTTTTGAGAATTTCGAGAAAATCGTTCAAAATTTTTTTCTCGAAATCGATAGCAGATAAGACGAAACTATAGGAGATAATGAAGTTCAGTATAACAACAAAGCTGCTTTCCACTTTTTTTTTTAACCAACAGTGGCTCACCAAAAAAAAGTTCTGGAGGAAAACAAGGGACAGTGTTTTAGAAAAAATATCACTCTGTAAATTTGCTATCGAAATTGGAATGTCACATGGTGTAAACTCTCAATTGTAATTCTATGCCAAATTTCAGTTCGATATCTTGTGAAGTGTAGATACTATGAGAAAAAAACTTGAAAAAAAATCAAATTTTAACACCCCGTACCTCGAAAATGAAACGTTTGCGATTCCATGTTCATGGGACATTTTTCTTAAAATTACTGAAAGAATCTCCCTTCTCCGCTTGTTCCTTCAATTCAGAACCACCCTGTATAATTAAGGATGCGATTTATTCATTCAGGTGAAATTGAGCTGCCGATTTTATTTCTGATTTTTATATTATATGTATTGTTAGATGTTTAAGCTGCTTAAACTTTTGTACTGTCTGTGTGAAAAAGTACAGAATGAAATAGAGTTTTTTATAAACCTCAAAACGAAAATGATCCAATGACCCCCTCATAAATGGATAACAAAAGCCTACATCATTATGAGCGTCTCAGAAATTCTTGGAAATTTTGATATAAAATTTCGAGGATACTGTCCAATTTTTCTTCTGTATTTTTTTTTTATTATTTTTCTCGAAAATATAGTATATTGTTTTGTACACTTTTCATTGTGGAAACTTTTGCGAAGTTTGAGCCAAAGGTAGAGGTATCTACTGAGATTTTTTCTCATAGGAGCGGTTGGACGCATGCTGGGTGAGAATTATTCATTCTCTTTGTACCCGCGACTCAAAGACACTCTCTTCTGAAAAATTTCGCCCCTCTGCATCTGTAGTGGAATGTACAAATATGACGAGCAATTCATATGGATCACCGTCGGGAATAAATGATGCCTGGAAACGTCCGCAGGATCGAGCCATTAATTATGTGTTTGGATTTTGTGTTCGTAGAAGCATTATGACGTTGAAATAGATTAATATAAATACATTCTCGTCTGTAATGGATGATTTACGATGCTTCGGTGATTTAACGACAAGTTGAATACGATTTTGTAGAATTAATTTCATGTCCAGTATTTGCCCGCTAAATTTTATTATTCTGTTCGTTCATTATCTTGATATGGCTATTATCACCCCTCAGCATTTGTATCTATTAAGTCCGAATTGAACGAATCAGTAATTCTGTAAGCTCGGAAGCGAGACGATGCGTAGCGTTACGATCGCTTGCATTGTTTTCGTAATAATTCTCTTAGACCATTCAGATGAAAATCGTTGTATTGCCTGGCATAAATGAACGCCTTCATTATCCATTTCCATATTTACGACTGGTTTCGTTTTGAGGGCGAATCAAACCATCGATTTTACAATTCTATCAAAATCCTTCGAAGTTAGTTTCAGGACGTTTGTCTGTGTGTTTTTCGATGTTATTGACTATGGTCTATTTAGTGGAAGTTATTCGAGCATCAAAGGAAATTATCATCGTCTTATCCCTCAGGGTCTCCTCGATGTTCGTTTTGTACTTTCCTTCTCCTTTGACATCTTGAGGGTCCTATACGGATACTTAATTTCAACTTGTAAGTCGTTCTCGTGCGAGCAGATCGTTTCAGCTCTCTCATATGGGCATCTTTATATACCTCCTCTTAAAATACTCAAGGAATTTTTCGAAATGATACATATACAGGATTTCTTTTAAGGTGAGGCTTTTTTGGCAGAAGCTACTCTGAACTCATCAAAAGA
Organism: Aphidecta obliterata; assembly: GCA_963966015.1. NCBI lineage: Eukaryota > Metazoa > Arthropoda > Insecta > Coleoptera > Coccinellidae > Aphidecta > Aphidecta obliterata. Next base: position 29,318,079 of record OZ014432.1, read on the forward strand.
GAACATTCCGCCGGAAGTTGATCATATTAAATATTCAATTCAAAAAAGTGCAAAAAATCTAATAATAATAATAATATTCATTTGCACCATCGAATACGAATGTAACATGGAAAGTCAAGAATCAACACATATAGACATATATAACATGAGTTGAATGTAATAACAAATACTGTTAGAGTTTAACAAACAATGGATGTATATAAACGATTAAAAATTATGATCCAGAAATTTCCGTACCGTAGAATAATAGTATATTGTATAATTAGTGGGAAAAGCATAATATTCCCAAACGACTGCGATAATCGTCGCTACGCTCCTCGTCTAGTAACACAGGGGTTTGGGAATATGCTTTTCCCACCAATTATACATACTATTTTTTTTTCGATCGTTGATTTATATTTGAAAAATTTATTAAAAAATATTTCATTCAAGATGTAATCAAGTAAGTTTGAATAGGTTTCTCTATGTTCATATTGAAATATAGAAGTGGTAACCATAGAAATTACTTTGTTATGACAAAAGTAAAATAATTTTCAAGCCGGTTTTTTTGATTCGTTGTATTTTATAAGGAATTAAGGAAGAATTAGTAAACATGAATACTGATAGTGATTATTTGTTACCTTGCTCGCCTCCTGAACTAGTAGAAGCCACGAATGCGGCCTCACTTAATTTACTTCCGGCGAAATTCAGAGAGAAGTATGAACTTGCGTACCAACGCTTCATGGATTTTTGCAGAAAAAACAACAGTGTATCCTTTTCTGAGAATGTACTTTTGTAACATTACCGCACGCTACAGCAGTGTGGTGAGAACATTACCGCACTGTTATTTTCTAATTGCTTAGCAACTGCCCACTTTTCTGGAATGTTGAGCTTTGCGCATAGAAAACAGTTCAAAATAGTGTCACTTTTCCCACGATCGGAAAAAAAAAACAATTATCCAGACAATCCGACAACTTATTGTATAGCACACGTATAATTTGTACTCGATTGGGTTCTCGTGAGACGATGATGTTAAATCAGTGGTTGGTCTCTGTGTCTCGTTTCATATCCATGAAAACTTACGAGAGTTTTAAAGTCTGAATTATTCTCCACCACATATTTCATACAAGCGAGAAAGTAAGCAGATGGTAGAGTGAGTATCCGCTCCTCTCTAAAAAAAAATTACGAAAAGCACTGCCGTGAAGGCAGGAGCTTTTGAGCGCTCGTACATGCACCTTGTAGGTAGATTCGCATTCTCCAGTTTTGGAAACCAATTGAGGAAATTTTTGACAGCTGTCAAACAAATTTTCAAACTATGGTGATAATCCAGACTTCAAGTCAGTGCTGTAGGTGACCAATTTTTTTTTCGATTATTCGCTAAAATTTTCTAAGGTATCTATGGTCTTGGTGATGCGATCTGGACAAAATTTCGCACGTAGTTTGAATACATTATTCCTCAGCTAGGTGCAAAATTTCTTTCCAATCAAATCAGTAGTTTCGAAATTATCAGGAACAGTGACCGTTAAATTCGCGATCCAAACCCACTTTGAAAATTTCAAGTTCCTAGGCCTTTTCCTTCGGAAGTTATAATTTTCTATGGTTTCTATGGTTCTGGTCATGCGATCTGGACAAAATGTTGCTTTGATATGTCATTCTCATTTGAAATACAAAATTTTATCTCGATCGAATCCGTAGTTTCGAAATTATCGAGAAAACAAAATTTCAAACGACCGTATTTACGAAACCCCTAGTATAATTCTGCTCATTGATGAACGTGAACGCCACATTTCAGATCTACACCTATCCTGAAAATTTCAAGTCCCTAGGCCTTTCCGTTCGAAAGTTATGATTTTCTATGGTTTCTATGGTTCTGGTCATGCGATCCAAAGAAATGTAGCTTGAATATATAATTCTCCATAAGTATACAAAATTTCGTCACGATCGAATCTGTAGTTTGGAAATTATCAAGAGAACTAAATTTCAAACGACCATATTTACGGAACCCATAGTATAATTCTGCTCATAGATAAACGTCATCACGAAATTCCAGAAACTCACCTATCCTGAAAATTTCAAGTCCCTAGGCGTTTCCGTTCAAAAGTTACAATTTTCTATGGTTTCTATGGTTCTGGTCATGCGATCTGAACAAAATTTCACATGTAGCTTGAACACCTCATTCTCCATTCAAGTGCAAAGTTTCATCTCGATAGAATCTGTAGTTTCGAAGTAATCAGGAGAACAAAATTTTGAACGGCCATATTCACGGAACCCCTGGCGGAATTCTGCCCATTAACGAACTCAACCGAGGCATTTGAGATCTGAACCTACACTGAAAATTTCAAGTCTCTAGGTTGATCCGTTCGAGAGTTATCGTGCTTACGGACTCGAATTTTCCGACGGATTCGTCATCAGTGAGTCGAACATAGTCGATTGAGACCAAAATTCGAAAAATACAGACATCGTGACGAAATGATATAGCCCTCGTGTAAGTAGTACGAGCGCTCAAAAATGTCCGCAACTTGTACTGGACGAGACTACACACAAAGCGCGAAGAGCTTCTTTATGTCTCAAAAAAATCCTATATGCACCAAAACAACCTTCCCATCTTGGCCATCAAGATCTAAATACGACTCTGGAACGTGTTATCTCTCTGTAAGGAGGTCTGCCTCGAATAATATGCATTGCATCAAGTAAATAAAGTGCTGGATTTTATCGCAAATGTGTATATTCTCTTTCAACTTTTAATTGGCGATTTCCTGAACGGTATAATTCCCAAAGTTCAGCTGTGGAGAGGAAAAATTTATGATTGAAAAAGAATTTTAGCGAAAATCAGGAAGTTCACAAACTCACCGATAAAATTGATCCAAATTGTTTACAGAAATTGTTCAAGATGGTCACCATTCGTTTGATGTGCACAAAGTCTTGCCTGGCGTAATAATGAATTATTATATGCAGCAACTATCACATCAGTTTGCTCACGAATAATGTCACAATCATTTTCAAGGCGTTGTTTCAGTTCTTCAACATTATTCACCTCACCGTTACTGTACGATTATCTTTTCAAATGACCCCAAAAGAAGAAATCACAGGGGTTGAGATTCAGGGATGACATCCCATGCACCTATTTGGCACATTACGAAATTCAAAAAATGCACACAAATCATGCGCTCTGTCAGATGATTTCCCGTAAACTGAATGCATTTAATGACCACATTTAAACCCCAGTACGTACCTAAGTCAGATCCGTGCTGGAAATCTCGCAGATTCGCGAGTAACTTTAATTTCGATAAACTCGGCCCTGGTGAATATTTTATATATAGGATTTTTGGAATTTTGACTTTTTTATGAGAATCCAACAAAAAAAGCCTATTTATCTAAGTGGATAAAAGTAGGTAATTTTACAAACTCTAATTTGTCATCTAGTCCTCCCCAAGTATACGGAAATGGTTTTCCCATGCACCTTCCGAAGAAACATTCTGAATCACTCGTTCCTCCAACGTCTATAATTTTTTCACATCGGATCCTTTTATTCCATGCTGAGTATATGGTCTGATAGTGAATGGCTAGGAATATATTACAGTGAAGTATTTTGAAGGCAATTATGGTAATTCAAGGATAGCGTGATCCATTACATGGCACAGTTTTTCCAGGCTGCAACTCACATTCACGAATTCTCCATGGAGAATATTTTATCTGTGTTTGAATAGCTCAAATTTATCGTGACTCTTACAGTTTGAATATTTGAGCCCGACAAATTGGTTCGACAGCTTAATTCGATGGAGTCGAACGGTGAATGGTCCTTTTCAGGTGGAATTTCTCGTGTCTGTCAATTGGAATGACATAAATTAACGTGAGCGATTTTCGTGATTGTAACAAATTGGAGTCCTTGATAGGGATTCGTTTTGATTCATTATTTCCAATTATGCAGCCTACGTCACTAAAATCGAAAGACGAACGGAAAAAACGCAGGAAATTTTACACAAACGTTCATTATTGCCACATCAGCATCTTGGTTTCATTATATCAACGAATTTAAAAAAAAAAAGATTGAACTCATTTTTTAACAACAATTATGACCTGATAATGGACCATTTATTTTTGTACTGTCATACTAAAATTCGAAATTTCATTACATATGACCTATGTAGTAGAGTTCTGCGGTGAAGAATATTCATATCTTGGCAAAAAAAATTTCGAAGTTTTCCAGGGGTTTGTCCAAATGAATTTTTTCACATCTGATTCCACCATTTTGGTTCATCATTTCCAATCCTTTGAAATCGTTCGGAGAAACTTCTTAAGCAGTGCAGAATCCAATTATTGAAAAAAAGGAATCTGTCAGCCCGCCTGTCGTCCTCCGACCACCTTCCAAAGCTTTATTATATTCTTTTGAGCAAGAGCAGTACAAAGTTTCGGATATCAAATATTATGGCATGAGTAAAAAAACTCAGTATTAGGAGAGGAATGTAAAAGGGACAAAATAATTTTTTGTATGATACAAAAGCGCAGATAAAAACCTCAGCAAAAACTCTGTTTTCCCGTATAAATGTAGTGATTGGTTTTGAATTTGTTCACCTTCTATTTCAATACCGAGATATTCTTACCGAGAATGGAATCTGAAAAAAAAGGCAAGAGTAGAAAAAATGAACGAAATGATAATTATTCATAAAATGTTGAATTGATTAAAAATAGACCACCTATCTCAAAAATGAGTCAGAAATAGTAGATAACCTTTCAAAACAATTCTTTCATGAAGATTTTCCTCTATTGCCGTTTGGGTTTCTTGAAAAAAAAATCACCTCTACAACATGCTAGTTTTTCTAATTTTGAAACATAATCGCTTCAATCCTTCGAAATTTTTTAAATATTCAAATTTGAATTACAAAACTTGTTGCTCTTCGGTTTTTCAAGCAGATCCGGCCATCCCAGTGATGATATTTGGAACTCCATATGTTCGAAGACCACTACAGGACCTTAATGGAAGGCAATCATCTCCCCTAGATAAATCAGAAAGCTTTTGATATAAAATTCAGTTATTACGTATTCGGTTTTTACTTTCTATTCATGAACATGACAAAATGATAATGATAAATGAAAATGATGAAAATCGAAGGATTCGATTAAAAAACTGAATTGTTGAAAATTAATTCAACATCGGAACATGCTTATTCGATTCTTATATTCTTCGCTACCCAAAACAGAAAATATGAAACTTTCAGAGTTGTAATACATTTTTTCTCGAATTATGATGTTCGATTTTTGGATCCTCGAGCAGTGCAAAATCCAATAATTGAATAAGAAGAATCCATCTGCCTGCCGATTTTATTCGTGATTTTATATACCAAAGTACTCATATTCTTCCCAATCTATTTGGCAACGTATAAAGAAATGGGTTCGAAAAAAAAATGGAGAATTCGAAACGAGGAAATGTTAATTCAAAATTCTTTTTCATTGCCCTATAAACAGCATGAATACATCCGCTGATCAGGAAGCACAAACAAGAAAATTATAGTGCAGTTATGTCTTATTAATTCCATGATGAGTAAAAAAGTCACTCGGATGTGATCACCAGCTCAAAAAATAATTTAAAGATGCTCTGAAATTTCCTCAGTAATTGAGTCTATCTAACATTCAGATTATTTCCATCTCTCATATTCAATTCAATTAGGTGTCTATGGCAGGTTGACCATTCTGGATTCAGCTAACGAAACCCACATTTTGATTCAAGGAATGGTTAATCAAACCTAACCGGAGATAGAAGGGTTCAATATCCGGGGTGCTTTTGGTGGCACAAAACCTACGCTTTGTCTTCATCGGAATGATTCTCTCGAGCAATTTCAGAAATCTTGTCCTTTCCAAATAGCGAATCAAATCATGTTCAGTCAGAAATCCAATAAAGTATTGGAATCAGAAATACAAAATCCTGACAATTTTAATTTTTTATGCAACAATAAAGGAAAGGAATTTGGATAAACGGGCGGAATTACCGAATAATTATATAGATATCTATATAATTTCAATTTTCTTCCACAAATTCAGTATTCGAATTTTGTAATGGGAATAAATTTTCGAATTCATTGAAACAGCATTATTTCAATAAAACATTTCAAACATCCTGAATCGAAACAAATCGATAACCAAAATTTTTCTGTTTATACACATCCTTAAAATCCTTTTTTCTTATTTCATAAGTTCTTCAGAACACAGCTATAGCAAGTCGTATTATGATTTCTTCCACTTTCCTATTTGATGGAAGGTGTACCACGATCGAATCAATTTTTCCAAGGAGATCAACATTTTTAATGTAAGGATGTGAAGTTGAATTACTGACCCTTTTTTCGAGTTTTATATTTTATTCGATATTTGATTCTTTGATGGTCCCTGTTTCATATTCGTCGTTTCAAGATGACGATCCACATGACCTTCAGTTCCTCACAAAACCTTTTTGGAGGCCGACTTTATTCGATGTTTTGAAAAATCTTAATGTTAAGTCTTCGGTTTCACAGAATAAGACCAATTAATTTTTAATATCTTACTCCATTTTATAAGGGCCTCTTGGAATGATGAAGGAAGCCATGCTCTATTCCGTGGAACCTGCTCCATTCATCCCAGGTCGAATTCATTCCTTTGCCAACGATTAATATCTCTCGAACTATCACGTTCCCATTGTTGATTCTGTTTTTTTGTGATATCCCAGTTCCTCATTTACCTTACATAAAGAACCCAGAGAACTGTGAAAGAACGTAATTCAAACTGTGGATGGGATTTCAGATGGCGGGGAAGCACATTATTCATTATGTCGCAAGAGACGTTTCAAAGAAATAAGCTGTTTGTTTTCGCAAAGTAAAACACCGTAAAGTAAAAATTATGACTTGGGATCGAATCACTCCGCGACTCCGGGCAATACTCTGAATTACTGTCGGCTTCTTTTCTCTTTTCTTCTCATTTTTCCGGAAGATACGAAAGAATTAAAACCGTTGTTTTTGCCGAGTTCCTCTTTCCATTTTGATAAATATTCAACGATCATCTCGGGGGATTCTTTGCGCAATTCAGAACAGTTTTAATTAGGTCGCCTTTCTCGTCTTTCTTGCAGTTCTGTGCCATTTTTTGAGCGCTCGTTCGACTTACACGAGGGCTATATCAATTCGTCACGATGTCTGTATTTTTCGAATTTTGAGCCGAAAATGGTCTCAATCGACAGAGTCCGACTCACTGATGACGAATCCTTCGAAAAATTCGAGTCTGTCCGTCCGGCCGTATACATGATAACTCTCTTACGGAACGTCCTAGAAACTCGAAATTTTTAGGGTAGGTTCGAACCTCGAATGCCGTGGTCGATTTCGTATTGGTCAAAATTTGACCTGGAGTTCCGTTAATATGGTCGTTTGAAATTTAGTGCTCTTGATAACTTCAAAACTACGGATTCGATCGTGACGAAAATTCGTATTTTAATGGAGAATGATATATTCAAGCTATATTTTTTCCAGATCGCATAACCAGCACCATTTAAAATTCCAACTACTTATTGAATAAAAAATCCTTATATTTCTGTAACAGCTGATTCGGCATAATTGACAAAGAGCTGCTGTCAATTTTTGACATTTGTTAAAAATTTCTTCAATTGGTTTTCAAAACTGGAAAATGCGAATCTACCTACAAGGTGCATGAACGAGCGCTCAAAAGCTCCTGCCTTCACGGCAGTGCTTTTCGTAATTTTGTTCGTAAGTATCTACACTTCACAAGATATTAAACTGTAATTTGGCATAGATATTACAATTGAGAGTTTACACCATGTGACATGCCAATTTCGATAGCAAATTCACAGGGTGATATTTTTTCTGAAACACTGTCCCTTGTTTTCCTCCAGAACTTTTTTTTTGGTGAGCCACTGTTGATTTGAAAAAATGGAGAAAGCAGCTTTGTTGTTATAGGCACTAAACTTTATAGTTTCTTGTAGTTTCGTCGAATCTGCTACCGATTTCGAGAAAAAAATTTTGAACGATTTTCTCGAAATTCTCAAAAAAATCCAAATTGTCATAAGAGAGTAAACTGTAGATTTGTTATCCAAATTGACACGACACATGATATAAACTCTTAATTGTAATATCTATGCCAAATTTCAGTTGAATATCTTGTGAAGTGTAGATACTATGAGAAAAAAACTTCAACACCCTGTATCTCGAAAACGAAACGTTTGCGAACCCATGTTTATGGGACTTTTTTTTCTTAAAATTACCCAAGAAATCTTCCCTATTCGTTTTAACCTTCAATTTAGGATCAGCCTTCATAAAGGCCTGGAACAGAAAAGTAGTTTGTTGGGAATACGTGTTTGAAGATCCTGGATTGTTACATTCCAGATAATTTTCCTGATGAAATTCTTAGTATTTTCGTTATAAATGTGATTTTCTTTAGATTTATAACTAAAATACCAAGCATTTTATCGGGATAATGAGCTGGAATGAATCTTTAAACACGTATTCCCAACAAACTACTTTTCGCTTTAAGCCCTTATATTACTAAGTGCTTTTTATAATTTTTCATTCGAATCTTCATTCAGCACATCATATTATTTTGTACAGCGGAATGAGATATTATAACCTAATCTCATGCAAAAGCATAGAAAATTGAACTTACTCCTTGTACTCATTTTAATAGCGAAATAACATAGCATATTCCAAAACCAGAGTGCGCAAGGTAGGCTCAGAACATCATTGCGAGTGGAAGTTGATTTTGTCAAAATGAAAAATTTTTTTGAGGTTAGATTGTGTATTTGAATTAAATCGGAAAAATAAATTTTATTGCGTTCAAATAAATATTCCAAAATGAGAAAATTGGATTTTCAATTTTAAAATTCAATAAATTTCTCAAAATTAATTAAAGAAATATTCGAACATCATTGTCTATGATTTTATCTTAGCAGATTTCCAAAATAGATTTAGAAATTCAAGAAGAGCACTGACGTGGAGCCAGGAGGAGCTTTTGCGCGCTTGTTTCTGTGTACAAAACCGGAATTCAGTGTTCATTGTCGGTATGACAAATACTGTCATTTTATTTTCATAAACTTCAAAAGATGTAATCAAGGAATTGTAGTCGAATATATCAGAAAAACTCAACTTTGTTTTGGCAAGGAACAACTAAAAAATTTGCCATATTTGTTGAAACCTCATTTCAGCAGGATATGAATTGTTTCTGAAATACCGAAGTTTTCAGGAACATTTTTTTCTTTCTCTCCTCTTGTTATCTTTCAACTAACTACAAAGTTTGAATTCGATCAGATCGGTTTTTGAGCGCTCGTACTACTTACACGAGGGCTATATAATTTCGTCACGATGTCTGTATTTTTCGAATTTTGAACCGAAAATGGTCTCAATCTACTATGTTCGACTCACTGATGACGACTCCGTCGGAAAATTCGAGTCTGTCCGTCCGTCCGTCCGGCCGTAAGTCCGATAACTCTCGAACGGTACAACCTAGAGACTTGAAATTTTCAGTGTGGGTTCAGAATGCCTCGGTTGAGTTCGTTAATGGGCCAAATTCCACCAGGGGTTCCGTAAATATGGCCGTTCAAAGTTTTGTTCCCCTGATTACTTGAAAACTACAGATTCGATCGAGATGAAATTTTGCACTCAAATGGAGGATGAGGTGTTCAAGCTACATGTGAAATTTTGTCCAGATCACATGACCAGAACCATAGAAACCATAGAAAATTGTAACTTTTGAACGGAAACGCCTAGGGACTTGAAATTTTCAGGATAGGTGTGGATCTTGAATGTCGTGATCACGTTTATCTATGAGCAAAATTATACTAGGGGTCCCGTGAATATGGTCGTTTGAAATTTAGTTTTCTTGATAATTTCAAAACAACAGATCCGATCGCGACGAAATTTAGTATACTAATGGAGAATGATATATTCAAGCTACATTTCTCCAGATCACATGGCCAGAACCATAGAAACCATAGAAAATCATAACTTTCGAACGGAAAGGCCTAGGGACTTGAAACTAGCACAGATAGAAACTGTGATCTATAATTGTTATATTCGAGGAGGTCGAATCTTAAAACCCCCTAATAGAAACACTTTTTTGTTCTCTAAAATGATCATCTGCAGCAACAACTCTAGATTCTTCAAGAATTTTTGAAATCTCCCCTTGGAGGCCTGTATATTGAAACTATAATAATATCTTCTATTTTGAGTTTGCATTCTATACATGTACATTCAAATATGCCGTTCAATGAAATCTTCCCAATTTTTTTTTCATAGAAACAAGCGCACAAAAAAAAAAGTCAATAATGATAAGCCGAAAAAATGAGGATTCAATTGAATATTCATTTTCAACAGTTAGTTGTTGTTCAATGGCGATCATAGTCGCCATATTATTTCCAGTCAATCTGAAAAAAGCGGGGTTTCGTATTTTGAATAGAATGATTACCAGAAATCCTCCTTCTCACGTTCAGCCATACTTAAATTTACGTGAAAAACGACGAAGTACAAACTTACGCCATGTCATATTATTATTATGCTGTTATTCCGCTGAATAAATTGACTTTTCTAACCTGGATTACGATTCCACCATCAACAGTGCTGTGCCCCAGGTGGCGTAAGGACACAGTAACACAGAACTTAACCGGGTCTCCTAAATCGCAAAAACTCTGAGTTTATTAGGGATCTCACAGAGATCTAGGAGAGTCGGGATATACACATTAAACAAACGAACAAACAAAACTTAATCATTTTTTACCCCTTTCCTTCTTCATAAGAAGACTTCTTGTATACATAAATATAACAAGAATAAACTGACAAATTTGAACTTGCCTTCAAGCATTATTGCAGCAACGAAACTCCACCTAAGGAATCTATTAGGGCACAATACAGGGACCGATTATCCGTACAGTTCTGATACGTAGAGATTCGATTTGACAGATCCAGATGTGAGATTTTACACCAAAAATGGACGGATGTGATACCATACACGCACTGATATATGTACGAATTTGGCTCGCCACGTATCAGATATGACAGATAATGCGCCCGTGTATGTCGCCCTATTTCCATATAATAAAGCTTTCAGTGAAAGAGATGGGTGTGTTTCGTCCCGGATAACTGGTGGTAATATGCAGCACTTCTTGGACACCACTCGCTGAGATATGTCGCTCTGTATATTACGTAATTCTTCTCTCAATGATGTAAAAATTGAGGAGGATTCATTTGAGAATACAAAAATTAAGAAAAGTATTTCTTAATCCACCAAGATTGAAACGAGAAATATGGAACTAAATCAATGAATAGATGTTACCACTCATATTTCGATAAGATGCGATATGCGCAATATTCAGCTCCAGAACCAGTTCTGACTCGCCAATAGTTTCGTATCAGCATCACATTTGATTTTTTATATATCCCACCTTTAACAGCCTTAATACGGAGGGTTCGGTTGGCTTCTTTACGGCTAATTGCTTTTTACCGCTGTATCGAACCCCGTTATCTCTCACAATAAAAGTAATTAGGTTACGTTGTTTCAGGTCTCATTACCACTACGTCCAGGAGACTGGATCGAGAAACGCAGGACGAGCATGTTTTGGAGGTGAGTCTTTGGAGTTCATTCCCTCTAGTTATTTGTTCCGTTGGATATGGAAATTGGGCGCAAGCACCCTTTCTGCGTTGGCTGTTTATTCGCCCAATTCCTCGGCTTTTTTGCACTCTTAAGCGCCGCAGAGAATGGAAATGTTTTTTATTAATCTACCTCTGCATTCGCTTACATAATTAAGGCCTAATCATTTCAATAACGGGATCCGTTTTACGAACTGTGTTCGAGCTATTTGTCAGGAGCGCTTCGCTCTTCGTGAACCTACTTAGTTTATAACTTTTTGCTTTCGCAACGTTGATACATCTACGAACTGCCTAGTTTTCGAAGTCCCTCTTAATTTTATATACGTTTTCATCCATGGAATTTCGAACATTTCAGTCAGATAATTCGAACGTCTTCAGGGCTGCCCTGGGAGGGGCATATTTTGGCCAGATTTATTGGGTACATTACATGAAAGTAGGAATAGAAAGCTGCCTATTTCATGAAGCTAACATATCCTGCTCGTACGAGGTGGGCAAAATAACGAAAATTGAAAATATGACTAAATCGCTAAATTTAGATGGCTATCCCGATCCTACAGATATTTTTGCGTGATCCAGATGGAATGATGTGGTATGACGTCCAACAGACATTCACTTTTATTCAAGGTTGTCACCTGCTCCTAACAGGCAACTCATCCCCTCATCATAAATTAGTCGCAAAATTTATCACGATGTACCCAGCGCCGCTAGGCTTCATATTCTTAAGTATTATTGCCTTGGAAATTGCAACATTACTACTGTTTCCTACTTCTCATTTCGCAAGCAGTGATGAACAGATGGTCCGAATGGAGAACAGCGTGGAAACTCGTGTGCTCAACTTAAATCACGTAATTACCGGACTATGCAACTCTCAACCTACAACACGTCCAACTTTGTGGATGAGAAGAGATCGTCACACAGATAAATTTTCCATCTTGTTAGAACAAATTGGAGTGTGTTTCTGGAAATGAGGCTGTACGTTCACAATTCTTCTACATCGGGAATATGATGAACTCACTAGACAACTAAATCAAAAACAATTTGAACGTGAATAAAAAGTGTCTTGATGGTGTTTTGGATGCATTTCATATCAATCTGTGGACTATCTTTTCCAAAAGGGTACCGTCAATCCGGACGGTTAGTTTGTTCCATTGTTAAATGGTCCTTTTCACATCAACTGCGTACACTCAAAGAAATTTTCCAGTACATACAATAGGAGTTCGGTTACTTCTACAGGAAATTCCCGCTCTATAACTGACAGAAAAATAATTTCTTCATTTTACGCGATAATTCCGGTCGTTTAATTCCTGTAGAAATAACAAGTTTTACATTAGTTGATGCAACCAAACTGTAGTTCGTCATTTCAACAGGAAAATAATACTGTGAAGAAAACAGGAATTTTCTGTGTAGTTATCTACAGTATTTAACTGGAATTTCCTGCATTCCATTCTCAAAAATGCTATCATAGTGTATCTTCACATTATTCTACCGAATAAAAGACAAATTCGTTGAATACAAGTATTGAGAGACTCCATTATGAATATGAATATTTTTTTCCTGATCTGAATCCAATTTATCGAATTTGATTACCGAATTACTGTCTACAAAGGCTAACACCTTTTCTTCTTTTCATCGATATTTTATTCCTAACACCTTCAACCATATGGTACAACATGGATTAAGATACTTTTAGCTAAACAAGATTTATTCCGGTAGAATAATCTGAATTCAATGTGACCATACTGTGTCATACAAATATTGTTGGGTTATACTTCCAAAATTATTATATTTGTAGCAGACTTAAGTAGCTGATATGAGTCAGGGCAAACGCGCACCCTCCAGCAGAGCCGGGACGGCGATAACATAAACAAAGAGTAAGTTTGGTAGAAACCAGGAACGACGCTGGAAGAAGGGACTGAAGGGAGACAGTCGACACGAAAACGTCGAAAACGTAAACTGATTAAGTAGGTCCTCTCTCAGTAGCGTAGCGGTTAAAAGAATACGTAGTCGTACCCGAAATAATAATTAATAAATAATTCGTGGTATCTGATTTAGTGTTTCCCCTAGAAAGACAGTCTGGCAAAGCTAGATACATATTCAACTAGATATTGCTGTAACATTTACGGAAATATTTCTTTTAAAATAAAAGTAGGTACCTGATCACTGCTATACTTACTGTTTTTCCTGTTCATAGGACTTCAACCGGAATCGGAATTTTAAATTGCAAGTACAGATTATTCTCAGAACGGTATTTTCTTGTTGTAATAACAATAGTTGCGTTTGCACCGCAACCGGAAATTCCCGGAATTCGGTTTTTGAGCGCTCGTACTACTTACACGAGGGCTATATCATTCCGTCACGATGTCTGTATTTTTCGAATTTTGAGCCGAAAATGGTCTCAATCGACTATGTTCGACTCACTGATGACGAATCCGTCGGAAAATTCGAGGCTGTCCGTCCGGCCGTCCGTGAGCACGATAACTCTCTAACGGATCAACCTAAACACTTGAAATTTGCAGTGTAGGTTCAGATCCCAAATGCCTCGGTTAAGTTCGTTAATGGGCCAAATTCCACTAGGGGTTCCGTAAATATGGCCGTTCAAAGTTTTGTTCCCCTGATAACTTGAAAACTACAGATTTGATTGAGATAAAATTTTGCACTCAAATGGAGAATTACGTGTTCAAGCTGCATGTGAAATTTTGTCCAGATCGCATTACCAGAACCATAGAAACCATAGAAAATTGTAACTTTTGAACGGAAACGCCTAGGGACTTGAAATTTTCAGGATAGATGTGGATCTCGAATATCGTGATCACGTTCATCTATGAGCAAAATTATACTAGGGCTTCCGTAAATACGGTCGTTTGAAATTTTGGTTTCTCGATAATTTCGAAACTACAGATTCGATCGAGATGAAATTTTGTATTTCAATCGAGAATGATATATTGAAACAATATTTTGTCCAGATCGCATGAACAATACCATAGAAACCATAAAAAATTGTAACTTTTGAACGGAAAGGCCTAAGGACTTGAAATTTTCAGGATAGGTGTGGATCTGAAATGTCGCGTTCACGTTTATCAATTAGCAGAATTATACTAGGGGTTCCGAAAATACGGTCGTTTGAAATTTTGGTTTCTCGATAATTTCGAAACTACGGATTCGATCGAGATGAAATTTTGTATACTAATGGAGAATGATATATTCAAGCTACATTTCTCCAGATATGATGACCAGAACCATAGAAACCATAGAAAATCATAACTTTCGAACGGAAAGGCCTAGGAACTTGAAATTTTCAGGGTGGGTTTGGATCGCGAATATCGCGGCCACGTTCATCAATGAGCGAAATTAGACTAGGGGTTCCGTAAATATGGCTGTTCAAAATATTTTTTTCCTGATAATTTCGAAACTACTGATTGGATTGGGATGCAATTCTGCACCTAGCTTAGGAATAATGTATTCAAACTACGTGCCAAATTTTGTCCAGATCGCACCACCAAGACCATAGATACCGTAGAAAATTCTAGCGAATTATCGAAAAAAAATTGTATGTATTCAAACTACGTGCCAAATTTTGTCCAGATCGCACCACCAAGACCATAGATACCGTTCTAGCGAATTATCGAAAAAAAATTGGTCACCTAAAGCACTGACATGAAGTCTGGAGTTTCGCCTAAGTTTCAGAATTTTTGTGACAGCTGTCGAAAATTCCTTCAATTGATTTCTGAAACTGGAAAATGCGAATCTACCTACAAGGTGCATGTACGAGCGCTCAAAAGTTCCTTCCTTCACGGCAGTGCTTTTCGTAATTTTTTCAGAGTAGAACGTGTCAATTTTTGCTCGATACCTAAGAATTCGAGTCTTTTTCGGAGATAAAGCAACGCACATTGGCTCCATCTCCCTGTGAGGAAACACATTGAGTGAAAGTCAGTTGACTTAACATAAACGCCCATTTTCTGTCGCATCCTCGAAGATTGACTCGCCTGAATAATTGAAAATGACGATAAAAAGCCAGGATTTCGCCACCAACCCAATTCAGTAGATTGAAATGGAGTAATTCTACCATTTTTCCCGGGGAAAAGCTCACGGCAGAACCTGAAGCATCTGGAATAACGGAGAGCGCAAATGTTTACTGAAGCCCCCCACAAACAACGTTCGGCTCATTCGAATTCAACATACGCGAAGAGTCGGCTATTCAATCAGCAGAAAAACATTTCACACAGCTGTAGAAAACGACAGAACAGCAATGGGCCAATTGTGACGAACTGGCTGGCATCGAATGTCTTTTTGACGAGTTTTTGATGCGGAAAAATTCAGTTTCCCGCCCGAAGTTATTCGAACAACAACGGCGCTCGAACTTGACTAATGGTTATAGCAAAACAATACTTCTCAAGTTTTTTCATATTTCGGTTGAACGATAATCGGGAATTGCTACATTTTTGCGATGATGGATATAGGAGTATATTTGAATTAGTGCGGAGATGTCATTGACAATCGAAAAAAAGTGATATAAAGTTTATAGATACTAGAAGGAAGAAACAGTAAATGTATAATAAAAGACAAAATTCATTGAATTGACGAACAAATGTAAGAACATAATAATTTTTAGGTGGATTCAGTCTATTATACGGTGAATTCTGAAAACGCTGAGAAGTGAGTACAAAGATTGATTTTCCTCCTCTATCGACTCAAAATCCCCAACTCACATCGGGGGCCTTGCCAAGTCGGAGCTGCACCTAAATATTCGGCGACATTTTAAACTCCAAGTAAACCGATTAGATCCCAGCTCAGCTTAGGAGTTTAAATTGCGGAATAAGTGTGTAACAACCGTCGGGGGCTCACTCCTCCCATGAAATTTAAATCTGCCGGGATTGATGTTGCATGAGCACAGATGAATGGTGATACTCTACGTGACGAACTCGCTTTCGATGCCAGTTCCAGAATTTCATGTGCTGGTCACGGCTTGAGGGAGGAACGATGGGAAGTGACATGGTCAGCGGTGTCCTACACCGGTGTTCGACGATTTTCAGGGCTTCAGTCGCTCAGTGATTGAGGGGCACGCACCACTTATGAGGCAGGTTTGTGATGGAAGAACCATTGATTATTCAAATAGTCATCATCAGTATTTCTTCGGATATAAGAAGATAGAAGGATAAATACCATTGGGGAATCATAATTTCCTGGAAGATCCCAATGTGTCACCTACTGTAGTTCCATCTTATTTATATTGAAAATATAGTTCAAAACCCTTATAAATATTCAGTGAAATGTATACTAGAGACTGAAGGGAAAATTTCGAAATATGACATGACTATTCACTCGGTCGGTACACTCAAAGAAATTTTCCAGCGTATACAACATAAGCGAAGAAAGGAATATTTGTTTATTTTACGTGACAATTCCGGTCGTTTAATTCCTGTAGAAATAACAAGTTTTACATTCATTAGTTGATGCAACCAAACTGTAGTTCGTCATTTCAACAGGAAAATAATATTGTGAAGAAAAAAGGAATTTTCTGTGTAGTTAACTAGAGTATTCAACTGGAATTTCTTGCATTTCCTATTAAATTTACCACGTGGTTTTGATGGTAATTTCAATGTGTATAATTTTTGAGCGCTCGTACTACTTACACGAGGGCTGTATCATTTCGTCACGATGTCTGTATTTCTCGAATTTTGAGCCGAAAATGGTCCCAATCGACAAGGTTCGACTCACTGACGACAAATTTGTCGAAAAATTCGAGTCTGTCCGTCCGGCCGTATATACGATCGGAATGACCTAGAAACTTGAAATTCCCAGAGTAGGTTCGAATCTCGAATACCGCGGTTAAGTTCGTTATTGGGCAAAATTCGACCAGGGGTTCCGTCAATATGGCCGTTCGAAATTTTGTTTTCCTGATTACTTCGAAACAACCGATTCGATCGAGATGAAATTTTGCACTCTAATGTAAAATGAGGTGTTCAAGCTACATGCAAAATTTTGTCCAGCTCGCATCACCAGAACCATAGAAACCATAGAAAATTGTAACTTTTGAACAGAAACACCTAGGGACTTGGAATTTTCAGGATAGGTGTGGATCTCGATTGTCGTGATCACTTTCATCTAAGAGAAAAATTATGCTAGGGGTTCCGTAAATATGGTCGTTTGAAATTTAGTTTTCTTGATAATTTCAAAACTACAGATTCGATCGTGACGAAATTTTGTATACTGATGGAGAATGATATATTCAAGCTACATTCCTCTAGATCGCATGACCAGAACCATAGAAACCATAGAAAATCATAACTTTCGAACGGAAAGGCCTAGGGCCTTGAAATTTTCAGGATAGGTGTAGATCTGAAATATGACGTCCACCTTTATCAATGAGCAGAATTATACTAGGGGTTCCGTAAATACGGTCGTTTAAATTTTGTTTTCTCGATAATCTCGAAACTACGGATTCGGTCGAGATAAAATTTTGTATTTTACACGAGAATGATATAATGAAGCAACTTTTTGTCCAGATCGCAAGACCAGAACCATAGAAACCATAGAAAATTATAACTTCCGAAGGGAAAGGCCTAGGAACTTGAAATTTTCAGGGTGGGTTTGGATAGCGAATTTTACGGTCACGTTCATCAATGAGCAAAATTAGACGAGGGGTTCCGTAAATATGGTCGTTCAAAATATTAACCATAGACCATAGATACCGTAGAAAATTCTAGCGAAATATCGAAAAAAAATTGGTCAGCTGAAGCACTGACAAAGTCTGAAGTTTCGTCTAAGTTTGAGATTTTTTTTAACAGCTGTCGAAAATTTCTTCAATTGATTTCTAAAACTGGAAAATGCGAATCTACCTACAAGGTGGATCAACAAGCGCGCAAAATCTCCTGACTTCACGGCAGTGCTTTTCGTAATTTCATTTTTATTTCAGTTTTTGACCTTATTGATTGCAATATTCAGTCATCATCTCAATTTTTTAGGACACTTCCACAGTTTTTCAGACATTCACAACATTCATGCCGGGATTCGAACCCAGGCCTCCGGCACCCTATTCCGGTCCGTGCTCAAGAAGGCTATCGAGGCGTACTTGTAATGTTTTCTGTCTGAAGAATGAGTTGGCGAATAGAATTATGGAATCGGGAGGAATTCATATTATATTATATTTATTATGGAGTATATTTACATTATTCTACCGAATAAGAGATACATTCGTTTAATACCAGTAATGAGAGACTCCATTATAAATATAAAGAAATTTTTGCCCTGGTTTCGGACACAATTTAGCGAATTTGATTACGGTATTACTGTCTACAAATGCTAACACCTTTTTTTCCTGTTCATAGGATTCAATTCACTTCAAACGGAATCGGTACGTTATTTTGCAGGTACAGATGGTTCTCAGAACGGTCTCTTCTTGTTTGATAACAATATTTGCGTTTAAACAACAGGAAGTCATTTAACCGGCAATTCCCAGGATTCTTTTCTTTTCAGTGTAACGCCTACAATTCATGTACGGAAGAAATTTTTCAGGAGAATAATCTATGGTAAGCATCGTCAAAAAGTCAATCTGAGTAAGTTTTAGTGCATGCCATCCTCCACGTCGAATTTATCATGACTATACTTCACTGATGAGGCTCAAGATCGCCAAACATATTCAGCAATCGCGAATGATGCTTTTTATGTTCTCTAGAGTTACTCAGATTGATTTTTTTTCATTTTCTTATCATTGGAGGCGATTATTCTCCTGAATAATTGTGCCTTCTTATCTTAACTAATTTATCAGCTTTAATGTTGAACAGAGAACTTAGTCCGATAGAGAATTTTGTGCCGAATCCAGTGCCGTACCTACTCGGATTTCTTCGGGGAATGGATTTTATTTTCTTGAAATGACGAAGTGTATGATTTTGATTTAATGACACCGAAATTCTTTCACAGATATCTATCAGCGACAACGGTGAACCGCCACTGACATCCACTACAAGAGTCGTCGTTAAAGTGGACGACTTAAACGATAACACCCCCGAATTCGAACAAATTTCGTACAATGTCCAGATACCAGCGAGTGCGAACTTCAATCAGCCCATGTTTCAAGTGAGTACATAACAAGTTATTCAAAGATTTTCATCGATTATCGCCTCGAAATTTTTGGTATTTCGAACGGGGGGAAAAGAGGTGGAGAATTTGAATTTTGTCTGATTAGTGTTGATATAATGTATTTTGGTTGATGTGATATGCTTTGCTAATTTAGAAGTCGAAAGTATTTGGTGATTGGGTTATTTCGTGTGAAGTGAGTTTTGAGTTTTTTTCATGAATATTTGTTTCAGTTTGAAATTATTGCAGGTTTACTAATTTTAACTAGGTACATGTCGTATTTTTTGGGAGGAAACTTTTTTGGGCTTACTATGTGCCTCGACCGCCTAGTGGAAAAATATTTTTCAGGGTTGAGTCGAAATTCATGGATCACCTGAATCCAATGAAAGTCACATATTTCTTTCCACATGATATTTGTTCATGTTCTTCAATTATTTATGTTTATTCACCTACGTGAAAATTTTTGACTTTGTGATATACGATTATTACTTTATTGTTTATTGTTTCAAAGGAGGCATATAGGCATTTTTATATATCTCATTAAAAACCAACCATTTTAATATAAAATATTCAATGTTCAATGAAAAAAAACATAGCTTATTCGAACAGTTGGATAATTTTCCGCATTTATCAATAATAAGCGTTTTTTCTTCATTATTTCTACACAATTTTTTCTTACAAAATAAGCCTTATCGATATTATCCAGCAAACGAAAATAAGAAAATGAAACACAACTTTTTTTTTGCTATTCAGCAGATTTATTCAAATTTTATAGGATTTGATGCAGAGTAATATAAACGAGGGGATGTATACAGTGTTTACAAAATGCTCTAAGTGTGATATTTATAACTATAACCTAACCAGAAGTTTTACCTAGTATTGAAATTTGAATAATTCTCTACATATATGTGAATTATTTGTATAATGTCATTTGTGTATCGAAAGTGATATATTTTGAATGATATTTTATGGACAATTGTCTCAAATAAACTGTATACGACCTGAATATAAAGCGGATTGTGAGAGGTAATGTGGGAATAAGATCACGAAAAATGTGCTATATTCCTCAATGACCATCATATGGAATTTCTTTGCATAAATTCCTGTTGATTCCCAAGGCAGTTGAAAAATGGCAGACAATCTCGAAGATTGGGGAACGTATCACAAAGAATATGTTAGTTTACAGCAAGCACTTCCTGAAAGATGATTTTTTTCATCGTTCGTAAGTTCAATAATTTTCTATAATAAAGTGGTCATTTACTATCACATTCATGTTCACCCACATAATCAAAAATGTCCGAAGTGGTTATTTCGACATTCACAGGCATTATTACTATATTTGCTTCACATGTTATGAAAGACAGAAATTGCAGAATATTTTGATCACCTCTCGGCCCGACATTTTGTGATTTTTAGCGCCATCTCGCGATACAAGATTTTTCCATATTACTCACTACTTTAACGCCCTGGCTCTGTGCTTCTGAACAAGCCGATTGGCCGAAAGGGAATGATGGGAGGTCACTTGAATAATTCTGACGTTTTCTCAAATTATTATTGTGAATGTTTTGCTGAAAAAAATGAATTCAGATAGTGAAGAATTATTATGTACTTCAGAAATAAGACAATCAGCCAATGTTACCATGAAGAATGTATTGCCCGAAAAATTCCAGGACAAATATAAAGGTGTTTACAACAATTTTCAAGATTGGTGTAGCAGTAAGAATATTAAGTCATCCTTTACAGAGAACGTTCTTTCGGCTTATTTTAGTGAACTTAGCATTAAATACAGAGCATCGATTCCCCTTATGGACATTTTACTCCATACTAAGAAGAACAATCAACATAAATAATGCATTGTTATAGGTAACTATTGAGATGTGCAGATAAAGTTCTTTTTCTGTACTTGTATTTTTGTATTTATTGTTATAGTCGTAAATAAAGTATAGTATTCAACTTGCGGTAATGGTCATAACTCACTTGATGAATTACAGCAAACTCCATCTGCGTTAGTTATGACCTACATTACTCCTCGTTAAATAATATACTATGTATTCCTGAGGAATGTCGAGGGCACGAGGTACACATCGCACGTCTAGTGCACATTATGAAGAGAACCGCGGAAGACAACGTGGTGTGGCATAGCCGGCAGCGCCATCTTCCGAAAGTGCGGAGAGCCGCCATAACTCCCCTCTCAGTTACCATGAAGGGGAGGAGAACGATACGGCGAAGGCTCAGAGAGCTCGTTCGCTCTGGATCTCCTCAGATCGAGATAAAATGAATATGAAACCCGGGTACCATTGTGATCAAGAAAAATTAAGTGTGGTTTTTTCAAAATTTCACAGAAAATTCTGCTGAATCATTATTGTCGTGAATCAAACTGTAAACGATAACAAAGCCCCGTGCAATCATAGAACGAATTCGCCATTTCGAAATATCACCATTTCCATCTCCATTCACGAATTAATATCACTCAAACTGACTCTAATCCAATAAACCAATTCTATGCCTATACAGAGCGTACTGTTATTGCTCTATTTATTTGATGAACTCCATCCGGATGATCATGGAGAGATACGCTCAGGTGTGGATAACAAAATTTTAGATTGAACAATTCAATAATCCGGACAATAGTGACAGTAATCATTATTGATAGACGGACATTGCCGGAAGGACGAACTGCTGAAACGCACACGTGACCGCCGGTGGACTCAACAACTGGGTTCGCTCAGAGAGTAAACAAGGATTACGTCTGTGTGTACAACGACCTCGTTTATTGGATTTTCTAATTGGGAGGGGGTTGCAGAAAAAACACGGTTGGATCCTAATCCCACTGATATTCGACTATAATTCTCCTTGATATTTTTTGTTCAATCTCAATACCTAAGCGAAGACTAAGAACCCCTAAGACCCAGATTTTTTCGAAAATTGACCAATTCGATTCAACAAGTAAAAACTGAACTGCTGATTTCGGTAAGAATATACAGGGTGTTTTCAAAAGTGAGACTTTTTTTGACAGGCAATAAAATTCATCAAAATAAGTCAATATAACAAAAATCGTTCGTATAAAATATTCATCAGGGCCGAGTATTTCGATATCAAAGTTACCCGCGAATCTGAGAAATTGCCAGTCCGGATCTGACTCAGGTTCGTATTGAGATCTAAATGTGAATCATCTGTGTTTATAATCGCGGTCTGAGAGGTCAGTTTACCTAATCATCGATGATGCGTATGATTTTTGTGTTTGTGTTTTGAGTTTTTGATATCAAACTCTTTGATTTCTTCCCTTGGGGTCATTTGAAAACATAAGTGTATAGTGACGGTGAGGTTAATGGTGCGGAATAACTAAGACGACGCATTGAAAATACTTGTGACATTATTACAAACTGATGTGATAGTTGCTGCATTCATTATTACGCCGGGAAAGTGCACACATCAAACGAATGGTGACCATGTTGAACAATTTCTGTAATCAATTTGGATAAATTTTATCGGTGGTTTTTGAACTTCCTTATTTTTTGAGCGCTCGTACTACTCACACGAGGGCTATATAATTTCGTCACGATGTCTGTATTTTTCGAATTTTGGGCCGAAAATGGTCTCAATCGACTATGTTCGACTCACTGATGACGAGTCCGTCGGAAAATTCGAGTCTGTCCGTCCGGCTGTAAGTACGATAACTCTCGAACGGAACAACCTAGACACTTGAAATTTTCAGTGTGGGTTCAGTTCCCGAATGCCTCAGTTGAGTTCGTTATTGGGCCAAATTCCACTAGGGGTTCTGTAAATATGGCCGTTCAAAGTTTTGTTCTTCTGATTACTTGAAAACTACAAATTTGATCGAATGAAATTTTGCACTCAAATGGAGAATGAGGTGCTCAAGCTACATGTGAAATTTTGTCCAGATCGCATGACCAGAACCATAGAAACCATAGAAAATTGTAACTTTTGAACGGAAAAGCTTAGGGACTTGAAATTTTCAGGATAGGTGTAGATCTCGAATGTCGTGATCAAGTTCATCTATGAGCAAAGTTATACTAGGGGTTCCGTAAATATGGTCGTTTGAAATTTAGTTTTCTTGATAATTTCAAAACTACAGATTCGATCGTGACAAAATTTTGTATACTAATGGAGAATGATATATTCAAGCTACATTTCTCCAGATCACATGACCAGAACCATAGAAACAAAAGAAAATCATAACTTTCGAACGGAAAGGCCTAGGGACTTTTCAGGATAGGTGTGTATCTGCAATGTCGCGTTCACGTTTATCAATGAGCTGAATTATATTAGGGGTTCCGTAAATACGGCCGTTTGAAATTTTGTTTTCTCGATAATTTCGAAACTACGGATTCGATCGAGATAAAATTTTGTATTTTAATAGAGAATGATATATTAAAGCGACTTTTTGTCCAGATCACATGACCAGAACCATAGAAACCATAGAAAATTATAACTTCCGAAGGGAAAGGCCTAGGAACTTGAAATTTTCAGAGTGGGTTTTGATCGCGAATGTCGCGGTCACGTTCATCAATGAGCAAAATTAGACTAGGGATTCCGTAAATATGGCCCTTCCAAATATTTTTTTCCTGATAGTTTCGAAACTACTAATTGGATTGGAATGAAATTTTGCACCTAGCTGGGGAATAATGTATTCAAACTACGTGCGAAATTTTGTCCAGATCTCATCACCAAGACCATAGATACCGTAGAAAATTCTAGCGAATTATCGAAAAAAAATTGGTCAGCTGAAGCACTGACATGAAGTCTGGAGTTTCGCCTATGTATCAGAATTTTTTTGACAGCTGTCGAAAATTCCTTCAATCGATTTCTAAAACTGGAAAATGCGAATCTACCTACAAGGTTGATGTACGAGCGCTCAAAAGCTCCTGACTTCATGGCAGTGTTTTTCGTAATTTTTTAGTTGTAGATTCGATTGGCCAGATCACAAATAAATTTTTTTGTGAAATCAGTATTACGTTTGAAGCACGGAATCAATATTCTCATAATGAGATAAATTCCAAAAACGTTGACAGACAAGGTGAATGACTTTTTCCTGATAAGTTGAATGGAGGACATTATAAAAACATCAACCGAATATGTTCCATTTTTCAGGCCTTTATATAAAAAATGGAGAGAAATATTTCAGGCTTTATCTCGCGTTGCCTCGCACAGAGATCACGCCAATTCACAGCATATGTACAGATAGCAAATTTGGGTTGAACAACGCGACACACTGCATTCACCCTTCATATGAACAGACACACGACAATCGCAAGTACCTGTTCCAGATATATGTCTATGTTTTGTTAACGTCCGTCTGTTGAATGGTTATCGGTACACGATAAATTTTCCGCACTAATATGGCAGACACAAAGCCATTTACGTCACTACAACGATAATAATAGCCGTGCATCAATATGGTGAATTATTTACATGCTGCGAATGGTATTATTGTTCCGTGCCTCCTAATGAATACGAGATCCTGATAAGTTGCTCCATTGAACTGAAGATGGTCCTGATAAGGACGTCGAATATGGAAAAATAAATGAGGGCCTTAGCGATCCACGAAAATTTATTCGGAGGCTATTCGAACTCGAATCATCGGCAAAAAATGGTTTGAGGGGTTTGGCTTTGAATGGAAATGGACTGGAGTGCAGTTTTTCAATCACATAAAATCCTTTTTCTTTTACGGAAATCAATATTCCTCCTTTCTGATATTTGTGCAGAATGTGATTTTCTGTAGTGGGTTTTCAATTATTTCCTAACATACATAATACTCGAATGATTTTTACTTCGAAACTTGATTTGTTTATTTTGTGAATTGTAGTTTGGTCAAGAACATCAATGAATTGAAGTCAAAGATCAATTATGAAGCAATCATTATAGAAAGCAAGAGACTCTTGAATAAGCATGTTGGGATAACTGTTAGCAAAGCAATAGAAGCTCTGATGGTTAGCAGAGATCTTACAAGTAATTCTACGATGAGCGATTTAATGAGTTCCAATAAGTTCTTCAGCTTGTCTTCGCCATAGTATGTTTTGCTAGGTATAAACGGGTCCCAAATTTAGGTGAATTTGTTGCTTTCTGTCAGCTGTGTGAGCGATTTCATGCAATTCCAGGTGGTCTTGAACCAATTGTCATGGCGCAGAGTCACCTGTCTGTTTGCATCAATAGAAATTATTGTTTCGTTCTACTGCATGGATAGCCTGACCAAGGGATACCTTTCCACTGCCAGGATTTCAGTCTCACCAAGGGTTGAGATTGACTGTTTTAAAGGCAGTAATTCCCTCTACATTGGGCCATATATGCCTATCCCAGCTATTCTTTCTTCAGATCAGATGATTTTTTTTTGTCGAAATATTCATCGTATGATTGCCTGGCGATCATCTATTATCACCTCAGAGTTCGCAACAACGTCATACTCAACCTGCATGGAGTATACTGGGCTCATGAGGAATTCTCCCTCATATGTCTTTGACTAATGAAGTGGGAGAAGGTCTACCAATACTCCCAGGATACCTAGACAGGCAAGCCTTGAAGCTTTCGCAACTTCTATTGGCTTGTCTTCTCTCTCTTCTCTTACCCCACCGAACTAGCGGGGGCGTACGTCATCATGAACAACCCAGTTCTAGTCAAGAATAACAAGATCTCCTTAGTCTGGATTCCTAAACACTCGGGAATTTAGGGAAAACGAGGAAAAGAATACACTGGAAAGATAAGGACTTGTTACCCCGCTGTGAGAACATAACCTTTTTATAACCTATAAAAAAGAGCGGACTGGCAGGAAGGCCTTTTGGTAGAAACTTCCAGGTTCAGGGAAAAAGTTCTTTTGGAAATTTACCTAGTGATATAATGTTTAGCAGTAAAGTACGAAGATAGATTCTGTGAGGGGTGGCGTAACTTCTGAACGCTTCGCGATTGGAAGCTATAACGAAGAATACTTAAGGACGGAAAAATATTCTCCCAGCTACTGATCATTTCAGAAGTTTTTTCTAGAGAAATCGAGTAAGGATTGAGGCAGTCGACCTAAACAGTTATAATAAATAGTTTTTTTCTATTTTTGGTTTTTTTGTTTTATTTTGTTGCGAATAGTAATTAAGTCAGTTGGGATTTGAGAGGCCGAAGACTAACAGCACCTGGACATTTCGTATACTGGATACCGGAGTGCGTGTACTTGAGACATTGTGAATATTTACCTTAGGAAAGACTGAAAAATGTAGTTTTTCAAAATATGACCAAGGTTAAGAATAACTTTGGACGAAATGGAGCAATATCAGCGTCTGGTGTGGGCAAATTTTCTTGAAATTCTGCAAAGCTTGCCTGCTTCACCTGCTTGTGGACAACGATGCCAAGCAAGCCGCATATTATTGGAATAATTTCCTATCTATAATCGAAAAGTTTCCTCTTTCGAATGAAGCAATAATCATTCGAAGATATTCAATAAGCAATTCCAGAAAAACCCACAGATTGCTCACTCCATAGAAGAAGTATCTTTTTAGAAAATATAATAACCTGCTTTCATTAGACCATAAGATGATCCCATTCAGACGATGTGCAGTTAGAACATTCTTTAGACGTCAATGCTAAATATTCTTCACAGATAATGCTTCTTTCGAATAGAAACGAGTTCAATACTTTCACCTCATAGACAAGATAAAAACAATGACTATTAGCATGAGATCACTGACATTCCTTGTTCAAAGGTGAAAATGTACTCTAAACTCGAAAAGCTGTAGATTTGACACAAGTGACCTTCACTAACGATCACTTCTTCACCTGCACTCCAGGAATACTTCATCAAGAAAACCTCGTCTCTGAAAAAGAATCCTTGACATAAACGTATTTCTGGGTTCTAATATCCATTATTTACAAAAAACAGGTCATATCATTATCTGCGATCTGCGACCACAAAAAGAGAGTACCCGCATGTTCTACAGTTCTACATGATAAATTCATTCCTTCTACTATTTTTTTAGTAAGCAGCATCTGAATTATCTCTGGTTTGAATCCTAGACTGGTAGAAAATGAGTAACTTTCACTATCTAAGAATGTGGGAAAGTTCAATATCGAATAAAGAAGTTATGGAACCCTATTTTCTTCAACAAGCTTACATCAAATAAATCCTTCCTACCTCCCAATAAGTTAATCTCTTCTACAAGTTCGGAATTCCAATCTGTCCGAATTTTACGATCCAATCCAGCAAATTTGTTATTCGCTATTACACGTGAATCGTCAAACTTTTGAAGTGGTTTTCTATAATGGGATTATGCATTCGGATACCATCAGGTCAAAGCATCAGATCTCGCTCGAGGTTTCCTCCTTTTCCTTTTGATGCGAATGAAATTTCCTTTGTACTTCTTGTGTGAATATACCTTGAGTGAGGAAACCTCTGAATAGATTTTCCCCCTGAAATTGTTTGAGAGCATAAGTATTGGTGTTTCGAAAATATCAAGGTGACTTTGTATTAACTGTCACAAGAAGAGATATAATGCTTTCTCCAAGACCAACCTTATATCCGTTCTTTGCTTATTGGAAATATTTCCATGAATGTCTTCAGGAATGAGGGAACATGTGGTATTGCTAATTCCCGCCTCTCCAAGTGTCCATCAGACTCAGTTGTTCATTGGTGAAGAACAAACTACATATTTTTGGAAGATATAGAATCCCTTGATGGCAATCCTGAACATCTAAGTTATGTTGTGTAACGGCGTTTTTCTCCGGTTGAGAAAAATCGCCTTCAACCTGATTTACGAATAAACTCGGGCGCCAATTGCGATAGGTTTTATAAGGTCGCAATACCTTATGACACTTACTGAGTCCAAACTCGGGTAGCTTTGATACAGTTGGAGACAGAGTTCGACCCAATCTGAGGTGGTAGCGATTGGCAAGTGTCGATTTCTTTGGCCGGCGAGAAGGAGGAGGCTATTGAGGTAATAAATGAAATTCACTCTGATAGTATGTCCGATTATGGACACTATAATATCTAATTGGTCAAATTGTTACACCCCAAATGTCGCAACCAGTACGAAAGACAACAATAATAATAGTTTCGACGCAGTCGTATGATCAACAAAACAAATAATTCTCAGTCTAAAGATCAAAAAAAATAACTCTCAATATTAAAATATATACAATGGGTTGGCGGCAAGCGGACGAGGTATGAGTGAGGCGAGCGATCAGCAGTTATTATATTAGAAAGAAATAAGCAGAGCAAATGTGGAAAGCGATGATAAGCGTGGTCAAAATGCGAACAAGTGTGAAAGCATACAAAATGGTAATAAAACAACAGTTTACAGTCCAGAGTTTCGGCGAGGTGACACCCTAACCTGTGTTCCGCGAAATCGGGATTACTTAAGTTCAGTGACAGCACGGCGCTGCCCCAACAACATCTAAACAAATCGGTGATGAAGTAAGTCAAGACTGAAACCAAGTCAAGACAACGTATACTGTCGTGTAATCAATCAGTAAACTCGGAGCTTAATTGGCGCATCCCCCAAAACAACTTGGATCAGCGACAGCACGGCGCTGCCTAAATAGTAGCTGAACCAACCGGGGTTGATGTAAGTCAAGACTGAAACCAAGTCCAGACGAAGTATATTATCATGTAATTAATAAGTAAACTCGGAGTTTAAATAGCGCATCCACCAAAACAATTTTTGGTCGGGGAATTTTATACAAAGGGGTCCACGGAGGAGAAGCTGAAACAAGCAAGGGGCGTATCCACCACAATATTACTGTGGAGTGGGATATTGACAAAACTTAAACCTTGTTCGGGGAACTATAAGCAAGGCCACCAACGGTGGAGAAAAAGAAACTTGAAATATGGTTGTCACTTCTCGGAGATTCGGAGTTGGGACAACTTAACAAGGGATATAAACCCCTTTCCTCGAAGTATAAAGTTCCTCAGGCATTACTCATAAGATAACACCGCAATGAGCAATGGACGTCAGAACTTCACTCGAGGGGCATTGAAGCACCGACGCGGTACTTCACGCTGCCAGGGTATACTAGTTATTCGATGGAGTTGAGATTTCAATTACTGGACGTATGCCACCTATCGTGGGTCGGTCCCGACATGTGGTGAAATATTCACCCACAAGAAACTTTAATCAGAGAAAGAAAAAGGCCAGACCACCGATGGTGGAAAAATTTAAAACTTGGACGAGGGTTGCCACCGCAATGAAACTTGGACTTGTGGTGACTTACTGAAGGATATCGACCCCTTTCCTCGAAGTATAAAGTTCCTCAGGCATTACTCATAAGATAACACCGCAATGAGCAATGGACGTCAGAACTTCACTCGAGGGGCATTGAAGCACCGACGCGGTACTTCACGCTGCCAGGGTATACTACTTACTCGGTGGGGTTAAGATTCCACTTACTGGAACTAAAGCCAGAATGAATGCAAACGAAGTCTATCAAGGGGCTTGATTATCTACAAAAATTGTAACAGCTTCGAATTCCCCGTCGGACCAAATCTCGGATACTCTAAGGTGATAATGACTTAGCTAAATTGTCCCTTGGGACTGAGGATAAAAAAAAAATAAAAGTTACAGAATTTACAAGTAACGATCACGGAACACAGGAAGAATAATCTACGGTTAAAAATGAACTCAGGTTAATACGGAAATACAGCTCACCAGCTCTAGGACTTTCCTGTACGGGCAGCACACACTGCACAAGCGTTGACACACTTCCAACAGCACAAAACGGCTTAGAGTCAATTTCTCGATTTTACGATAACCCCGAACGAAAGTCGGTAATTATCCCAAGCGCAACACGATCTCGAGCGGCTTTTCTAGTCGAGAAAATTATTCACTTGTTCTATCAGCAATTTATAACGAAGTTTCTCACGACGAATAATTCTGATAATAACGCTTTTCACCAATATTAGTCACGCCGGCTAAATTGGAATTCTCAATTCCGTCCCATTCCTCCTTTTATAAGGTCGGTTTGATGGGGGTAATTCGTACCTTCGAAAACGGCGTCGTTTTCCAAAAAAACTCCCAGTCAACATACGAAAACTCGCTTCTGCAAGCGTTATCTCTTCCGCGATGAAATACTAGAGTTTTTCTACATAGGCTCGGATTTTAATTGATCGCGTTAAATTCGCCTCATATGCGACATGAAAATTATTCCGACAAATTTTCTCAAAATCCCGGCCGATTATACCGGGTGACTCATGAAACTTCCTGACGTGGAATGAGGATTTATCTGAGTAAAATCTCCAGAAATCGACGTAAAGCATACAGGGTGGCCCATATGTCCTCGTATTCAGAAATATTGAACAATTTCCCCACATTTTCTACAAAAATTTACGTGAATGATACCGGCCGATCTAGTAACGAAATTCACTTCGTTACACACCCCCTCTACTTTCCCAAAAAAAAAAACGACAGTTTTTTTTTCTCTCACCTCCGCCTGCCGCCGCGTTATTTACAACATTTCTATGGGCACACCGCCAGGATCATTCCCTGACGGAGTTCGAATGGCCAAGGTTGGGCATTCGCCCCCGGCCGCAGAAGCTCGCATTGGATCCCCAGTGATCTGACCTTGGGTCGGTTGCTCCGGATTTCCTGGACGGTGGCTATCCCGTCTGGTGGGGCTCCTTGCGATAAACTGGTTCCTATTCTGGTCCCATGGGGGGCCCTTTTCGGACATGGGCATTCTCTAGACATGACGCCCAAGCGACCGCAACGTGAACAGAACAAGCGGGCGACGTTCTTGCAGTCTTTCCTGGGGTGGCCTGACAGGCCGCATCTCCAGCAGGCTCCTTCTACCAATTGTATGTATTGAGGGGCCTTCCTCTTCGGCATCCCGGTAGTTCCCTTCCGGGTCCGCTTCCGTTGGGTGTTCTTCGTCCTCTTGAGTGGTTCGGGTCGTACTGAGGGCGGAGTCTGAGTTCCCCTTGGTCCTTGGGGTTGGCTGGTCCCGGTTCTCCCTACGCGTGAGGGTCCTCCACGTCGTGGGCGTTTCCTAGTAGGGTTGCTAGGCACCTCCTTTGGTATGGGTCTCTCGGTTGGTTCGGTACGGTTCGGTGTGGATGTAGACGGTTCCTTGGCTGCTACTTCTCGACGTCCTTCCTTCCAGTAGTCGAACTCTTCTTCCACCAACTCGTCGAAGCTGGCCGGTATGGACTCTACCAGCCCGGCATCGATGAGATCCCATTCTTCTCTAGACATTCCTACTCTGAAATCAACCGAATTGGTAATCGTTCGCATTGACTTTTCTGAGACCAACGATGACCTGCTCCGGGAGCAAACTGGCGGACGGACGGCCTTATTCACGGGGTAACACGGACGGTTAATACGGATATACCAACGGATTATGTATGCTTTTCACCTGACCCTCGCGAATTTTCCGCGACTGTGGGCTGCTCATTGCTCGATTCACTCTCGTGAAAGGGTTTCAAATCTTTCACGTGGATATGGCGAAGGTATTTACCCGACGCGTCTCGCAAATCATACACTACGGGAGATATAACCTTGGTAATGGTATAAGGTCCTGAATATTTGGGCGCTAACTTAGACGCGAAACCGTCTGCCGCCGATGACAGCGGATGTTCCCGGCGCAAGACTTTATCACCTATCCGGCATGACCATGCTCTCCTACGGAGGTTATAATACCGACTCTGTTGGTTGAAAGCTCGGGCCAACTGGAGTCTTACAAACTCCCGCGTCTCCTTGAGTCGCTGAATACGGTTTGCGTAGTGGTCTACCTCTTGGACGGGTGGTTCTTCGGTTTGCTCTTCTGAGCCCTCTTCTGTGCCTGTCAGCCGACTGCTAGTTTCTGGGGAGTGGACCTCCCGGCCGAAATTCAGGAATGCCGGTGTGAACCCGGTAGATTCATGTTTGGCTGAGTTCGCCGCGAAAGCCAATTCTCCTATGCGCTCATCCCAGGAGCGATGGTCTTGCTCGCAAAACTGCGCGATCATTGTCTTTATAGTTCTGTTGGCTCTTTCTACTGGATTGCACTGCGGTGAGTAGACCGGAGCAAATCTATGACGGATACCCAAACTCTTCAGGTTTCCTTTAAACAGACGGCCATCATATTGTGAACCATTGTCACTGATCACGGTCTTCGGACATCCAAACTTCAGCACTACTAAATCGTAAAATGCCTGGAATACTCCCTTACCCGTTGCGGTACGAAGGGGTTTACACTCGATCCATTTCGAAAAGCGATCTTGAAACATCACCAGGAACGTATTACCTTTCTTCGAACGGGGTAACGGGCCGATCAGGTCTGTGCTGACGGTATTCCACGGTTCACTGATCTGGTACGGTTGCATCTTTCCCGGGGGCTTCTGTTGGGAAACTTTATACCTCTGACATCGCGGGCACCTGCGTACATATTGAGCCGCTTCACGAAACATCCCTGGCCAGTAATAGCTTTGGGCCACTCGGGATATGGTCTTTGCGACTCCTAAGTGACCAGCCAATGGCTCGTCGTGGTTTTCTCGCAGAATTGACTGTCGATCCTCGGTTGGAACGCACAATTTCCACGGTGTTCCCATCTCGGGTTCGGTGAAGTCGTCAGCGCTCCAGAAGTGCCTGTACAGCCTTCCCTCCTGTATTCGATAATCAGGGAAGTCAACGGGTTCCTTCGAGACTTCCTGGTATTTCTTGACGTACCACGGGCATAAGATCGGATTTTCGGTCACACAGACCTGTTCTTCGGACGGTAGCGGATCTCGGGACAAAGCGTCTGCCACTCGGTTCAAAGCGCCCTTCCTGTATTTGATCTCGAAATCATACTGCTGCAGGAAGACGCTCCATCTTGCAATCCGTCCCGATGGGGATTTAATGGATTGCAACCAGCGCAAGCTCATGTGGTCGGTTATCACGGTAAAACGGTACCCTTCCAGATACGGTCTCATCTTATTGATGGCCCATACGATCGCCAAACACTCCTTCTCGGTCACCGAGTAATTCTTCTCGGCACCATTCAAGGTACGACTGGCGTAAGCGATTACTCTTTCGCGTCCATCCAGGGCCTGCGTCAGGGCTGCTCCGAGGCCGTGCTCGGAGGCGTCGGTCTGGAGGGTAAACGGTTGGGAAAAGTCCGGACAGGCCAGCACTGGTGACTCCGTGAGTTTCCTCTTCAGTGCCTCAAACGCCTGTTGCTGTTCCCCTTCCCATTTCCACCTTTGCTTCTTCTTCAACAGTCCTGTGAGTGGGGTGACTATCTTTGTAAAATCTTCCACAAATCTACGGTACCAACTTGCTACTCCTAAGAATCGGCGAACTTCGCGGACGTTCTTCGGCGGTTGCATGGAATTGACGGCCTCAATTTTGTCTGGGTCGGTCGCAATCCCGTCTTGGGTGATCACATGACCCAAATATTTGAGGGAACTCCGGACGAACTCGCATTTATCCGGATTGATCTTCAGGTTCGCCTCCCGGAGTCGACGGAATACTACTCTTAGGTTTTCCAGATGTTCCTCGAAAGTTTCTCCCAGGACCACTATGTCATCTAGATAGGCAAAGGCGATTGGGTCCAACTCAGGACCTATGACACGGTCCAAGAGCCTCTGGAATGTGGCCCCGGCGGAATGAAGGCCAAACGGCATAACTTTAAACTGGAACAAACCCCTTCCAGACACGGCAAAAGCGGTAACCGGTTTACTCTCTTCGGTGAGGGGAATCTGCCAATATCCTTGCCTTAAGTCCAACGTAGAAATATATTTTGCTCGTCTCAACTTGTCCAATATTCCGGCAATATACGGCAAAGGGTATGCATCTTTCACTGAGACTTCATTAACCGCCCGGAAATCGATGCAAAACCGGGGTTTTCCGTTCGCCTTCTTCACAATTACGACGCAAGAACTCCACGGTGACCTCGAAGGTTCGATAATACCCTCTTTCAGCATTCGGTCCACCTCTTGATCCATAATTTCCTGCATCTTCGGGTTACACGGACGGTATCTTTGCTTGATCGGTATGGTTCCAGGTTTGACCCTGATCTCGTGCTGAGTCATATCGGTCAGACCTCTTACCTCTTCAAAGTCTGCCAGTTCCTTCTTCAGAAACCTTTGGAGTACTCGTTCTTTCTC
This sequence comes from Aphidecta obliterata, assembly GCA_963966015.1. NCBI lineage: Eukaryota > Metazoa > Arthropoda > Insecta > Coleoptera > Coccinellidae > Aphidecta > Aphidecta obliterata. The sequence goes on from OZ014432.1 coordinate 29,352,792, forward strand.
TCGGTCCGAGGAACTGATTGATGAGTTGTGCGGCGTACCGGGTGGTGACACGGATCTCTCCAACAACTCTCCTCTCAGGAAACATCGAGAGGTACGGAGGTCAATCCTGAAATCGTGGGAAGCCAACAGGTCCATTCCCAGGATCAAATCGACCGGTAAACGGGGTACCAGGTACAGTCGGGGTCTGATCTTCTCCTTCCCGAACTGTATCATGGGCTCGTACACCTCTCCTACGGTGACTGAACTTCCATCGGCCACTGTGGCCGTCATGTCAGCTATTTCGGACGGATATACTTTCATTCTCCGGCAAGCCTCGGCTGCGTTGTTGCTCAGAAATGACTTCGACGCTCCGGTATCCAGCAGGGCTTTTATGGGTCGTTCTCCAATCCAGACGGTGATGATTGGCCGGTTATCCTGGGTACAGGCTGGTTGTTTAATTGGGGATGCGGTTGAGCGGAACTGTCTCTTCCCCGCGAGACGGCTCCTTTCTAGTTTTCCGAACAACGACAATCTCGGGACATCACGTCTTGTCTCCCGCATCGAGAGCAAAACAACCTCGGCGCTGATGGGCACTCTCTCCTGAAGTGTCCGGTCTTCCCACAACGCCAGCACTGGATGCCGCCCAACCTGGTATCCTCGAAACGAACGGCCCTCGTATCGCGCGGTGGTGACTCCTCCACTTTAGCTGGCGCTGGGTTCGGTTTTCGGTTTGTCGTACCGGTCTGAACCAGGGGCGGCGGTCTCGGCATATTCACGGTCGGTTTGATGACTTCCGGCACCTTTGGTGGCGAATACTGGACGGTCATAGTCTGGGTTTTCCGTCGGGAATTTTCGTACACCAAATGAGGGTCGTCGATCAAACCTTTGTTTGTTGGAGGTGGAGTGTATTGGTCCACGTGCCACTGGACCAACTCAAACCTCTTCCCTCGGGCCAAAAGCTCGGTGTAACATCTGGTCTCCTGGAACGCCAGAGCTTTCTGCAGGGCTGGTAACAGTCGCTTCCTGATCATGTTCACCTGCTCTTCCTCAGGAGGTCTTTTAGTGGTCAGCTTCAGGAAGAGGTTTTGCATCCTGGTGACGAAGAGCAGCAGCTTTTCGCCTTCTCCTTGAGTTCGTTTCCTTATCTCTTCTAGGAGGGTTTCCTCGTAATCCAGGGGAAGGAAAGCTTCACGAAGCTGTTCTTTGAAGTCCTCCCAATCCCTGAACGAACCTCTTCTAGGGATGTACCAATCCCTAGCGTCCTTTCGCAACAATTCGAAGATCGACTCGAAGAGGTACTGACGAGTAATCCTCCGAGTGTCTGCTAGTTGTTCCACCTCCTGCAGGAAAGCATCGACGCTGGTCGCTCCGTCGAAACAAACGTTCCATTTGTATACTGGTACGGACGGCGGATGGTTGAACGATCTATCGGTCCGGGTCCAGTTGACTGGTCCAGTTTGACCCTGATCGACCTCACTCAATCCACTTGAGCCAGCTTGGTCACCTGTGAAAATCGTACTCTGCCTGTTCGCTCTTGACTCCTTTGGTTCTAAAAGTGGGAACGCGATTCTTCGAGTGGACTCTGCCACTGCCGGGCGACTTCTTGGTGTAGGAGACTCGTATGATCCACTTCTACTTGTACCCCACGGCGCTGTGAAGTTTAGTCGTTGGCGGACGGCTTCACAGACCCGGTTATGCAACCTCTGGAAGAAACTTAAAGTAAAACCTCCTGCCGGGATCTCTGGTTGCAGAACCCGGGTTTGGCTCCGCTGGGTTCGGTTGAGGTGTGTCTGGTTCAGTAGTGTGCGGCTCCTGGACATTATTGGCTCCCTGGAGACGTTAGGAGTTCCTTCCATATCGCCTGCGACGGTGTGGGTCCCTTCGGGATGCGAGACTTGTTGGCTCCCCGGTGAAGAATCCTCAAAAGAGATCAACGGCCAATCTCCCTCGGGTTGGGAGGTTTCCCTCCTCTGAAGGCGTCCTGCGTCTTCGGCAACATCCTCCAACGGAGCGTTCAACTCCGACTTCGCTCCGGCCAGGATCACGGCGTCCTTCAGCATCTCTTCTGTCTGCTTCCATAATTCGGACAGTTCGTCGGTTTTATCCTGTTCTTCCACGGTAGTTGGTCGCATTTGACCGAGACGGTGCTTGAGGTGGGTGAGTCGGCTCCTGATACGCGATTCTTCGTTTATGGCGTTATCCTCATCGAAATCCTGGACCTGTTCCACCAAACTCCTCAGGATTCGACCAGCCTCACCTAATTCCTCTTCCATGTCCCTCTCTCTCGGACAGAACCGCACGTTCTGCGCTAAAACCTTCCGCAGCTCCATACGGTTCTCCTGGACGGTCCTGCCGGCCGGACGGCCGCGAGCTTCCAACTCCCATATCAGCTCGTCCGCTCTCAATCGGTTAACCTCCATACTCCTCTCTCTCAATAATCTACAATACCGGAAAGGCCTCTTTGACCTGTATTCTTCGCAAGAAAATCGGTCCCTGCTCGGGCGCCAATTTGTAACGGCGTTTTTCTCCGGTTGAGAAAAATCGCCTTCAACCTGATTTACGAATAAACTCGGGCGCCAATTGCGATAGGTTTTATAAGGTCGCAATACCTTATGACACTTACTGAGTCCAAACTCGGGTAGCTTTGATACAGTTGGAGACAGAGTTCGACCCAATCTGAGGTGGTAGCGATTGGCAAGTGTCGATTTCTTTGGCCGGCGAGAAGGAGGAGGCTATTGAGGTAATAAATGAAATTCACTCTGATAGTATGTCCGATTATGGACACTATAATATCTAATTGGTCAAATTGTTACACCCCAAATGTCGCAACCAGTACGAAAGACAACAATAATAATAGTTTCGACGCAGTCGTATGATCAACAAAACAAATAATTCTCAGTCTAAAGATCAAAAAAAATAACTCTCAATATTAAAATATATACAATGGGTTGGCGGCAAGCGGACGAGGTATGAGTGAGGCGAGCGATCAGCAGTTATTATATTAGAAAGAAATAAGCAGAGCAAATGTGGAAAGCGATGATAAGCGTGGTCAAAATGCGAACAAGTGTGAAAGCATACAAAATGGTAATAAAACAACAGTTTACAGTCCAGAGTTTCGGCGAGGTGACACCCTAACCTGTGTTCCGCGAAATCGGGATTACTTAAGTTCAGTGACAGCACGGCGCTGCCCCAACAACATCTAAACAAATCGGTGATGAAGTAAGTCAAGACTGAAACCAAGTCAAGACAACGTATACTGTCGTGTAATCAATCAGTAAACTCGGAGCTTAATTGGCGCATCCCCCAAAACAACTTGGATCAGCGACAGCACGGCGCTGCCTAAATAGTAGCTGAACCAACCGGGGTTGATGTAAGTCAAGACTGAAACCAAGTCCAGACGAAGTATATTATCATGTAATTAATAAGTAAACTCGGAGTTTAAATAGCGCATCCACCAAAACAATTTTTGGTCGGGGAATTTTATACAAAGGGGTCCACGGAGGAGAAGCTGAAACAAGCAAGGGGCGTATCCACCACAATATTACTGTGGAGTGGGATATTGACAAAACTTAAACCTTGTTCGGGGAACTATAAGCAAGGCCACCAACGGTGGAGAAAAAGAAACTTGAAATATGGTTGTCACTTCTCGGAGATTCGGAGTTGGGACAACTTAACAAGGGATATAAACCCCTTTCCTCGAAGTATAAAGTTCCTCAGGCATTACTCATAAGATAACACCGCAATGAGCAATGGACGTCAGAACTTCACTCGAGGGGCATTGAAGCACCGACGCGGTACTTCACGCTGCCAGGGTATACTAGTTATTCGATGGAGTTGAGATTTCAATTACTGGACGTATGCCACCTATCGTGGGTCGGTCCCGACATGTGGTGAAATATTCACCCACAAGAAACTTTAATCAGAGAAAGAAAAAGGCCAGACCACCGATGGTGGAAAAATTTAAAACTTGGACGAGGGTTGCCACCGCAATGAAACTTGGACTTGTGGTGACTTACTGAAGGATATCGACCCCTTTCCTCGAAGTATAAAGTTCCTCAGGCATTACTCATAAGATAACACCGCAATGAGCAATGGACGTCAGAACTTCACTCGAGGGGCATTGAAGCACCGACGCGGTACTTCACGCTGCCAGGGTATACTACTTACTCGGTGGGGTTAAGATTCCACTTACTGGAACTAAAGCCAGAATGAATGCAAACGAAGTCTATCAAGGGGCTTGATTATCTACAAAAATTGTAACAGCTTCGAATTCCCCGTCGGACCAAATCTCGGATACTCTAAGGTGATAATGACTTAGCTAAATTGTCCCTTGGGACTGAGGATAAAAAAAAAATAAAAGTTACAGAATTTACAAGTAACGATCACGGAACACAGGAAGAATAATCTACGGTTAAAAATGAACTCAGGTTAATACGGAAATACAGCTCACCAGCTCTAGGACTTTCCTGTACGGGCAGCACACACTGCACAAGCCTTGACACACTTCCAACAGCACAAAACGGCTTAGAGTCAATTTCTCGATTTTACGATAACCCCGAACGAAAGTCGGTAATTATCCCAAGCGCAACACGATCTCGAGCGGCTTTTCTAGTCGAGAAAATTATTCACTTGTTCTATCAGCAATTTATAACGAAGTTTCTCACGACGAATAATTCTGATAATAACGCTTTTCACCAATATTAGTCACGCCGGCTAAATTGGAATTCTCAATTCCGTCCCATTCCTCCTTTTATAAGGTCGGTTTGATGGGGGTAATTCGTACCTTCGAAAACGGCGTCGTTTTCCAAAAAAACTCCCAGTCAACATACGAAAACTCGCTTCTGCAAGCGTTATCTCTTCCGCGATGAAATACTAGAGTTTTTCTACATAGGCTCGGATTTTAATTGATCGCGTTAAATTCGCCTCATATGCGACATGAAAATTATTCCGACAAATTTTCTCAAAATCCCGGCCGATTATACCGGGTGACTCATGAAACTTCCTGACGTGGAATGAGGATTTATCTGAGTAAAATCTCCAGAAATCGACGTAAAGCATACAGGGTGGCCCATATGTCCTCGTATTCAGAAATATTGAACAATTTCCCCACATTTTCTACAAAAATTTACGTGAATGATACCGGCCGATCTAGTAACGAAATTCACTTCGTTACAGTTGGAATGAAGTATAGTAACCTTAAATGTCAGAAAGAGTTTTATCAAACCTCAGCAATGTGTACGGTTATAGTTCCATGCCTATTTCAGTGAAAAAAAATTCGTTCACATTCTTCAGGGCACATCTTGATAACACCTCACGAAATTAGAAATTCATCACTCGCCGAGAACATCCATTCACATTATGGGAAGTGACTTTCTTTCTTCATTCTAGCTGTTATAGTGTTCCTTTTTTATTGAGTTGAAATGATTAATTAATCTCTAGATATGTAGGCTATAGTTTGGAATTAAGTTGTTAGATCTCGGTCGTCCAAGTTGATTTGACTTCGAATTTCCGAATGCAAACCAATCAAAATTTTCATCGTGTGTTATACTCCCTCATAATTTTATCCAACTCAACTCATCAAACTTCCTAATTCAATATAAGGTGCGAACAGGTCGATTTTCACATGATTCAACAAAGATAAATTGCTTATGAGTTAGTTCAACCACCTAATGGCATTCTAAAACCTATTCCGCCTGACTCTATTCACCTGGTTGTTTCCGCCGCCGGTTTAAACATTACTGTTCGCACAATGAAAGTTCACCCTCTTCAACTTAATTAACGTCTCGGTAATTTTCGTGAATTATTTTAATATGCCTCGAGCTTTATTGTCTTTAGGCTCAGCAGTACGAGTATGGAGTAGCGCCAGAAAATTGGATATCATGAAAGGTGATGAGCGAATAAAGGCCACTCGCCAAAATCAATATAGAAACAAAACAAACATTGAAGTTATTCGCTTTGGATAGCAAGTTTCATGTAGTATATTGGAATTCTTACAAATCTCTAGTTTTCTCGAAGAGAAATCGCCATTTCGAACCTTGGCGCATTGGCCGTTTTGCACATAATATTTCAAATATTCTGAGGCTAATAATATAATCGAATAAAAATGAGGAAATAACGAAATCCAAAAAAATACCAGAGATATTATGTTATCGAACTGCCAACTGAGGTTTCCAATCAACCGTGTTCTGGAAACTTTGTCTTAAGAAGAAGCCATCCTCGAATGACGATATTTCTGTATGAACCCTGCTTAAGGTAGTCCGGATCTATGTCATCATACCATCTGGGCCGAAACTCTAACACTGTCGACACAAAGAAATTTGGCGAGTTATTCTCGCAATATGTGGTAACGAATACGTTTTTCGTCTCACAGCTGGTGGACTCATCAGTAGGACTGATCCAGCAAATGTTGCCTTAGACACTTTTATAAGAAAAGTGGTACTCACCTCGCAGTGACGTAGAAGAGGAAGAGAACGATGTGGCGCAGGATCAGAGGGCGAATACACCCTGAAGCAGGGGCCGGACGCGACTTGGCGTCTGATTGGACGATATTTATAGGAGCATCGAGCAGTGTGTCGCTTCGGGACGCTACGCTGTTTGCTAGCTGTACATTTAGGAGACGCCGTATACCGGATAAAAAACTCCTGCCCCAATACCGTCGGGGTCTCACGACTTTGGTGAGGTGTTTCCGCGATATCAAAACGCGCTTCCTTATGGGGAAATGTTCGCCCTAAATACCTTTGCAAGAAAAATGTTACTACACCTTATGAAGACAACCGCGGAAGACAACGTTGTGTGGCGTAGAAGACAACATCATCTTCCGGTCGGGCGGAGAGCCATCACAGTATGATTGAAAAATTGGCTCCCTTTCGAATCCACTTGAATGATTTTCATTCGGAGAATGGGAACATAATGACTCAATAAATTAGGAACAAATGGCTACGTTATATTGCTTCAAACTGAAGAAAACTTGAATAAAAAGTAACATTTTTGATAACATGGGGTTGAAAAGTTGAACATCTATTGAAAGTTCTCGGTCATTTCTTATTAGTGTCATATAAAGAATTGAATTGCAGGTGGTCGCCACTTTGTTTTATCAGAAATTAGTGGATATACATAGAAGATTTCATCATAACGTTTTCAAAGGTGTATTTATGTTTTGGTATCCTCGACAAGAAGGAAGATGTCAGGGGATTAATTTCAAGATTCATCATTAGAGATAATAAGTCCAAATGGTTGAACTCGAGGATTATATGAGGTAAATTTCAATTGCCTTCAATTGCCAAAGAGCATTAAAGTTTGAAGTTCCGTACAGAGCATAACATTTCAACGTGGATATTCCATATCCTCAACGTTTCGTTGATGTATGCAGTTCTACAACAAGTTACTATAAACAAGCTCTGTGTAAGATAATATCGTGTTGTTTCATCTGAACAACTGGATCATTATTTCGTGTTTCTATTTATTAACTAGCACTCTAACAAACAATGCGGTCGATGCTGGCCAACAAAAGGATTTACGGGGAACAACAGATGTTCAACTTGTTTGTTTAGTTAGTGAATAAACGGGGTATAACTTTATTCCGCCGTATGGAGATCATGTCCTCGGAATTGTGCATTTGTTTGGGAAATATGATGAAACTGTAGCATTTTTCTATCGGAATACCGACATCGGATATTCGAATTGAAGTTTGCAGAGAGGATGAAGACTTTTTTCGCTCCTCTCTTTACCACTAAGTTGACTTAATAGGGTTTTTCTAGAAGATATAGCCACTCGATATCATTTAGAATTGAAAAGATCGTTATCGTTAACTATTGTACAATATTGATTATCAATGCTGCTGAATCTTTCCTATAGACTTGTGTTCTGGATTTCACAAATTTGTTCAGATTTCATAAAGCTTGAATTTCCATGAATAACATTTTGCGCCTTATTCGATATTTTTCCATTTCAACTCACGTATGTTGTTCAACCTTGGAAATATTTCACAAATAGGGTTGCAATTTCTCGGATGTACTGGCCACCTCCAACATCATAACCTCTCGAATTTTCCCTCTTTGTCAATTCCGATAGGGCCTAAGTTAAATCAAACCGCCATTCGAACCTTCATTTCTTCATTGAACATTCTGTTATCGGTGCAGAACGATGGTGGAGACGAGTTTGAGGGTGCAGATTTCGCCAACGACGACGATTTGTGGGAAACGTTCGGCCCTGCTGATCTGGCAGGTTTAGAGCGCATAACGCGGGTAAGACTTTCCTTTATTCCGCATCCATTCTTTTGCTCGATCAGTAATTAACCATTTTCATTGTTTGACTTACTGCATGGTTTTTCATTTGAGTTTGCTGCTGCACGGGGTTGAGTAGGGGTTTTTGTTGAATGAGGGTGGAATTGCATGCTCCCATCGCTGCATGTGCTCATTTCATCGAATTTTGTTCGATGGGATTAGGGTATGGCATGTTTGAGGGAATATCTGGGAACATTCAATACTCGTCGAAGGCGAAACGGCAAAGAATGCTCTATTTTGAATATGATTTTGTCTTTATTAGGAAAAATATTTGTGCATCTCCAATATAATTTCAATGGAAAACTGATCTTGGGAAGTAATTCCCATTGAAATGAAGAACACCTACCATACACTTTTCTGAGTACCCATTATTTCACAATTCTTGATGCTGACATTCGAAAATTATGAGTATATCACAGAAATAATCAACCATTTCTTCAAGTCACTTTGATAGAAAATGGGTGTCTCAGATGGTACCGTAAGCCCCAAAAGAGTATGAAATACCAATGAATGGACTGGTGGAAATCCAAATTAAGAAGTGAACTAATGGAACGTGTCGTGTAGTTCACTTCTTAATTTGGATTTCCACCAGTCCATTCATTGATTCTATTAGGTAGCCCAACCTTTAACGGCATGAAACTCGCATTTATTTATTTAAGTATGAAATATATAATTAATTCTAATTCATTTTTTATATAATCAGATAAATCAAAATTTCCAATTTTGGTAAGAAAAAGCTATATTCTATTGAATGATACTGATGTTTTCCACAAAATGTGAGCATCGAAGTAATCTTAAAAAATCATGTTGTAAAAAATGCAGAAATGGATGTACATTCAACTTAATTTTTTGCAAAATTTAATTTTTTCATCTTGACGAATTATTAAATGAACTTTAGGGGCGACGTTAAAACTTGGGATACCCAGTACTATTTTCGAATCATTTCTCGAAAACAACAAATAGGTAGTTGTCATGTAACATTTTTTAGCAATTTTTCTCTCGAGGGACCAGTGGCGTTCCAATAACCGGACCCTTGCTCAATATCGATCCGCTGCATGACAACACTTTTCAATCTTCAAAATTCTATACAGGGTGTTTCATTGGTAAATGTACATACGTTAACCTGAGGTAGAGCTACCCTAGACGAGTCCAAAAAACCCCATATATGATAGGTCTAATCATCTTCATATCCGAGATACAGGGTGATTCGTGTATTCGTCAATATTTTCAATTGCTTATAACTTTTGAACCATCCAGTATAATCAATTTATATTCGAAGCGTAAAACACACTTCCATGGATGAATCGAATCATCTTTGAATTGATCAAAAAATCCAGGTCCGTATTAGAAAAATATGGTACTTTTCGCAAACTGAGATTCAACACCCTGTATGAAGGAATATTGGAATTTGATTAGAATATTCGGAAAGAGCAGAAAATTTTCAATGAGGATCAGTAGATTTCAGTGTCCCGCACGACGTTTGACCCATCAAAATTTTTGTTGAAAGATTTAATTCGATAGTGAAATTCCACTTTCTCCACAATAATGTCGTACATTGATTGAATTCGAAAAATTGTCTGTTGGATTGATGGAATATTTGTATTTATTCTCATATTCCAAAAATAATTTCAGGAATTCTTCAGGAAAATATGGATTCTGAATAATTCATTCAAAATGATCAATGGTGAAAAAATAAATAAACAAATGAGTAAACAAGACTGCATGTGGATTTCATTTAGCCCATCGATGCAAATTCCTCAAATATGGCTCATCGTCACAGGAACCATACACGAAAAGTCGAACAACATATCAGCATATCAATTTGTGTTGAATACCACTAGTTTTCATTCAAATAGGCTACAACAGTATTAAGACAATAAATTTTGAAAACTGGTTTCGACAGTTTTGTGCTCCGATACCTTATTTTTTGAAATATTTCATAATTTTTAATAATAATGCCTCATAGATTCTCGAATCGAGAATATGCTGATATGTTGTTCGTGTATGGTTTTTGTGACGGTAATGGTAGAGCAGCTGTACGGGAACATCAATCAAGATTCCCTAATAGAAGATTACCACATCATAAAACTTTCTCTTTAGTCTTTGATTATATTCGTGAAAATGGCCGCCAAAATACTGAAGAAGTAATTTTTGAAACGAAAGAGGCACATCCAGAATGCAGCACTAGAACAATTTCCAATGTTATGAATGTGCCGCATGTAACTGTAAGGCGCAGATTGAAGAAGAACAATCTCTACCCCCTTCATCTCCAAAAGATTCAAAGATTAGAACCAGGTGATGAAATTCGTAGAATTCGTTCTTTCTGGATCAGAACTTTCCAAATGTGTGGATAGGCAGAGAGGTGGACCGCATACATGGCCCCTTAGATCACCAGATCTCAATTCTATCGATTATTTTGTTTGGAAATATTTGAAATCTTTAGTGGAGTGAGATTGGAAGTGAGGATATTCTCCTACAACGAATCGAAGTTGCCTGCAATAAAATCCGTAATGATCCACAAATGATCAAAAAGGCTATAAGACATAATTTGAAAAGAGGAAGAATGTGCATCGAGCAAAACGGTGGCACTCTTGAGCATTTTTTATGATTACTTTCAAATATTTTACTTGTTTACTCATTTGTTTATTTATTCTTTCACCATTGATCATTTTGAAGAAACTATTCAGAATCCATATTTTTCTGAAGAATTCCTGAAATTATTTATTAGAATATGAGAATGAATACAACTATTCCATCAATCCAACAGACAGTTTTTCGAATTCAATCTCAATGTACGACATTATTGTGAAGGAAGTGGAATTTTACTATTGAATTAAAAAATTTTGATGGAAAACGTCGTGCGGGACACTGAAATCCACTGATCCTCATTGAAAATTTTCTGCTCTTTCCGAATATTCTAATCAAATTCCAATATTCCGTCATACAGGGTGTTGAATCTCAGCTTGCGAAAAGTAAGATATTTTTCTAATACGGACCTGGATTTTTTGACCAATTCAAAGATGAATCGATTCACCCATGGAAGTGTATTTTACGCTTCAAATATCAATGTGCTGTGCCTCAGGTGGCGTAAGGACACAGTAACAAAGCCTACACAGAACACAACCGGGTATCCTAACTCGCACAAGCTTTGAGCTTCTGAGGGGTCTCACAGAGACCTAGGAGAGTCGGGATATAAACAATATAATAATAATAATAAATGATTATACTGGATTGTTCAAAAGTTATAAGCAATTGAAAATACTGACGAATACACGAATCACCCTGTATCTCGGCTATGAAGATGATTAGACCTATCACATATAGGTTTTTTGTACTCGTCTAGGGTAGCTCTACCGTATGTACATTTACCAATGAAACACCCTGTAGATGTCCAAAACTGTCCATTATATTGAGATCTAAGCATTTTACAGTTGATTTTTACATGCTCTTATTTGCTAAGAAAAGGCCATAGAATCATCTCTGAAAGTTGGTCGGTCTACCCTGTAAAATAAATGATATATGAACATAATAAATGGTGAAATAATACAATATGTTTATCTCTGTGGGACACTCTTTGTTAACCACTGGTCTTTATCATTGTGACGCATTTATTATAATAATATATGGGGATGTTTTCCCAACCAAATAATTTTGTAATCCTGTCGCATCTGTCGAATTACATTAACAATAATTCCATATGCGTCATATATTTTCGATGGGAAATTGCATCAAAATTGACCCCGCTCTGTTTGCATTCTCCGTTGGTGATTATAAATCCGAATTTCCATAATTTAATAGAATCCAGCAATCTACATACATTCGGAGTGCATCGGACAGAACGTGAATTTATTAGGTAGCTCCCATTGTTATACGTTTCGAACTGAGATGTATGTCTTCCTGGCAGAGAAGATGGAATATCGATTGTTGCTAGATTTATGCCTTCCCAGAAGGAATAATTCCCAGGAAGAGGGCTTTCCGACCATATTCTAATTTTCCCACACTAAGCGAAATTTGGAGGTGAAGGTTGGAGCAGAAGGGAGGGATGGGTTCGATGCTTCATTTTCAGGGTCTGCACATTGTTTCGCCTCTCTCTCCCTGCTACTTGTCCTCACATCTTCTCCTTTTTATTTCCAATCCATTCGATTTCTGGAAAGTTCCCACGTTTTGTAGAAAAACTACACTCGAGTGTCAAAAACAATTCTATTTAAATAATAACTCAAATTAGTTCATTTGCCATGTGCTTGAGTCTTTGGCTGGTTACTGGCTCCAGAAGTGGGTCAGTTGTTTGATATTTGATGGCACACTGAATAATTCAAGAATCCATTCATTGGACACAAATAGGTACATTTTATTCATCATTCCAATGTCAATCCATCTGAAACATTCTTGAAGAAAAAGAAAATGATAATAATATTTTCATTGTAGTAATTCCACAAGAGAAATCCAACATTTCTCTCGACTCCTCAATGAAACCGATAGAAGAATCTCATGAGACAAACATTTGGTTTTATGATGATGTCGTTTTCAACAAAATTGGTATGAAATTCCGAAACGAATCCTGCAGAAATCGAAGTAGTTTCACCATGCATCAGTTCATTTGCGGGTATAACAATAACATTACATCTCAATTTCTTTCAAACCAATATGAGCTCAGCCATATTTTTCCACAAATCCATGGACTACGCTAGATCGACAGTTTTATATTCGTCTTTGTGGATATTATATCTTATTTTGTCTCCTGTAGGTGCTGGCTTACGACCGAGATGAAGGACGCAATGCTCTGCTCCATTACAGTATAAAGTCTGGCAAGGGCAAATCCAAGTTCAGGATCGACAATTCCACTGGGATGGTCTTCGCTCAGAAAGGATTCGAACCAGGCCAAGTCTACGAGTTGAATGTGAGTATTCCTTGCTTTATTTCAATTAATGTTGGGTATGTTACGTATTGTCCCAACAACTCCAACCACAATAATTCTGTGTTGAAGAAATGTTATAGAACTACATCGTTTTCTCTTTTCGATTTTAATTTTGGAAATTCCAGAAACCATATCAGTAGTTTCAAAATTATCGGGAAAAAAATATCTTGAACGGTCATATTCACGAAACCCCCACTTCAACTTTGCCCATTGATAAACGTGACCGCGACATTCGAGATCCAAATCTACCTGAAAATTTTAAGTCCCTAGCCCTAGTCCGTTCGAAAATTTCCATTTTGGGCTCAAAATACTGACATCGTGACGAAATGAGATAGCCCTCGCGTAAGAAGAAGGAGCCCTCAAAAACAGTTGCTATCCGGTATTTCTCCTCCAAGCCCTAGTATCAGATCCATCCATTTCGAGGGCTAAAAGTAGAGTTTCCGATTCTAAAATTTTATTGATATTGATACCGGTAAAATGGGGTGGAAGGAAACTGTGGGGTGAATAGAAACAAAAAGTGAGAAAGTTTTATTATAATTCCGTACTCTAATACCATATTATTTCTGAGGAAATAAAGAACGCCAAGCGATTTCCAAGCGTAACCAACAACTATACGAAAACCAAAATTTCAAAAGGTAGGTAACACTGCCAACTGAGAACTTGATTCAGTTGTTCATTCGGTGAATTTTTGGTGCGGAATTAACATTGCTGGGCAGGTGTTGAAAAACATAGGTTCCCGTGTCAATTTTTCTGTTAGTTGTAGTAAAAAGCATAGTGCTCAAGTGAGGATAATCATTTTTCGTGATTTTAATACCAGTAAAGAAGAAAATTAGTTGTTAGCGAACTGTGACCATTTTGGGGTTAGAGTGGAATGAAAATAGAAAAATTTTACTAGATAAACAAAAACAATTCATGTATCCCAGAGACCAACAAAGTTATCGTAGATCATGAACTTCAGTTCATAATCTACAGTTGCTTTTGGAACGGACAGGTGGCGTCATTTGGGAAATTTCCTCAGATCCACGTTGCCTTATGTTCTAAAGGTTTTCGGTTTCTCACATCGAATGTGTCATTTCGCTAACCGTACTGACGAGATCTGATATGGATCGAAACCGGTCTACGGGTGCGAATGATAAATTTGTTGATCTCTGGGATACAAGAATTGTTTTGTTGCCTTGCTATTAGTATTTTTCATTCCTGAATTTGATAATTTCAGATAAACAGCCGTATATTATTCTAGTCAATAGAAACACTTGTTTCTATCGTATACGTCATCACCTGATGAAGCCATGGCAATGGCGAACACGTGTTTTGTGAAAATCTCAAGTAGTGAATATCGTAGGCTAAGTTAAATAGTGAATACTAAGTTGATTTTCGAACCATAAACCATGTGGCTTCTTGTTAGTTTAAGACCGAAAAGTTCAAATATTATATTAGAAGGGTGATTTCTTGTGGAAAGGAAGACATTGAGGGCAAGCTACCTCAGATCTTAACAATATGAAAAAAAAAGATTTATTCTGATGGTCCAGATGTTTGTATGGTTAACATAAATCAAAACATTGACCAGACGTTAGTTTCTAAGTCCACAAGAGAAACTCTGACATTTGGGTAGTTTTTAGGTAAACCCATTATTTCATTTAATTTTGAAGAATATGCGATTTGTATTCGCTGTCCATTCAAATATCAATAAAGTTGGCGTTCATGAAATGAAATGATTTTATTTGGCTTCCAAAAACTAAGAAAAAATATTTCTATGCGTCTATACTCATATCGGCTTCCACACACACATGTGTTTCCATTCACCCTACCTCGAAGATGAATAGAAAAAAGCGACATAATTTTTTTTTCGCAAAAATTATCATTTCCACGTGTTAAGTGTGAACGGGCTTTTCTCAAAATATGGGTATTGAATTATTTTCCTTTCAAGATATATGAGAATTCGAGCATCAGAATGTGTTTCTATTCACCCCATTTTACGGTAATCAAACTTAGGGTAGATTTTGCAGTTCCTTTAAAATTTTTTAATAATCTCAATATTTAAAATGTAATTAAGCACCGATATGTTGGTACCCAATATTGCGTTGTATGTTGCCGAAAAACTGAATCCCATACGAAATATTTTTCCACGAACGTATGGAAGCCCACATATTCATTCATCCCCCCTAAAATATGTAGGTTTCCAATTGTGTTTCTGGCATTATATTTCACGGTTCATCTCGATATTTAGGGTCATAAAACATACATAGATAATACCAACAATGATAGCGCCGACAATAAATTCGTTTTAATGTTTTCTCCCATTTTTATTTCGGTTTTTGGGATCCGGCGTAACGAACATTAACGTGGGACGAAAAAAATCATCGGAATATGCGTATCAAACTCTTTAGGCATAACAAATCACGCAAACAGCCGCGCAACAAATGCATATTTTAGTTTCATTGCACACATTTGAATTTATTTAATGTTGGTAAAGCTCGCCGTTTGGCAGTTCTAAAAATAGGAACAAAATTAATTTATTTGATGTTTGAATGTTTATCGAATAATTAGATTTGTCTGTGAAATTGTTTTTATGTTGACGTGTCAACTGGAGCAATCAACGGTAGTAATTGGGATGCAACGTTTTCGTCAATTCAAATGATTCTTTTAGTAATACGATCCTCACGTTTCACATGAACCTTTGTGTTGTTATTTTACAACTAATTATTTCGGTATTCCTTGAATTAATGAAAGAACATCAGATGCCTATACCTAAGAAAACCCTTTGCGCATTTACGAACATGAACGGCGCATTCAGACCTCGAACGAACTCCAAAAATGTCAAAACTACTGGCCTCTCCTCTCAAAAGTTATTGGGAGCATGGATGAAGATAAGACCAGAATTGAATTTCAGCACGAATTCTGAGTCCAGCCTAATCGTTTAAGACCTCAGCTCAAGATTATAAAATTACAAAACATTTGGGTCAAATGATAACGCTCTTCTTTATAGAATAAAGTGCGCAAAAGGTGTACACTCATTGAAATTTTTTAATCATTATTGTTACCATATCTTATTAGAGACAGAACAAAAAAAACGTTCATTTTTCAATATATTGGTTGAGTTGATTATATCTTTTCAGATACGAGCATCCGATAGTGGGAACGTTTCACGCCAAAGCACGTGTAAAGTTACCATCACTGTCGTTCCTGTACCGTCAAAGTCAAAAAATTATCCTGTTGTCAAACATCCGGCACCTGTAAAATTGACAGAAGGTGACGAAATAGGATTCCTGGTATCGCTTATATCTGCTACCGATCAGGACAATGAAACTCTGTGGTATGATATCGTTGGTAAGTAGACTTTTTCTTCTTCTTCGAACTCATAAGTTCTTCTTCTTTTCATCAATCCGAAACCGAAAACAACAATGATGTACTCAACATAATGCTTTATCTATTTATTTCGTTTTACGGTTCCCTATCATAAGCACTTCAATCGGTGGTAGAAAAGAATTTATCTATCTAAATATACTCGGTTACTTGGTACTCAAATACGTTCATTGAAGATACCTACTTGATTTCATCTCCTTTTTTTTTTAGCCTTGTCTGATTTCAATGTTTTCCATAGCATCATGGTTTTATTGATTCTATCAGTTTATTATCCAGCTAGATATGTGAAGAAAAGATCACCTCG
This sequence comes from Aphidecta obliterata, assembly GCA_963966015.1. Lineage (NCBI taxonomy): Eukaryota > Metazoa > Arthropoda > Insecta > Coleoptera > Coccinellidae > Aphidecta > Aphidecta obliterata. Next base: position 29,369,635 of record OZ014432.1, read on the forward strand.
AGGCTAAGCGATGGGAAAATACTCTCACATATTTATTCAGAGCACCAATCTACTTACACTATATACGATGGAATCTAAATCCTACATGACTATCCCTTACATTTTTTTCTGTGTTTATTTAAGGACTATAGTTGACTCAACTCTCGAAGCAATGCTTCTTTTTTTTATGAACAGAAAAAGGAATGAATGATAAACAACTCGAGACAATTCCTAGCCATCTCTTGTTGAGTATATCGGTTGAAAATCTGAGCAAGTAGAAAATTTCCATATTAAATTTTGAACAGCCAAATCCACGTACGAAGAGAAGCTGCGTCAACCTCCCCTGAGAAATTGGCTGTATTCATTCTTCAAAAATAATACGAAAAATATCATTTATCCAACTTCATAAATCAACAATTTTCCATCCCTAAGATTGGTTACGTTGTAACAGCGTCACATAGTCAACGATCGTAGTGATATATCTTGATGTCCAATCTCTTTTCCTGGACGAGAAAGCCCATTATCTCTGACAGTGCCTATTTCCCTAGCCCTTTTTATTGACCCATTATGAATTTATGTGACGATACTCCTTGACACGAGAATTCAATTCGCCTTATGTGTATGACGATGCGTCTCGAGGAAATTGATTCTTAAATGTGCAAGAAAATGGGGGAACGAGATTCCTCATTTACCTCGCTTCCTCTCTTCCAGGTAATGAAATTACTGGTTCGTTACCTTGTAAGCTCGAGTAGCCTTGCAGAAAGCTTTCTGAAATTTCTCATGAAAAATGGTTTAGGGGAACTTTTTTGTGGGTGCAATAATATTTGAGAAACAAGCCATTTGTCAACATTACAGCTCGGGAATTATTCACCGAAAATGTTGTGAAACGGTAGTAAACAAGTTATTCTAGTTGGGTAGAATTGGGAAAAATTCATCCAATATCGTTCAGGGACAACTCGTCACAGGGTATTTCAAATATTTTGTCAAAAATTGTGATCAGAATTTTCCCATAACTTTTGTTTTTTGAATAAGAACCCTATTTATTTATGATTGCGTTTAATTCTGCGAAGGAAAATAATGATAGTGCTCAAAGATGTTTATGGTCCAGAATCAAGAAATTCCTGAGTTATCAATGATTTTCTGAATTTATTTCGTACGTAGAGACAAATTCATAAAATCTGTTTTATAACAATAATCTCCCATAGAAGATAAATTATCCCAATAATTCTCTATAAACGCAGATTATTGTTATGAAACAGATTTTATGACTTTTTTTCGATATTTTGAAAACTATTTCGACGAATGCAACGATTCTAATAGAAATATATTCAAAATTGAATGAGAGACGAAAAAATGCCAAGAAAAAATTTTAGAGTAATTTATTTTCACTCACCTGTATAACTGAAAGTGTTCAGGCTTCAAGAATATTTTAGCTCAGTAGATAAAGTAGAACTATAGCATAATCCAAATTTTTATATTTCCAATAGGTCCGGTTTTCAAGAAACGTCTAGTTGGCACTCGAACTTGGAATACCCTGTATATTTCAATTCACAATATTAATATTCTCATACAATTTTTCATAAAAAACTTTTTATCAAAGTTAATTTGCTCACAAATCTTCTGTACCTCTGTATATTAGTGATAATTCTTCTGAATATGAACCAAAACTTGTGGCGAAAAGTATATTCTAATAGTAAAGTATACATTTCCACTAAGACCAAAGAAGAACCCTAGAATAATAGACGAAAAATACTCTTTCCCATGAAAAATAAATTCGAAATTATGAATAAAATTTTTAATATATTTAGAATGTTCCTAAATTAGGAGTACAGAAGACATGGGTGATGATTACTTGGATGGTTTTTAGAATAAGAGTTTGAAAAACTCTTCATTTTGGAGATTCCCGTTCAAGTTTGAATTTTGCAAAGTTTTTCCGCATAGTATCTGCATTTGTTATTATTATTTCATAAAGAGGATGAGAGTTGCAATTCATAACATATTAACTCAAAAGGAACAATGCAATTGTAAGTACACATGCATAATCAAAGTGAGAAAAAAAAATCAAAAAGTATGTGAGAAATGTGAGAGATTTCTGGAGCAATATTCCACTTTTCCCCTCTGAAAGTTTATTGTGTTGTGCCACTGATATTTCAGAAAATATGGGAAAGAATCTTCGTTCAAATTGAAAACTTTTTGTTTCCTAATTTTTCCGTATCTGCTACCGTTTTTGTGAAAAAATACCAAAAACAATTCTGAGTCATCAGTAAAATCAAAATTTTCAGAAAAATTTTTTGTTGGCTGTGGCATAATTGGATAAATTCTACGTTTTCATTATTGGTTTTTGTCTGTTTTCTTGATGTGTAGCAGTGCTTGATGAAGATTCGAAATACTTGCACAATAATGACCACAAGAAATTTTATAAACATAACAAAGAGACTAAATTAGAAGAGAAAACGCATTCAAAAACCACAATAACTGAACCTAATTATAAAAAATGTTGAAAATGTCCTCCTCCAACCCTAATACAAACTTCTGCTGTTTTCATTCTGATAGGCGATCCGGAGTATTCCTCGCACCTATTATAATATTTCTCAGCTCATCTTTGGTATCCTCTGGTGACATGTGCACTAGAGATTTCAGTTACCCTCAGGAATCTCAACTATTGAAGTCTGGGGATCTGGCGGGCCACGACTGAGGTCCACCGCGTCCGATTCACCTGTTTTCATAGTTTGAGTTCAAAATCTCCCAAGCCAAAACTGGTAAATGAGCTGAAGCACCATCGTGATTGAACCACATTTTACGTCGTAGCAAAGGAGATAAATCTTCGAGTAACAAGGACAAATCGTTTCTCAAAAATTATCTGTATGAGTGACCAGTGGATTCAATTTTATAATATAGTTTTATGTCATTTTAATAGCAGATGACTTTCTTGTTTATACTGTGATATCTTCAACCCAATTGAAGTCTAACTAGGGATACCACAGTTATTCTTGGAAAATGAAAGCGATGAATTTTCGAAATCTAGTCATTTCTGGGGCGATAGCAAAGCAATGAACTAATTGGAATTTAACAATTCCATACAACGGTAATTCAAACTATTATAGCACGATGTTCAAGAAGAGGATGAAAAACTGTTCCCAATCCATACCCTCAGGTATAAGCTGCAACTGTAAAGCACGTCACGAATAATTGTTATTAATAGTCAATCCGAACGTTCCATCCGGGAGCGACCGGAAATTGTCCAAATCTCCATGCTGGCACCGACGAACCCTCTAATCCGATCATTGTCTTTCCAGGTGGAGATCCCAGAAACGAATTCTTCATCGGACGTGACCTGGGAAACGTCCTGCTGGCCCGAAAATTAGATCACGAGGTGGAGGATCGCTACAGCCTCAACATCAGCGTGAGCGATTCAGTGAATACGGTTTACGAACAGCTGAACGTGTCCGTAATTGATATAAACGACCACCGGCCCGAATTTTCCGAAAATCTGTATCAGGTCGACATTTCGGAAGCGGTACCGCCGAGCACCGAGATCCTGAGGTTGAAAGCCACCGACGAAGATGCGGGCAGCAAGCTCATCTACAGCCTTTACTCGGCAAGGAACGCAATCTCTCTCCAAACCTTCAAGATCGACTCGATAAGCGGAGTGATATATCTTGCCTCCAACTTGGACAGGTAGGTTGTTTGGTTTTCATTATGGAAAAGTGCGTTTCTGTGTCCTCTTGTTCTTAAGTTACCCGCCAAGGATGATTGTTATGGGAATCAATTTTTCCGGCTGTTGAACATTCCGTTCGTTTGGGGAGCGGATTCAGAGGCGTTCTGAGCTCTAAGCTGTTCATTTTTCAATTCTATCGTTGGCACTTTACACGCCTCGTTCAAATTTGTTCTTCATTTGCATCAGTTATCGCGATTTCACTGCTCAAATAGTTATATGTAGGAAATGGAAGTACGTATGTTCTTCTGCATCGTTTGCATCATGTGGAAAGATAGATAACATTTCTGGAAACTTGAAATTGAAGAGTTGCTATTTAAATATCCCATTTCATATTTTTCTGTTGTAGTTTAAATTTCATTTTTTCGATAGTAAGTAAAGAATATCAAGATATCAATCGATAAAAATCAATATTTCATCAATGATATCAAACCTTAAAATTGCAATATTGGATAAGCTTTCATTGAAATATTTCTCACGAACACTGAAATTGATCAATCTCATACAGTAGTTATAATAACATATCATTTATGAATTATCTCAAAAAAGGACAAAGATATGGGGACCGAGCTTATAAAATCTATGCAGCGGCTTTTTGATGGTTATCCTGCTTCCTGAAGTTTGCTTCGAATGACGTAACTACCTTAGATAAGGAATATATAAATTCTTTTGAATTCGAATTTATCCTTTAGTTTTTTAATTCTACAATTTTTTCTCACCACAAGTTAACAGGCAGACAATGGTTCGTCGAAGGTCACCGTCGATATAATAGAAAATCTTGTGAAAATGACCCTGCCCACTTCTTAAATTTTAAAATGCAAAGTAATAGATCGACTTGCAACTTGTTTATTCATCGTCTTTTATACCATTCTTCAACGTCTTTTCTACTAACCACTATTCCGCAGGGAGTCCTTAGCAGAGCACCTTTTGACAGTCATGGTACGTGATGGAGGCACCCCGGCCAAGAGAAACTTCGCAAGAGTTCGAGTGGTTGTACACGACCACAACGATCACGCTCCACACTTTTCCGAGCAAATTCTAGTGGGAAAAGTCTTCGAATCGGCTCCAATAGGCAGTGTTGTATTAAGGGCGTTGGCTGCAGATCACGACAAGGGTGAAAATGCACGAATAACCTACTCGATCGTCTCTGGCAACATCGGAAATATGTTCAACATCCACCCTGACCTTGGACTCATCACTGTCGCTAGAGAACTGGACATGACGTCCGTCAATGAGTACATGCTTCGCATCAAAGCCACTGACCATGGACAGCCTTCCTTGTCCTCCACTGTTCCGGCGCATATACTGCTCACCATGGCGGACAACGCTCCACCAAGGTTCTCGCGAAAAGACATCGCCGCTGAGATATACGAGGACCAACCTCTTGGTAGCTACGTTGCCCACTTGACAGCAAGGAGTACGTCGTCGCTTCAATATGAGATCTTGGAGGGTAACACTGGAAGTGCCTTCTTGATTAGTCCAAGTACTGGGGTCATCACGACTCAAGCTTATCTGGATTATGAAAATGTTAAATTGTATAACCTTACGATCTTTGCGACCAACATGGTAAGTTATTTTTTTTATACCTCTATAATTTCTTCGAGAACCTCCTTCCTTGATATTCAAATGAGGAAAATAATTCACAGGAAACAATGTCTAATTGTGTCACTTAGCGTATGAGACAAAAACGTACAATTACATTATTCGAACACGTAGTTGAGAGGGACAATACAATCTTGATTTCGTACAATACACAAAAAAATCATTATTGGAGTTTCCAAAGTCAAATTCCAACTACACATTTATTTTTATTTCATTGCCCTTCAGTGCATTCAACAATTGGTCAATACCAATAGATTTTGTTTCGGAACGACTTAGGTAACTGGAAAATAAACTGTACAAACATGTCAGATACGTTACGTTTCAAATATACAGGGTGTCCGCGAAAATGTGGGAAATCTCTCGGATTCAGATAAAACATGAAAAAATAAGATGACAAGTTCCCATAATTTTTTTTCCTAGCGGCCCTCCCTACGGAGATAAGGCCTCCTTAATGACGCCACTGGAAATTCATTTTACTGGAATAAATTTTAAACTGCTCAATTTAATTTAATGAAAATTTGATATTATAAACAGTAGTAAGGACCTCTTGAAATACTGCCCTTGAATTTGAATTAGCTCGTGTAGTTTACCAAGGGCGGACTAGGCTGTACATTTTAATGCCTACATTTTTAACACCCTGTATGATAAGGAGTTGAAAAAAACAAATTTGGATACCTTGAACATTAAGCTAAAGAAAAGGTACTCTTGTTCATTGTCGATAAAATGAACCGTTTTCGAAAAACAAAATAATAAAAGAAGTATCTTTTTTATTTCTATTGAAAAGAACCATGAATCATATTTTTTTTGTCTGCAACAAAATGTGATGCGAAAGTTATTCAAGGAACAAAAAAGTTTTAGTTCATGTTATTGAATCCGACAAAATTTGTTTCTTATCACATCACAATGAAATATATGTATTTTTGTTGAGGTGCTTTTCTGGGCCAAAACTGCATTGTTGAGAATCTTTGTAATTTTGTCGGATTCAATAACGTAAACTAAAACTTTTTTGTTCCTTTGATAACTTTTGTATCACACTTTGTTACAGACAAAAAAAAATTAGAATTCATGGTTCTTTTTAATAGAAATGTGAAAATTACTTCTTTTATTATTTTTTTTTCGAAAACGGTTCATTTTATCGGCAATGAACAAGAGTACCTTTTCTTCAGCTCAATGTTCAAGGTATCCAAATTTGTTTTTTTTAACTCCTCATCATACAGGGTGTTAAAAATGTAAGCATCAAAACGTACAACCTAGTCCGCCCCTGGTAAACTATACAAGCTAATTCAAATTTAACGGCAGTATTTTAAGAGGTCCTTACTATTGCTTATCATATCAAATTTTCATTAAATTATATTAAGTACTTTAAAATTTATTCCAGTAAAATGAATTTACAGTGGCGTTATTTAGGAGGCCGTATCTCCGTAGGGAGGGCCGCTAGGAAAAAAAATTATGGGAACTTGTCATCTTATTTTTTTATGTTTCATCTGAATCCGAGAGATTTCCCACATTTTCCCGGACACCCTGTATACTATAACAAGGACTTTGCAGGATAGGTGGATTTCAAATATCAACTATCAGAAGATTGTTTTGATTGAACCAAAACAAATTGCCTGTTCTCACAAGTCTATGAATCAGATAAATCCTCTTCATGAAATTTAGTGCAACCAAATAATCTAGTTTCCATTTACTTTCTTCTTACGTACGACTTGTGAACAACACTGATATATAAAATGTTGATACAACTAACTCACTCTGAAAGTTAAAACTCCTAAGCTTTTCAACTGAAACAATATAAAATCAGAAAACGCCCACTTTTGTTTGTCCATCTACGTCTTCTTCCCGTGTGTGTAATCCCTAGACTTTTTTCCATAATCTTTTATTTCAAAAATTCATATTGTGTTTATACTAATACATTATCACGTTTCTCAGTTTTACTTTAAGTTTTTATTTTTTCAATGCTTACTGATATACCTGATTTTTCACAAAGGGGAAGTTTTATGTCCGAGTAGTGATTTACTATACTTCTTACCCCACGAAAGTATATTAATCCTTCGATAATGGCATTTAGAAACAAACATATAACAAATTGGCGAATGCGCCGGTATTGAATCATTACTAGTCAGTATCACTTCGATAATTGATTTTCTTGAGGAGGACACTCTTATTTCCACATTGGAATTTAACAATTTGTTCCAAAGTCTAGGAACCCTCAAACAGTCCAGCAGTACTCAATAGTTCCGATCCTACAATTGAACTCGAAAAAGTTTGAGTTATCTTGATACTTTCTCTACTCCTCTGATTTTCTCGATGAATAGATTTCAAAGTTTAATATGCAGTTCGATGTATACTCGATATTCATCTGATTATCTTAAACACGTACCCTTTACAGGCTTCCGCTTCCGCCACTTGCAACGTCATAATACACATACTGGACAAGAACGACAATGCCCCGCAATTTGTGCAGGCGAACTATTCGGGTGTTATCAGCGAATCAGCCGCAATCAGCTCCCTTATTCTCACCAAAACCAGCGAGCCCTTAGTTATCAAGGCCGTAGACGCGGATTCCGAAATTAACGCCCTGCTGCATTACGACATCGTCGAAATACTGCCGAGGCGCTATTTCCAGATCGATTCCAACACCGGAGCAATCAGGACGATAAAACTATTGGATTACGAAACACACCGGAGATTTTCGTTCCACGTTCAAGTGTCAGATCTTGGCAATCCGAAGCTATCCTCCGAGACCACGGCGAGGGTCGACATCGAGGTCACGGACGTTAACGACTCCCCGCCGAGATTCGTTCAATCGGTGTACAACGTCACCCTCCTCCTGCCTACCTACAAGGGGGTGTCGGTGTTGCAAGTCAACGCCACCGACCCCGACAGCCCCGACATTTCGAAACTTAGGTACGACATAATAGAAGGCAACAAAATCGGCGTTTTTGGCATCGATTCCCAGACCGGTCACGTCGTGGTCCTTCAGCCCAGCAACATGAAACCCCTGTATGTCTTGCACGTCCGCGTATCCGACGGCAAGTTCTCGAAGGTCGCTAAAGTCTTTGTGAAGGTCGAGGAATCGGACAGCTCCGGTTTGGTGTTCCAGAAGCAGCTGTACGAAGGCTCCATCATCGAGAACTCCACGAAGATCACCAACGTGTGCGTGGTTAACGTTCTAGGAACCGCCTTGAACGAGCACGTCGAGTTTCGCATACTGAACCCCACCGACATGTTCTCCATAGGGTACACTTCCGGCGTTATTCGAACGACCGGAAATCGCTTCGATCGGGAAGTCCAGGACAATTACGAGCTCATAGTGGAGGCCAGGAGCGTTAACACAAACAAGGACAAACCGAGAGTAGCCCATGTGATTGTTAAAGTTGCGATTGTGGACATTAACGACAACTGTCCGATGTTTGTGAACTTGCCGTATTATGCAGTCGTTTCTGTGGACGACAAGAAGGGTAGCGTCATAACGAAGGTTCACGCCATCGATCTGGACGCCGCAGAGAATGGGGAGGTCAGATACGAGCTCATCAAGGGTCACGGTGAGCTGTTCAAGGTTCAAAGGGAGAGTGGAGATATCGAAATTAAGCAGAGTCTGGAGGGTCACAATAAGGAATATGAACTGTTGATTGCCGCCTATGACAAGGGTGAGTATCTATTATTAATATTTTGGACATTTTCCTCTCGACATTTGAACCCCAGGGTTATCAGGATGTAACAAGCATTTCGTGACTGAATTGAACCGTGCATTTTTCATAACAAAAAAATAGTTTTTCGACAAAATGAGATTAAATTTTTTCAGAAAGTTCAAAATTTTATATCTTGGGGACTCTAGAATATTAGATCATAGTTCAAAATTAGTACATCAATGGCCATTTTTATAACATACTCGATTATGTCCATTTTCACCATCAATTCAAACTTTATTATTCTCATCATCTTCATCCATATCCTTCAAGAATGTCGTCAAATATCTGAGATAATTCTTCAAGAAAACCCTTGCAAAAATAATCCTAGGTTCTAAGTGGTTGATGAACCAAAATCGTCCAATATTTTCGAACAAAAACACATTTTACGAAGACGTTGTGATGATGACCCCAATTACTCGTACTCGTACTACTTACACGAGGGCTATATCATTTCGTCACGATGTCTGTATTTTTCGAATTTTGAGCCGAAAATGGTCTCAATCGACTAGGTTCGACTCACTGATGACGAATCCGTCGGGAAATTCGAGACTGTCCGTCCGTCCGGCCGTCCGTATACACGATAACTCTCGAACGGAACGACTTAGAAAACTGAAATTTTCAGGGTAGTTTCAAATCTCAAATGCCGCGGTTAAGTTCGTTATTGGGCAAAATTCGACCAGGGGTTCCGTAAATATGGTCGCTCGAAATTTTGTTCTCCTGATAACTTCGAAACTACATATTCGATCGAGGTGAAATTTTGCACTCAGATGGAAAATGACGTTTTCAAGCTACATGCCAAATTTTGTCTAGCTCGCATGACCAGAACCATAGAAACCATAGAAAGTTGTAACTTTTGAACGGAAATTTGCAGGATAGGTGTGGATCCCGATTGTCGTGATCTCTTTCATCTATGAGCAAAATAATACTAGGGGTTCCGTAAATATGGTCGTTTGAAATTCAGTTTTCTTGATAATTTCAAAACTACAGATTCGATCGTGACGAAATTTTGTGTACTAATGGAGAAAGATATATTCAAGCTACATTTCTCTAGATCGAATGACCAGAACCATAGAAACCATAGAAAATCATAACTTTCGAACGGAAAGGCCTAGGTACTCGAAATTTTCAGGATAGTCTGAAATATGGCGTTCACGTTTATCAATGAGCAGAATTATACTAGGGGTTCCGTAAATACGGTCGTTTGAAATTTTGTTTTCTCGATAACTTCGAAACTACTTATTCGATCGAGATGAAATTTTGTATTTTAAACGAGAATGATATATTAAAGCAACATTTTGTCCAGATCACATGAGCAGAACCATAGAAACCATAGAAAATTATAACTTTCGTAGGGAAAGGCCTAGGAACTTGAAATTTTCAGGGTGGGTTTGGATCGCAAATTTCACGGTCACGTTCATCAATGAGCAAAATTAGACTAGGGGTTCCGTAAATATGGCCGTTCAAAATATTTTTTTCCTCATAATTTCGAAACTACTTATTTGATTAGAATGAAATCCAGCACCTAGCTGGGGAATAGTGTATTCAAACTACGTGCGAAATTTTGTCCAGATCGCATCACCAAGACCATAGATACTGTAGAAAATTCTAGCGAATTATCGAAAAAAAATTGGTCAGCTGAAGCACTGACATAGTCTGGAGTTTCGTCTAAGTTTGAGAATTTTTTTGACAGCTGTCGAAAATTCCTTCAATAGATTTCTAAAACTGGAAAATGCGAATCTACCTACAAGGTAGCGAGCGCTCAAAAGCTCCTGACTTCACGGCAGTGCTTTTCGTAATTTTTTGTTCTTACCTGGCATATTTCCTGTCTAAAACAATAATGAACAACTGCAGTTATCACGAGGTTAGTCCTCAGAGCTATGTGTGAGGATTGAAAATCAGTTTGTTTGACGGAAATGAATACGATATCGTTTCCTCGTTCAACCCTTGTGTTTGTGATTAAGAAACTTTAATTAGATACCTGATCAGTTCAACAACTTCGAAAATTTCAATACAGCGTTCCTTGATTACCAGTAGGAAGTTTCAAAGCCAACCATATATCAGAATGTGGCAGTAAATTAGATAAGAAGTATTTCCCTGCATATACAGTTGAATGATGTGGCTTTCACCTTGGGATTTGAGTCAAGAAACCCAATAATGTATCTTCTGGATACCTGCCTGTGTTTAACAGGCAAAACAATGCCAACATACACTGGTAAAATTCAAACCTTAGCCTTTTATGCAATCAGCATAATAAAAATTCATTATCCTTCGAAGACAGTTTTTCAATTGTTGGATGGTGATTTTTAGGCGGTCATAAAAGTCTTCTAAGTTAAAAAAAAACTAATTGAGCTTGTCTCTCACTGTCCTGTCACAGCTCAGAACAGCGGACCATGTCGCCTAACAACGAGGTGAACTTGCATTTCCCTATTTTCAGCATTAAGCCGACGAATTCGACTAATAATAATGAAATTTGAACGAATGTATTCTAACCTTCACATCCTCACTTTATATAAGTAAATGAATATAAATATCCGTCCTAATATAAGTAGCCGATACTTGATGGAAATCCATAATAAACTTAAAAAATTACGAAAAGCACTGCCGTGAAGTCAGGAGCTTTTGAGCGCTCGTACATCCACATTGTAGGTAGATTCGCATTTTCCAGTTCTAGAAATCAATTGAAGGGATTTTCGACAGCTGTCAAAAAAATTCTCAAACTTGGGCGAAACTCCAGACTTCATGTCAGTGCTTCAGCTGACCAATTTTTTTTCGATAATTCGCTAGAATTTTCTACGGTATCTATGGTCTCGGTGATGCGATCTGGACAAAATTTCGCATGTAGTTTGATTACATTATTCCTCTGTTAGGTGCAAAATGTCATTCCAATCCAATCAGTAGTTTCGAAACTATCAGGAAAGAAATATTTCGAACGGCCATATTTACGGAACCCCTAGTCTGATTTTGCTCATTGATGAACGTGACTGCGATATTCGCCATCCAAACCCACCTTGAAATTTTCAAGTTCCTAGGCCTTTCCGTTCGAAAGTTACAATTTTCTATGGTTTCTATGGTTCTGATCATGCGATCTGGACAAAATATTCCTTTAATATATCATTCTCGTTTAAAATACAAAATTTCATCTCGATCGAATCCGTAGTTTCGAGATTATCGAGAAAACAAAATTTCAAACGACCGTATTTACGGAACTCCTAGTATAATTCTGCTCATTGATGAACGTGAACGCGACATTTCAGATCCACACCTATCCTGAAAATTTCAAGTCTGTAGGCCTTTCCGTTCGAAAGTTATGATTTTCTATGGTTTCTATAGTTCTGGTCATGTGATCTGGAGAAATGAAGCTTGGATATATCATTCTCTATTAGTATACAAAAATTCGTCACGATCGAATCTGTAGTTTTGAAATTATCGGGAAAAATAAATTTCAAACGACCATATTTGCGAAACCCCTAGTATAATTTTGCTCATAGATTAACGTGATCACGACATTCGAGATCCACACCTATCCTGAAAATTTCAAGTCCCTAGGCGTTTCCGTTCAAAAGTTAAAATTTTCTATGGTTTCTATGGTTCTGGTCATGCGATCTGGACAAAATTTCCCATGTAGCTTGAACACGTCATTCTCCATTTGAGTGCAGAATTTCATCTCGTTCGAATCTGTAGTTTTCAAGTAATCAGGGAAAAAACTTTGAACAGCCATATTCACGGTACCCCTGGTGGAATTTGGCCCATTAACGAACTTAACCGAGGTATTCGGGAACTGAACCCACACTGAAAATTTCAAGTCTCTAGGTTGTTCCGTTCGAGAGTTATCGTGCTTACGGACGGACGGCCGGACAGCCGGACGGACAGGCTCAAATTTTCCGACGGATTCGTCATCAGTGAGTCGAACATAGTCGATTGAGACCATTTTCGGCTCGAAATTCGAAAAATACAGACATCGTGACGAAATGATATAGCCCTCGTGTAAGTAGTACGAGCGCTCAAAAATAATAACTAATATTACTTATTTCCACAACATTAGGTTAAATTCAACACACAAGGAGTTGCGCATACCCATTTTGATGATTGAAATATAACGCGCCTACCACATTCGTGCATTTTGGCATGATCTGAAAGCGATAAAATATTTATTGTCCCGTTTCCGCTGTGAAAGATCAGAGGCCCTCATGCTTTCCGTCACCTGGTCCGGAGCTCTAGGCTGTGACGGGCTAATGAGTGACATGCTTTATTCTCATAACAAGAACGCCTTGACATTCTGCCTCATGCTATTTTAATTTGTATACCTTTTTCGTGATATATGTTTATTTCAGTATTTAATAACGTAATAATATTAATTTGAAAGCCTAGTGTTTGTTAATCGAATCTCATGAATTTTCTAGGTATAACGCCATGCAGAACAGATGTCACGGTTCACGTCAAAGTAATAGATCGATCGATGCCAGTTTTCAAGAAGCAGTTTTACTCCGAGAGTATACCCGAAAATGTAGAACTGCACTCACCATTATCCCTTTCGATAGTGGCCGAATCCCCATTATCGAGAAAACTCATTTATAGCATCGTTAAAGGCAACGATTTGGAGGAGTTCGCACTTGATTTCAATACAGGTAAGTGCACTTTGTTGGCCACGTTACGATAGTTCTCGACGTTTTCATACTTAATGTTACCTTCTTCGAACAGCGTGGTCCAGTCTTGAAGATTCTATCGACTATTCACACTCGATAGACTACGCCATCGGCAATTCTAAAATCTCCAGAGGTATTTTGTGAGACTAGCTAGAAGCGATTGATTTATTCGTGCTACTAATTTCCTCTACCTTTAATTCGAATAATTTTCCTCATTTTGCTATTGGACGCAACATTCATTCAAATTTTCAGTAGAAAGACAAAATTTTACAACCTCATTCATTAAAATGAATTCGAATACTTCGAAAATGCTAACTTCATCAGCGCAAGCAGGTCTAGAGCGGAAGAATTTGTCGGAAGAAGTTGTGAAACTCCTCCAGAAGTTTCTTGTTCACGAGCATTGACGCTGAATAGAATACTTTGTTAAGGTCCTTTTTCGGTAGGTCCGAATCTTCGAATTTGTTTTGTTTAGAATCATCGTAATGGCTTATTTAGAGAGAAGTTTTCGGTCTAAACTTCACTCGATGAAAATTCATGAAGATTAACCGAGAGAATTTCTGAATTCCAAGTAACTATTTCAATTATTTTATTTTACTATTTGTCATTTCAATTTGGAGACCAATTACTTTGAGACTGACCCGAAATAGATGCACTCTATCGCACTTTGTCCACACTTTTCATCTAATGAATGATCTCAATATTACATCGGTCATAATGATGAAATGAGTTCGAGTTAGTCTTTTTTTTGTCAGATATTCAGAATATTGCAAAATGGTCTTTCCTTTCATATCGAAGCAATAAAATAATTTTCCTTTTCCAACTTTCTAATTTGTAATTCTGGAAAGGTGCGTCTCCCATGAACAACAACAAGGTTTGCATGTTGAATAACTAATTAAATTTTCTAATTTCCTGAGACCGTTAACGTAGTAGATAAGAAATAATCTAATAGAGAAACCCTTACATGCACCTCCCTTCCAAGTACCCATATACTTGATTTGGTTTTGGTCTGCAGTAACATGAGAAGTAACAATTATTTAGAGTACTTACTCACGTTTACACTAAAAGTGTTTGTTGTATAATTTGTTTGTATTAGGCAACACTATTGAAGTTAAATAACCTAAAGAGCATTTTATATGAACGTCACTATTAAATAGTTTCCTTTTTCACAGCTCCCGACAGTAACAATGGCCCCTGTGAGTATTTACACCCCTTAATAAGAAATTTTTAGGCTTGGCCTGGCGATATATCATTTCAACAATTTTCGAATAGATTGGCTTTTACAATCTTTTTTTGACCTTCGATGTAGCCAACACAATCCTGAAAATATCTGTAACAAATGATGAACAATTCACATTATCAGAGCACAGCCTGTTGGTCCATTCATAATTGCACGTTGAGGCTGCATTAATTACTGCAGGAAATAACCTAGCTTTGCATGCTTAATCATCTGTAATCTATTTGTGAATAATCGATTCTGGAATTCTGGTTGAATTACGTACTCCTATTCGAAATAATAGGAAACAATTCAGTATATCATATCATAACATTATTTTCTCTTTGACACGTGAAGAAACATATTTTTTCACAAAATCAAATCGTTCATTTTCTTCAACGGAAGGGAAAAATAGGAATGGAGACGTTATTGTTTGGCGAAGTGTTTCGATAAAATAAGCACGATGTCAACCTTTTTTCACAAATGCCCCTGCACGTTTTCAACACAGAGCGGAACAGGGCAGATAGTCCCAAACGTAATTATTTTTTAGCGTGAAGAAACGAATACGTTTATTCCTCTCCTTTTTATTCCATTGTGATAACTTGTCGCATCCCCTCTGAATCTCGTAATATATTTCGTTATCAGAAGTGTATGCTGCGCCGCTTCTTATTCAAGGAATCCTATCTTCTGGATGCGAACTAACTTTATCGTATTCATTAAGACTGAATAGTTATTTTTGTCAGAAATATTTTATTATTATTTGGTTCATTAATTTACTTTCCTGATCTCCCAGAGCTTCAAATCTTCGAAATCGTAATTTATTTGTTGTTCTTTTATATTATTATTTTGAAACCAATTTGGTGTTGAAAAAACTTTTATCAAGAACCCTAGCAAACCTACGAGACAACGCGGTGTGGCGTATCCGAATACGCCATCTTTCGGACGTGCGTAGAGCAGCCACATAATTCCTTTCCCAGTGACCTCAAGAGGAGGATAACGATGTGACGAAGGCTCAAAGCGCGTACGCTCTAAATAAGGGGGCTCACGCCTTGTGACTACCTGCAACGGCTTTATGTGAGCGTCGAGCAGTGTGTCGCGTCGAGACGCTGGTGGTTCGATCTAGGAGAAGCCGTATACCGGATGAAACCACCCGCCCGATCCCGTCGAGGGGTTCTCTTAATATTGAAACGCGCTCCATGATGTGTTTTTCGTTCCACAGTTTTTGGTGGACGGATCAGTAGGGCTGATCCAGCAAATGTTGCCCTAGACATTTCCACAAGTGGTTCTCACCGCACAACTAGGGAAGACTCCACCAAGCATGTCTATGGCCGCTGCGAGTGTCTTGTCGTCAAATTCAAAATCAGCTCAAGAAAAATTCAGTTTTTGTGCTTAAACCTTTGTTTTCTGTGAAAATAATTCTTATTTGGATGAAACTAAATACGTTAGATCATCATAGAATGTTTTTTCAACATTATTCATCATACCTACTCGTTGAACGCGATCAATCGAGCACCTATTTTCCACAACATCTACGCATTGCTGAAAATTCGCTTTTCTTCAATTTTATGTCGCAGATGAATCAACTATGTAACTGTATTTTCACAGGTGTCATTTCTGTCGTCGACGAACTAGACTACGAACAACAAAATCAGTACGAACTCACGATCAGAGCTACGGATTCCGTATCAGGGGTGTACGCAGAAGTGCCAGTATCTATTGCAATCCTAGACGTGAATGATTGCCCTCCGGAATTCGTCCAAGGGAGCTACAATGTGTCGGTCCCAGAAACCACCCAATTCGGGTATCCTATTCTCACAGTTAACGCGAAAGACAACGATACGGGTATCAACCAAAAAGTTATGTATTCGATACAGAAGGACGCCAACAACTCCACGGATTTCTTCTACATCGACGAAAGTGAGGGAACGATCTTTCTGAAGCAGTCTTTGGACCATGAACAGGCCAGCTCGCATCATTTCGTGGTCGTCGCTACGGATCAAGGAAATCCAAGCTTATCCACTACTGCTCACGTTTGGCTCACTGGTGAGTACCTTCCAATGTCCTTACTAGTACTAGAAAAAATTGACTTCTCAAAAAGTGGTCCAATATGATTGATATATTTCAAAGAATTCAGAAAATTATCATCTAACTTTGTTCATGTTGTCGTGGCACCCTGTATATGGGAAGAATAGCTCTTTGATATTTCATCTTCGTACCTCATTTCGTCACGAACCTCAATTGATCATTTGCAATCAATTATAATATTCTCACATTACAGTGACTGATATCAACGACAACCCACCAAAATTCGAACAGACCTCATACTCCAGTGGACTATCCATCAACGCAAAAAGGGACCAATTTGTAACTATAGTCAAAGCTAGCGATCCTGATATAGTAGACCAAGATAACCTCCGATACACCCTAGTGTCTGGCAACGACCAGCAGACCTTCAGCATGAACCCGAACACTGGAATTATCACTCTGACCAACCTTGCGAATTTCGGAAATCAACCCATGGTCACCCTCAATGTCTCAGTGTCAGATGGGGTGTACAATAATTTTGCGAGGGTGAAAATCGAAGTATTACCAGCTAATATGCATTCTCCAGAATTCAAGGATATCATCGTGGATGTGCAGGTGCCAGAAAATATGCCTGCAGGTCATTTAGTGGCAGTGGTTAAGGCCACGGATAAGGATACTGGACCATTTGGAACGATCCTCTATTCCATACACTCCGAGGTCCTCAGTACCAAGTTCAGCATCGATAAGAACAATGGAAGAATAACAACTAGGAAGAGATTGAATCGGGAAGAACAAAAAGTTTATGAAATACCCATCATGGCGACTGATGGAGGTGGAAAATCAGGTTTTTTCACTGTGAGGGTGAGAGTAACGGATGAAAATGACAATGCTCCCAAATTTGTTCTGAAGGAATACAAAGCAAGTATCTACTTCAACCACAGTGTTGCAGTTCCTATAATCAGAGTCAAAGCATTAGATTTGGATGAAGGTGTTTCAGCTGAAATTGAATATTCTATTTACGAGGAAAAAACATCCGAAGTCATGGATCTGTTTAAGGTCAACGCAAAAAGTGGCGATTTATACCTGAGCAAAATAACTCCAAAATCAGGTAAATCGGAAATTGATGATATCGAACGTTCGAAAATCTAAACATTATTCTTTCAGCTGGTCAAGTTTTTCAATTCTTTATGAGAGCAAAGGATAAAGGTAAACCTGAGAAACATTCAGATGTCCCTGTTAACATTCTCATTATGGGAGTGAATGATCGTCTTCCAGTTTTCGAAAGGAGCGATTCGAAGTTCTTCCTTTCAGAAAATTCCGCAACAGGTAGTTATTCCTGCGATTCTCCCTCTAAACTTACATTAACAACCCTTTGTTTTAGGTACAATAATCACCAAACTCAAAATGTTGTCTAATGTGACCGTAACTTACAAAATTCTGTCAGACAATGACGACAATCCCCAATTTATGATTGACAATGATGGACAAATTTCGTTGGCTAGGCCGTTGAATTTCGAAACCCAAAATTCTCATTCAATTGGAGTTATAGCATTGACTGATTCAAGTCCTCCAATTTCTGCATTAACTGAAGTAACTCTTCAAGTTCTGGATGAAAATGATCATGCTCCTCAGTTTGAGAGTAGTACATATATTTTGTACCTGGCAGAGAATACTGAAGAAGGTAGCTCAATTATGAAAGGTAAGACTTGATTTAATTGCTCACGAATGTATTTGAATATGTAAAATTCTTTTAAGTGATGGCGCACGATGATGATCAAGGAAGTAACGGAGAAGTCCGATATGCATTGACATCAGATTCGGGAGATATGATCAATATTTTCGCCATAGATCCTCATACAGGATGGATAACAACAATGGTCGAATTCGACAAAGAAGTGAAATCAGAATACAAGTTTCATGTGACAGCCACTGATAATGGTACCCCAAAACAATCGGCTAGATCAACTGTTATCATACGACTGAAGGACTATAATGATAGTCCAACACTTTTCAAGAAACCATTATACGAAGCTTCAATAAGAGAAAATGCTCTACCTGGAACTGTTCTTCTAACGTTGGAAACCACTGATGCAGATATTGATTTATCAACTAAAGTTGAGTTCTATATCACATCTGGAGATCCTAGTTCTCAATTCCAGATTCGCCAGACTGGTCAGTTGTTTGTGGCTAAGAAGTTGGACAGAGAAACCACACCTAGCTATGATTTGGAAGTACTTGTCACTGATGGATTATACACAGATATCACTAGAATCGCTATAACAGTCCTAGATGTTAATGGTGAGTTTCATCAGAATATTATGACGACGCAACTCATTCATTCAACTTTATAAATTAATGTTACACTCAAACCTTTTTTCAGATAACCCACCGTATTGTTTGAGATACAGATACAGGCAGGTGCTGTCCGAAGGAATATTGCCTGGTTCATTCGTTCTTTCTGTCTTAGCAACTGATATAGATGGTCCAGAAAACTCGAAGTTGAGGTACATCTTAACTGGCGATGGTTCTGAAAATTTCGTTCTTGACAAAGAGAATGGACACCTGAAAACATTCACTACATTAGACAGGGAAAATAGGACGAAGTATATTCTGACGGCACACATACATGATAAAGACCATCCATCTTGGGAATGCACATCACAAATCGAACTTATGATATCCGATCTTAATGACAATTTCCCTCTCTTCACTGTACCACACTATTCTGTAGCGCTCCCTGAAGACGTTGAAGTTGGAACTTTAGTTACCAAGGTGCATGCTACTGATGCCGACATCGGTATCAATAGAAAGATTAGATACGCGTTCATTGATTCCTTCAACAACCATTTCAAAATGGAACCAGATAGTGGCATAGTTACTTTGGCGAAACCACTTGATCGAGAATTGAGGGCAATGTATAATTTAACAGTACAAGCAGTAGACCAAGGCTCTCCTCAATTATCCAGTATAACGACATTGATAGTTAACGTACAAGATATCAACGACAATCCGCCTGAATTCTCCAACAAGTACTATTACGCCACAGTTCCAGAAATTGATGCAGTGGGTACCGAAGTGGTTCGGGTTCTAGCCACTTCTAAAGATACCGGCGTGAATGCTGATGTCTATTATAGTATCATTGGAGGTAACGAACACAAAAAGTTCTCAATTCCTAACAACAGAAGTGGGGTCATAAGCATAGCTGAAATGCTGGACTATGAAAGAGCGAAAGATTATTTCCTGACAATTCAAGCAGTTGATGGGGGTGAACCTCCATTGAGTAACGTGGCAACTGTAAACATAAGTATCATCGATTGTAATGACAATGCTCCTGTTTTCAATCAGATTTCATACAATGCCCAGATAAAGGAAGATGCTCAAGTTAGTGAAGTAGTGGTCCAGGTAAGTCGAAGAATCTTTTTGTAAATTATTCCTCTGACTGGTTTATTTTCAGGTGCTCGCAACAGATTTAGATAGCGATAAAAATGGAAAAGTTACATATTCCATTATTGGCGGAGACGTTCAAGAACAGTTCGCAATAGATGCCGATACAGGTCTTATTTCTATAGCAGATTCTTTAGATAGAGAAACCATTTCAAACTATT
The DNA here is from genome assembly GCA_963966015.1 of Aphidecta obliterata. NCBI lineage: Eukaryota > Metazoa > Arthropoda > Insecta > Coleoptera > Coccinellidae > Aphidecta > Aphidecta obliterata. Next base: position 29,390,109 of record OZ014432.1, read on the forward strand.
CGCTGGATATTCTTGCCAGAGATAATGGATTACCCACGCTCTCAAGGCAAACTGTTGTTTACATCGACATACTCGATGCCAATGACAATCCACCACTCTTCTCACAGGCTAATTACACAGCTGTCATCCAAGAAGATAAACCAATTGGTCACAAGATTCTGAAATTCGAGATAGCTGACATTGACATTCCACCAAACACAGTGCCGTACACGTTCGATTTCCGAAGTGGTAACGAAGAGAACATATTCAGATTGCAAGATTCCCACTTATTAACAGCCACCAAATTCAATCATAAGATTCGGGAAAGATATCTGCTACAAATCAGGGTATTTGACAATGGGAGTCCACCTCTTTACTCTGATGCTTGGGTTGTAGTCAAGGTTATAGAAGAATCACAGTATCCACCCATCATTACTCCCTTGGAAGTCAATATAAACTCTTTCCTCGATGAGTATCCTGGAGGAATCATAGGAAAAGTGCACGCTATAGACCAAGATAACTATGACACCTTGACCTACTTCTTATCCCCGACTACTGGTATATCATATCCGGCTCATGAGTTGTTCGAAATAAACCGTACAGATGGTACATTGACAGCCTTACCAAGATTGGATGTGGGAGAATACAGACTGAATGTTTCCGTCACCGATGGAAAATTCTTCAGTCATACAATCGTGAAAATCAATGTTGAAATCATATCGGATGACATGTTGGAAAATTCAGTTGCCATTAGGTTCAGATCTATATCTCCCGAATCTTTCATACTCAGCCATAAGAAAGGTTTTGTTAGAGTGGTGAGAAGCGCCATGAATTGTCGGCTGAAAGACGTCGTCATCATTAGTGTACAATCATCGGATGATGGAGATTTAAGGAGTAAAAGACAAGTTAGTCGCGATTTAGATGTTCTTTTCACTGTGCGAAAACCAGATGGATCTTATTTCAGCTCTGATAACATAAGGAAAGCTCTGAGTGATAACTTGGAGGAGCTTGAAGAAAGTACTAAGCTAATCGTGGAAGAAATTATAAGACTGAAATGTAGTAATACATATTGCGTGTTTGGAGTTTGTCAAGATCACTACGTTTTGAAACCCACTGAAATAGAACCTGTTGCCACAGATGTCATCAGCTTCGTATCGCCAAGACACCAGCAGAAGTTTGAATGTAATTGCAAAGAAGGCTACGGTGGAGAAAGATGTAACTCTATAGTAAATGAATGTGCGAAAGAACCTTGTCCCTCTTATAAAATATGTGTTCCTGATGCTTCTGATATTGGATTCACCTGTCAATGTCCAGAGGGTTATGCAGGAAAGAATTGTGACGTTGATATCTCCGAGTGCCACAATCAAAACTGTTATGTTGCAAGAAATCCCATCTCTTTCACTGGAAAAAGTTATTCACAATACCATATAATAAACAAGAAGTCTATTGAAGATCAGTTGAGTCTCAGCTTGAGGATAAGAACAGTGCAACCTACAGGAAACTTGATGTATTCTGCTGGAAAAATTGATTACAACATCTTAGAGGTAATTGTTATATTGTATTGTTTACTACACCGGGTGGAAATTTTAGCGAAGAACCAAACAGTAGAGCGACTCATTTGACCGACAATACTGGCACTTCGCTAGTGTCTCCGAATTGTACCGTAAGAAAGAGTAGAACATCCTACATGTAGAATCTTTATTTTCTTGATGATCTTGTTTCCAGTGTTCTTTTAATATTCTACTTTCATATGAAATTTCTTGCAGGTTATGAATGGAATAGTCCAATACCGTTTCGAGTTGGGTAGTGGAGAAGGTATGGTTCGTGTAACATCTATTTATATTTCCGACGGCAAATGGCACGAAGTAAAGCTGGAAAGAGAAAAGAATAGCGCTAGAATCACCGTAGATGGTATTCATACTGCCCAAGGTTCGGCGCCAGGTAGCAGTGATGTACTCAACTTGCAAAACGACGAAATGTACCTTGGCGCCGAAGTGCACCTACATCCATCAATCCTTGGATTCGAAGACATTCAAAAAGGCTTCACAGGTTGTATGGATGACATCAGAATTTCCAGAATATCCGTTCCCTTACACAAATCCGGCGACAACTCCATAGCCGTCCTCAAAAGATTCGCTAATGTTGAATTCAGTTGCGACGCTAGTGCTGTTCTTCAGCCACCTGGTCCATGTGGCTCTCAACCCTGCCTGAATGGTGGAACCTGCGTGGAAACTTCGAATGGTTTCGAATGTGAATGTCATACAAGATTTTCTGGTGCCCTCTGCGACATAGACGCCGATCCATGCGTTTCCGCCCCTTGTCTTTACGGTGGAAAATGTATGATGAATGCTGCGGGAGACTACCACTGTGAATGTGCCCATGGTCTTTCCGGGAAACGATGCGAGTATGGTAGATTCTGCACCCCTAATCCCTGCAAACATATGGGTGTATGCGAAGAAGGCGACAAAGGCCCCCTCTGCAAATGTCGAGCATATGCCGGTGAACTATGTGAATTCGATCTGAACGAGTGCGAGTCAAACCCTTGCCAAAATGGTGCAACCTGTATAAATGAAGTGGGTTCTTTCCGATGTAACTGCTTGCCCAACACAACAGGAATATATTGTGGACAACTACTATCCGGCGGCTCCTTGTTGCACTTCAATTTCACCCGCGAAGAACTCATCGGGATCTTCGGTGGAATCCTTATCATCTTCATGATCATCGTCATCATCATATGCGTCTCATGCAGACAATTCCACGTGAAGAGATCGCGAAGGAAACGCAACATGATCAATAACGAGAATCTGAAAGATCACATTGTGCTCAACTCAACCAGACCTCACGAACTGACAGAATTCAAGCGAGGTTCGAAGTTGAGCAACTTGGAGGTCAATCAGAGAGAAATACCCCTGTGCTCCCAAAGGCCTGTCTCTTATACTCCAAGTTCCAACGACCCCATTTACAGCACAAACGCAGCCTTAGTTCTCAATAATTTGGACACCCTCAGGAGCTACGGCTCAGCTGGAGACGAACTGGAGACTGTGCCACCCGATTACGTTCGTAATTTGAACAGAAAAACCCTGAGTAACACTGCCAGTAATCACTGTGATTCCGAAAAAGCTAAATGGGCCGATCAGATGCATCTATCGTCTACATTGAATGATAAAACAAAAATCAAAAATGGTGAGTTTCATTTCATTGGATAGGGCATAGGGATATATTTTCAAATCGTCGTTAATTTTTTTAGAATATAAAGTATCAAGCCCTGTCAACTGTGATCCCCCAAATCGACTTTACGGGGGGAGGGGGAGTAATGTTAACACAATGAAATCAAACGGACCCATCTGTCCATCCGAGGATGATCAGCGATCTGTTGGAAGTAAGTTTTTGGTTGTGGATAGTAAAATACTTTTTTTTCAACTGAAGAAGAGTAAACCTTCGATTTGTTTCAATTAGTCTAGGCTGGAAGTTTATGCTCTGTTTAGTTTAATGCATGTTGTGATTCAACAAAACGAATTTGAATTGAAGCATGCTGAATATCGAAGAGTATTAAGTGTCTTGATCTTGAATCTACTCGTTTTTTGTCATCTGTATTTATGACAATCATGAGATTCAACGGTAGATGACCACTTGAATGCTTTTCTAATTTTCCATTTTTGATCAAATTTTTGGTTGTTCGATGCCAAGAAAGAGGTTGATGAAGGTGCATTCCTAATCAATTTGCTGGCTGAGTGGGACTTCGACTCGCAAGCTAAGCAGATTGCCTTCTCTGTAATCATTCGTAATGAAATTTGAGGCTAGCACGGAAGTCGTCAAAATCTCTTGCCAGCTGCAAACTTTCACTTCAGCACGAAATTACGTGGTTGCTATGTATTATGGGTACGGCTTTCGTTTAGGTCATTTGTATTTTGTAGCCGTATGTTTATTGTTCTGTGCCATTTTTATCGATTCGGTTCATGTTTTGGCTCGAAATTTGAAATACATTTGTAGCAATGCAGCATCGCTTATTACACTTAGTGTTGCATCCATTATTGTAACACAAGAAAACTAACTTCCAAAACACAAGGAACAAACAAAACGGAACTTCAGAATGATTGGTATGTTGTTTAGGTTCACCAATGTTTTCTCTTCAAAGTTAGTTAACATCCACCTAATGTTGAGTTATCTAAGACAAATATGCTACAAACCAAACTTAAAAGCGTATACGTTCCATCAATTGATAAAATATATTATTCCTTCAATTCCTAAGGTATAGAGATTGCTATTACTAAGATATATCTTGGTTTAATCGAATTGCAAAGTTTATTACGAATGGTAAATTCCGTGTTATTTCCGTGCTGAATTGCCACTCGGCTAGCGGATTGAATTACAGAATAAACAATATCGGAAAGTGAACCGATGTCAAGTATCGAAAATCTGAGGGTCAAGACTTATGATTTTCACCTCAAATCAGTCACACGGTTGCATGAAATAGTAAATTAGGTAGCATTTGTTTGACTAACTCGCTGATGTAGTGTATCCTCATTAACAGCTTCATTCATTCTAATAGGCTATCATTGGGATTGTTCAGATTGGGCCAGACATAGCCAGACGCTGCCTAACATAACCGAAGTTCCGGGCAGCGAGATCCCGGATTCTTCGAGCTTTCATAGTAACGAAAGTAACGAATCGCGATGTCATCATCCCTCGGTGATGGGCCCGCATGATTATCATCGTGGAATTGGTACGTTGAACGAAGACATCGAGTCTGAGTATCTGCAAGATAGCGATGTAGATCAGCGTACTAACCTCAACGTACTCGATAGTGGAAATGAGGAGTATCCTTTCACCACAGGTAAATAAAATGGAATTGCTTCCGATGGTTCAGCTGGTGACCAGCAAATTTGAATTCAATTCATATTGAATTATATTTTATATATTTATTCGTTCACTTGTTCCTACTGTTTATTACTTATTTCGACATATCTTCGCATATGTAACTAAATTTCTATATTTTATCCAACACAATTCAAACATGAATCAAATTCGAATCAAACTCTCATTCACACTAGTGAACTTCCTCAGTTTACAATTAAGTTATCGAACAGAACAGTTTCACTCAAGATTCTGCTGTTGAAATTAAATAAAAAAAAAATTTCAATATATATACAGGGTGTCCCAGAATGAATGGATAATCCTGTAACACGGTATAGGAGAGCTATTGGACTCTCTGAAAAAAATACAATAATCTATTCCCGCTAAAAAATTCTTTTTTCAAAATAATGATTTGTTGCACATCACGTTGCGTTTCTGTGCATCACGCTCACAAATGAATCAATTCAATCAGTTTCTTCATGGTGAAATAAGTTATGAAGATGTATTTTACCATTTTGAAATTTACATGAAAGGCGCATATTTTTTTTTGAGTTGGCCGCACAGGCATTCTCAAATTTTATTTCCACCATGAACGATTAAACTTTCACATTATGAAATATTCATCACATTATATGATGAAATTTGAAGTTGGATATTTTTTTACAAAAAAGTTACAACAGATATCTATACAGTTTTCAGCATATCTATTGGTAATTCAATGAAGAATATTTCACCATGATGGTTGAGCGTGATACACAGAAACGCAACGTGATGTGCAATATATCATTATTTTGAAAAAAAAAAAATTTCTAGTGGGGATAGTTTTTTTTTTAGATTTTTTTTCATAGACTCCAATAGCTCTTCTATACAGTGTTACAGGATTATCCATTCATTCTGGGACACCTGTATATATATTCATTTCGAATGAATTGAATTTTGTTTGATTTGATATGAACACTTTTCCATTCATTAGAAGTACATTTTGGGAGATGAATTATTAATCAATCAGTTTTTGAACAAACTTTCAGGAGCAAATTGCTCAAAAAGTTGCCTTTTCACATAAACAAAAATATAAATAATTTTTTTCCCTTTAAATATATTATTCATGAACATTCTCATCTACATCAGGTAGGTATATCATCTAACAAAAAAATATTTTTTTCCTATAACAAGCAAAAATAATTTGAAACAGCCATACATTATTATATTTTTAGTTAGTAAAATTATTGATTCAACATTTTTTTTGATCAATCACTTTTTTCTTGAATAAATTGACTGTTCGATGTTTCTAGTTTGGAGAGAAACTCATTTGTAATTACCAAAAGACAAATCAAAATAGTAAGTCAAGATATGAGTTTCATTGATTGTACACTAATGATTAAACTTTTTTGCATATTTCTTTCGTGCATATTTTAGTGTGTTTTTATTGTAATGGTAGTATAACATTTACTAACGCTTGCGACTCATTTTTCATGCAGTGCCTTTAATCGTTAAGCCAAGTGAGTATATATATTCTGTCGTGTGAGCATGTTTTACTGTATGTTCAAGAATTCCACTGATATATATTTTTTCTAATTCTTGAGAGGTCTAGGGACTTGAAATTATCAGAGTAGGTTCAGATCTCGATTGTCGCGACAACGGTCATTAATGAGAAAAATTAGACTAAGGGTTCCGTCAATATGGTCGTTTGAAATTGAGTGTTCTTGATCATTTCAAAACTACGCGTTGGATCGTGACTAAATTTTGTATTTTAATGGAGAATGAAATATGCAAGGTGGATTTTGTTCAGATCACATGGCCAAAACCACAGAAAGCATAGGAAATTATAACTTTCTAACGGAATGGCCTAAAAACTTGAAATCTTCAGGATGGGTGTGGATCGCGAATGTCGCGGTCAAGTTTATCAATGAGCAAAACTAGACTAGGGGTTCCGCAAGAATGGTCGTTTGAAATTTAGTTTTTTTGGTACTTTCAAAACAACGGATTCGATCGTGACGAAATTCTGTTTTTCAATACAAAATTATATATTCAAGCTACATTTTGTCCAGATCACATGACCAGAACTATGGAAACCATAGAAAATTATAACTTTCGAACGGAAGGCCTAAGAAATTTGAAATTTTCAGGATAGGTGAGGATCGCGAATGTCGTGGTCACGTATATCAATAAGTAAAATTAGACTAGGGGTACTGATTGGATTGGAATGAAATTTTGTCTAGATCGCATCACCAAGACCATAGATACCGTAGAAAATTCTAGCCAATTATCGAAAACAAAATTGGTCACAGACGTGAAGTCTGGAGTTTCGCCTTAGTTTGTAATTTTTTTGACAGCTGTCTCAAATTTCTTCAATTGTTTTCTAAAACTAGAAAATACGTATCTACCCACAAGATGCATGAACGAGCGCTTAAAAGCTCCTGACTTCACGGCGGTGCTTTTTATAATTTTTTAATAGCAACACCAAGAATTGCCTGTGCAAGCATATTAAATCTTTTTTTGTGAATAACGCAAGCCATTTGCTATTACTAATCGAGTTTTTTTTCAGCAGATAGCTATATACGTCATCCGAATTCATATCTACCAGCCCATGGATACAACATACCAAGTGAGCCTGAAATTGAATGCCTACATAGTCCTGGAGCTGAGTCTGACGATGTTGAACCTTATGGTTTCCCTAGTATTAGGAATAGGAGGAAAATTTGTGATTATGACTCGAATTCTGTGATCACAACTTTAGGTGAATAGAATTTTTTTTTTCTTTTTCTTCCATGAAATTTATTACAAATGTATAGATAATCCAATGTAACCATAGTTTTGAAAGAAGTCTTTTTTCATTATAATTGAAGAGGATAGAGCTTCAACCCCATCAAAATATGAGTATTTATATAGAGCGTTATCGAATACTGCACAGTAGACATTAATCTCAATTTTTACCTTTTATCCACAGAAGAAAGAAATTCTCTACTCGGTGGAGCTTTTGGAAGTGGAAGTGACTTATCGACCAATGTTTGTGAAATAGAAGATTCCGAATGCGAGGGAGAACACAAACCTTTGAATTATCACTCTAGCGTTCAACAGACTTCAGTTTGACACGTGCTTCTGCCGGAGGACGGCTCAAAACCTCGTCATTTTGGATAGCAAAGCGAACTTATAATTGTACCTATGGACTATATTTAATTTGAATGACGTACCTAGCTTCTCAGTGTCCCTTATGTATCAAACAATTTTCCACGACTGTTTTCCCAGTGAAATCGGTGAAATCATGAATAATTTTATCAGATACTTAGCATATCACAGACACTTCAGTTGGATTCAGATGAAAAAAATAATTTTAAATATTTTTTATAAAATACCAGAGTTATAAATGTGTAAAACAATTTGTATAATTTCATTAGTTATTTATTTTGACTATGTTAAGTGACCATTTCAGCAAGTTCCTGGCTTCAAAATGAAAGCGATTGTGACAACCAATTTTTGGTTCTATACTGTGCAGCTCAATTGACATTGGTAATTTCATAGCTAAGAAAGTTCTTCAATGATTTTTCGAATAATTTGTACGTAGGATTTGATTTAAAACGTTTAGATGTGTTCATTACATAGGTATTTTCTGCATTTAGGATTGAAATGTGCCTAACAAATTGAATTTATAAAAAAAATGGTAGCTGAATGCGGCAGCTCGTATATGTTACAGTAGAATTTTCGACCACTGACCAGTCATTCCTCTTGAATCATCCTTCGAAATAAATCAAAATCGTTGCATTATATGCATTTAACATAACCAGTTGTAGTATATATGTTTGTGCGCAGAACTGATTTAACTATTCCAGAGAAGTTCATTCCAACCAATATGATGTATTTTTATTGATGTCGTTGATTTTACTGTAAAATGGAATCTAGAACTAAGTTCATATTATTTAATGCAAGTGATATGTAATTCATAAGTTTTTTATATTCTCAGTTTTACTTATGTCTTAATTTAAAATTGTTGAGTATCAAATTTGCCATTGATAGGTGATCATTGATTTATTGCCATTGAAATCTAGATTATGTAATTTTTTAAATAAACGATGAATAAATAAAAAGTCCCTCAATACGAAATATGTAGGTGTAACTATAGAACACAAAAATAAAAAACTTCCTCACCTAAACCTCATGCCTCATACTTACTACGAAAGAAATGTTAACGGAACAAAATTTAAGAAGGATGTTTATAGAATATAACAGAAACTGAAAAAATAATGAACAAACTCTATCAACTGTACCGTTAAAAAGATTAAATGTCACGATTAGAAAAAAAATGACGAGAAGAACTGCCGTGAAGTCTGGAGCTTTTGAGCGCTCGTTCATCCACCTTTTAGGTAGATTCGCATTCTCCAGTTTTAGAAACCAATTGAAAAGATTTTGACAACTGTCAAAGAATATTTCAAACTAAGGCGAAACTCCAGACTTCACGTCAGTGCTTTAGGTGACCAATTTTCTTTTCGATAATTCGCTAGAATTTTCTATGGTATCTATGGTCTTGGTAATGCGATCTGGACAAAATTTCCCACGTAGTTTGAATACATTATTCTTCATCTATGTGCGAAATTTCATTCCAATCCAATTGGTAGTTTCGAAATTATAAGGAAAAAAATAGTTTGAACGGCCATATTTACTGAACCCCTAGTCTAATTTTGCTCATTGATTAACGTAACCACGAAATTCGCGATCCGAACGTATCCTGGGTCCCTAGGCCTTCCGTTCGAAAGTTATAATTTTCTATGGTTTCTATAGTTCTGATCATGCGATCCGGAAAAAATGTAGCTCGTATATATCATTCCCAATTTAAATACAAAATTTCGTCACGATCAAATCCATAGTTTTGAAATTATCAAGAAAACTGAATTTCGAACGGCCATATTTACGAAACCCCTAGTCTAGTTTTGCTCATTGATGAACGTGACTGCAACATTCAAGATCTACACCTATCCTGAAAATTTCAAGGCCCTAGGCCTTTCCATTAGAAAGTTATAATTTTCTATGTTTTCTATGGTTTTGGTCATGCGAGCTGAATTTTGCATGTAGCTAGAACACGTCTGTCATCATCTGAGTGCAAAATTTCACTCCGATCGAATTAGTAGTTTCGAAGTGATCAGGAGAACAAAAATTCGAGCGGCCATATTTACAGAACCCCTCGGCGGATTCCGCTCAATAACGAACTCAATCGCGGCATTGAAGATGCGAACCTACCCTGAAAATTTCAAGTTTCTAGGTCGTTCCGTTCGAGAGTTATCGTGTATACGGACGGACGGACAGACTCGAATTTTTCGACGGATTCATCATCAGTGAGTCGAACATAGTCGATTGAGACTATTTTCGGCTTAAAATTCGAAAAATACAGACATCGTGACGAAATGATAAAGCCCTCGTGTAAGTAGTACGAGCGCTCAAAAAACAAAAGGCAAATATTTCATTCAATACTATATCCGTACCTCAGAGCAAAAGGGTATTGAGTCCAAAATTTCAATTTTTCGTTTCTCTGGCTCACCTACATTCAAATTTCGTTTTTTATTTGGTGGTCTTCCTTAAATACGATTGGACTCAAAATTACGAAAATATTATTTTGAGAACAGTATTAAGTACACTTCGATTCTGGAGAATGAAAGTATATTTTCTCATCATTTTACGTTCTCCTGAATAATTCACATTTTGTGACTTAATACTTTTTTGCTCTGGGGTACAGATATATCATTGCAAACGCCTAGATCGAAGAGATATTTAAACATTCCTTCCACCCACATAGACCAAAGTCATATGCTCTTAAGACAATATCTCTTTCTTTAGAACATGCCTCATAAGCATTCAGATATTATGCTCACACGCGAGCAAGGAAAATTATTTCAAAATCACAGATATAACACTTCGATGTACCTATGCTCAAATAAAATGCTTTGAAAATGTATTTTCATGAAAATAAATCTGGTACATAAAAAAATTTTTTCGCAATGGATGAATTTTGATTATGTTGATCACATTGCACTGGTATAAATTCTTTCTAAAAATTATAAAAAGCACTGCCTTGAAGTCAGGAGCTTTTGAGTGCTCGTTCATGCACTTCGTAGGTAGATTCTCATTTTCCAGTTTTAGGAACCAATTTAAGAAATTTTTGACAGCTGTCAAAAATGGATTCAAACTATGGCGAAACTCCAAACTTCACATCAGTGCTTTATTTGTCCAAATTTTTTTTCGATATTTCGCTAGAATCTTCTGCAGAATCTATAGTATCGGTGATCCGATCTGGACAAAATTTCGCACGTTGTTTGAATACATTATTCTTCATCTATCTGTCATTTCATTCCAATCCAATCAGCAGTTTCAAAATAATCAGGAAAAGAATATTTAGAGCGGCTATATTTACGAAATCCCTAGTCTAATTTAGCTCATTGATGAACGTGGTCGCGACATTTGAGATTCGAACCTACCCTGAAATTTTCAAGCTTCTAGGACGTTCCGTTCGATAGTTATCGGGTATACTGATGGCCGGACGGAAGGACAGACTCGAATTTCTCGACGGATTCGTCATCAGTGAGTCGAACCTTGTCGATAGAGGCCATTTTCAGCTCAAAATTCGAAGAATTCAAACATCGTGACGAAATGATATAGCCCTCGTGTAAGTGAATTTCAAACGACCATATTTACGGAACCCCTGGTCGAATTTCGCCCAATAACGTACTCAACCGCGGCATCCGAGATTCGAACCTACCTTGAAAATTTCAAGTTTCTAGGTCGTTCCGTTCGATAGTTATCGTGTATACAGACGAACGATCGGACGGACAGACTCGAATTAGTTTGAATACATTATTCTTCATCTATGTGCAAAATTTCATTTCAATCTAATCAGTGTTTTGGAATTAACAGGAAAAGAACATTTAGAACGGCCATATTAACGGAACCCCTAGTCTTATTTTGCTCATTGATGAACGTGACCGGGACATTCGAGATCCAAACCTCCCCTTGAAAATTTCAAGTCTTTAGCTAGGCCTCTCCCTTCGAAAGGTATAATTTTCTATGGTTTCTATAGTTCTGGTCATGCGATCTGGACAAAATGCATGCAGCTTGAACTGTAGTTTTGGAGTAATCAGAAGAACAAAATTTCGAAAACGGCCATATTAACGGAACCCCTTGTCGAATTTTAAACAAATAAACTTTCAAGTTTCTAGGTCGTTCGTGTATACGGCCGGCTGGACAGACTCAAATTTTTCGACGGACTCCTCATCGGCGAGTCGAACCTTGTCGATTGATATCATTTTCGGCTCAAAATTCGAAAAATACAGACATCGTGACGAAATGATATAGCCCTCGTGTAAGTAGAACGGATCGTTCAAAAACTGCTATATTCAGATTACTTTTTGTCGATTACTCTTTACCGATTACTTTTTCTCATTACTTTTTGCTGAATTTAATCGAATCCATCTCATTTTTCTAAGAAAATCGAATGAAAGGAAAAGTTTGGAAAATATAATATTTATTAGTTCAACGACTCTTCTTCACATTAGAATTCAACCAATTCACAACAGAATTTAAATGATTCCTCTTCCATTCAATCCTCAATTTTATTTTATTCACTGTTTCTTGCATTATACTTGCAACGATTTCCAGATCATCTTGATGTATCTTATAAAACTGAGTCAACTGAAAAAGGAGGAATTAGAAAAAAACTGTCTTCAACTTTCCGCAAATCGCTTACATCTTCGAGATCCACCTCTGTGGCTAAATTGGAAAGAAAGTCGTTGATGATGGTCTTCAGTACGAAAAATATATCCTTGTACTCCTCGAATATTTTATTCCAGTTCATTCGTAAGAATGGAAATCCTGTTCTGAGACCAACTGGATGATTCAAAGATTTCCAAACCAGTGGTACATTTTCCAGTGAGATATTTCCCACCAATGATGAATGCAAATATCTAGAAACGAAACTTTTGTAAACTCTTCATTCAAATAAAAACTGTATAGGTATTAGGTACTGGGATATAAAAACGTAGAATATGAAATCTGAATTCTCATATAGTTTTTACGAATCCTTATGTTCGTATTGAAAACTTACTTGTTGATGAGCCAAGGATCATGTGTACATCCTAGCGATAAATAAATAACGTTAAGATCTTCTGGTGAAATATTTGGATTATACGTTCGATCCCATAAGAAGTACCATTCTTTTCTACTTCCTTTCTCAATGGCCATACACTGTACAATTTTACGATAGTCTCTGTGAATTCTAGGATAATTAAATGTGAATTAGATTTTTGATGGTATTATGATTCTAACTGTTGTAGTTCGAAAGTTTCACTATTTTACTCACGGATTATTCAGGTCTGGATCATTTTGCTCCATCCATCTCTTCAGTTGTGCTTTGGCCCAATCGATGCAGGGTTCATAGTATAGATGACAAGCCAGATTAATTATTTCCAGTCTTAAAAATTTATCATTTATTGATTCCTTGGGTTTCGGTGACGTTCCCAAAATGTTGAAGCGTCTTGCAATCAAGTTAATCAAGAATGTGTGGTAAATTCCTGAATATTCGTGATAATCCATTATGGTTTTTATATATTTCAAGTTGTTCAAAGCAGGATACCATGCAACGTATGCAGATTCGTTGAATTTGAGGAAATTCGTCAATTCAAATGGTATACTGTAGTCTAAATTCCCCATCTTTGCCTGCTCGAATGAATCGTCCAGCAATTGGGCTCGGTTCGAGAGGGGTATCTTGTGATGATCTTCCTCCAACTGTTCTCTGAGCAACCTCCAGTTTTCGTCATCATAATTAACCCTATAAAAGCCTAAAAAAAATTCATTGAAAAAAAGGTTGCTGAAAGAGTGACATAATCACCTTTTCTCTGAATATTAACCAATATCCAAGAATCATCCATCACTTCTGTATTTACAGTTTTCGACTTTTCGTTATTCAACCAAACCCTCTTTATTTCTGTGCTATTTTTCTTGATGTAGGTTACAGGAACAAACCATGATCTCGTCCCATTTTCATCTCCAAATTTATTCTGTGTCATAGTGTACACCCCCGATTCATTTTTCGTCTGGGCCACCACAATACAAGGATATCCAGGTTGCTTTGTCCAGCTATCCATGATTATCTTCAGATTGCCTTCATTCCACGATGATTGGTTGCCACCCTTCTTGTCTGATACTTTGACTATTTCCACCCAAAGCTCATCCTGACCAGCCGACTTGTAGGAGCTGGAAAGTAACTGAAGTTATCAGTGGAACTGAAATTTGCTAAAATTGTTTGAAGGGGCTAAAGGATTTTGAAGAATTATTATCATAATGAGTATTATTTTCATACTATTCAATTTTTTTGGGGCTTGGAGAGATATTTCAGAATTCAATAATGTTCCTTATGGAGCTGTATTAAATGTGTTTACGATTCGAATGCCAAGATCATTATCTTTCAAAATGACATATTCCACTTACAACGTCCGCAAATAATTCCGGATGGCTTCTTCAAAAACGGGCTGAGTCACGGTATTGTTCAGCATTCTCAACAAGCTACTTCCTTTCTCGTAGATTAGGGAGTCCGTAATTTGTTCAATTTGTTCATTATCGACTATTTTCGTACGGAGACTAGAGGAGGAATTCAAACTGTCTTCGAAAAGCGATGTCTCTATTTCCATCAGAGGTAGATTGTTGTAAGTGTCCCATTCAGGTTTCAACTGTAAGAGAAAGTTTCAAACTCGATTATCCTTGAGTCCCGATGGAATTGCCTGGATGAAAATTGGTTGGGAAAATATCATTGAATGCGGGAAACTTTTAGGATAGGTTCCGAAAAATTCTTCTCCATTTTTTAATTTCTTATATAATAAAATGTCATTATATTCTACTCAAATATGATATGTATATTAAAATATGTCCATATATTCAAATGAAATAAAGGGAGCATACATAATATTCAATCCATATGATTTTTTCACAAATTCAAAATATCAATTGAATTAATTCCGAAAAATCTGAGCTAAATTAAATAATCGCAAATACATCAATTATTCAGCCATTTTTTCAATGAACTTTTTCTTGCACTTCATAGTGCATCAAATATCGAGTAAAAATAATAAAGGCTCAAATATGTACCTACTTTAATTTTTGAGCGCTCGTACTACTTACACGAGGGCTATATCATTTTCGTCACGATGTCTGTATGTTTCGAATTGTGAGCCGAAAATGGTCTCAATCAATGTTCGACTCACTGATGACGAATCCGTCGGAATATTCGAGTCCGTCCGTCCAGCCGTCCGTAAGCACGTTTACTCTCGAATGGAACAACCTAGAGACTTGAAATTTTCAGTGTATGTTCAGTTCCCGAATGCCTCGGTTATGTTCGTCAATGGGCCAAATTCCACCAGGGGTTCCGTAAATATGGCCGTTCAAAGTTTTGTTCCCCTAACTACTTAAAAACTACAGATTCAATCGAGATGAAATTTTTCACTCAAATGGAGTATGAGGTTTTCAAGCTACATGTGAAATTTTGTCCAGATCGCATGACCAGAACCATAGAAACCATAGAAAGTTGTAACTTTTGAACGGAAACGCCTAGGGACTTGAAATTTTCAGGATAGGTGTGGATCTCGAATGTCGTGATCACGTTTATCTATGAGCAAAATTATACAAGGGGTTCCGTAAATATGGCCGTTCAAAATATTTTTTTACTGATAGTTCCGAAACTACTAATTGGATCGGAATGAAATTTTGCATCTAGCTGAGGAATAATGTATTCAAACTACGTGCGAAATTTTGTCCAGATCGCATCACCAAGACCATAGATACCGTAGAAAATTCTAGCGAATTATCGAAAAAAAAACTGATCAGCTGAAGCACTGACATGAAGTCTGGAGTTTCGCCTAAGTTTCAGAATTTTTTTGACAGCTGTCTAAAATTCCTTCTATTGATTTCTAAAACTGGAAAATGCGAATCTAACTACAAGTTGGATGTACGAGCGCTCAAAAGCTCCTGACTTCACGGCAGTGCTTTTCGTTATTTTTTTATATTATTTCATAGCTTACAGCAAATAGAATTAATAATTGGGACCTATCTTGCGGAGAATGGCAGCGTTCTAGAGAACCTACATTTTTAATTCAGAAGAAAAATATGTGAAATCTAATAATAGGGTAATTTTTTTCGTGATAAGTTTAAAAAGCTAGAAATTACTAATATAATCGAAAATATTCGACAATGACGAGAAGTTTACCTTTCGAGATATATTTCTGTTCATTATTGCCTTCTTTCGATTTTTCAATATTTTTATGTTGATTCGAAACGATAACTTAAACAATTCTATAGAATCAAAATTGTCTATTATTTTCGTCTTTTGTGATAGAAAACATAATGTTTGATAAATCCAATAATTTCCAGAAGAAGAAATGTGATTACTCACATCTTTTTCGATTTGTGCAGAAAGAACCATTGCAAAACCTTCTTTTAACCATAACTCTGACCACCATCTTATGGAAACCAGATTTCCCATCCATTGCTTTATTATGTTTTTACATAAAACATTGAAAATTTGCGGTTTGACAAGTACACTCTCTTTATTCGGATCGAAAAGAAGTGATGATTTCCTGAAAATTAAGAGTCAGACTGAATTTTCCAATTTATGGTTTTCCCAACAATTTTCTTACCTGAATGATATGAGTCCCCAATTTTCCGTAGCTGGCTGCGCCAAATTTGGTACTGCCAGTAGATCCAGCTTAGGTAGAGGATAATCTATACCAAAATATTTCTCCAAATAGTCTATTATAGCTGCAGCAGATTTGAGAGCGAAATCACCCTTCGATAAGTCACTAGTTGGTCCCCAGATTTTGACTATTGAATTAGGACAAGTGGAATTACATTTCAAGGGCACAAAATCACTTATTGTGAAAGCGAGTGAGCATGTTGACATCGGTGGTGTTTTCTCAAAATGATCCCATACCCATTCTGGATCGTTCTCCCTTTTAAATACATCAAAAACAAACAGTGTTATATCTTCAGATTTATTTTGAATCTAGATTGCATTATTTCGATTTTTTTGAAATTTGACGAATTGAATAAAGTCATCTATAAATATTCGTACAGATTGACAATTCTTTAACAAAGTCAAATGTATTTTACGATCTCCACTAAAGTACAAAAAATTATTGAGCAGTCACTATCAGGTTGGATTTACTGCGCTCCATTTGTAATTCAAATAAATAAAACAAGATTAATATGACTAGAACTGGCAGATTTTCTATATTCTCTTTGAAGTAAACATAATGATCATCATTAACGTGGGTGGAGATGGGTCAAAATATTGAATGAAGGGGGGGGTTTCAATCTGCAACCCTGCACTCTCTCATTTTCGCCCAAAAATATTCGTACAATTTAAATTTTTTCCATAATCTTCCGTGAAAAGATACTGGAATTCAGGTTGTTGAAAGTTTGTAACTTTAAGAATATGAACGAATCAGAAGAAAGACAGGAAGAAAAATAGAGCCGCAACGACCTAATGATGATATCTTCTGCTTTTGCTTGTTTTATTTTTTCGATTCTTATCACTGGGCTGAATATTTCCGAAGAAGCCCACAATTGGAGTGAATAGGAGAACTATATTATGGAAGCAAAAATAACAATGAAAAGGTTTGGGAACTACTATAAATCTATGTGAATAAACTGGGAAATAATAATAATAAACTCATAGATATTTGACTCACATCGTTTCAGTGTATTTCAAGGGTGTATTGGCTAAAGTTGTCATATTTCTTCTTCTTGCAATGCTCACATCGAAGGACGCTTTGAATTGTGGTTCATCGAAACAAGGAAATAGTCTCCTTGCATATATAGGCTCAAAATCAGTAGTTATGAGCCATCTGAAATGAAAATTGAACGATAAATCATTTCCCCATTTTACGAAGGTCCTTTTACAACAAAAATGTATCTCAGGCAAATTTTCATGAATCCAATTGAACTATTACTTGACTATTACATGTTATGAGAAGATTTTGGCAAATCGAGAATTTGAAATGAAAGATATACATAAATATGAACATTATTGAATAAAACTGCAAATTGCTTGAGGTGATAGATCGAACTTGTGAGATAAGGTAATCAAACATGATTAAATCGAAATCATCTTCTTCAAATGACTCAATTAAAACTATAATTATTTGAATAAAAAATTCACCTCGATTCTCCTTCAGTGGTGTTGTACGAAGTTCTATAAAGTCCAATTAAATTGTCAGATATTTTCCCAGAAAACTTGATATTTATCGTGTAATTATTATTAACCTCCATGCTGTCCTTCAGTTTTATTCTCAGTTTGCCATTTTCCTTATCTTTCTGTATCTCATCCACAACAATCTCAAATCCATCAGACTTCAAAATATTTTCTTGTTCACCGTTCGAGTCAGAAGAATTATTGGCTTCTGAGGAATGTGTACTCTCATTCGATTCAAGTATATTTTCTTGTGTTGTCACGTTTTCTATCCCATTCTTTAATCGTTGAATGATTATTTGACTTGTTATATTCACATTGTACCAATTCAAAATGACTGTGTCTGTTTCTTCTTTACATTGTACTTTAATCTGGACACTACCAGTATAAGAGAAGTTTTTTGGGCCATCCGGATCTATAATTGGATGTAACTTCAGCCTATAGTTAATGGGATTCAAACTTTTTGGCAGTCTTATATCTTTTTCAACTTTATTTTCCAATTCTCCTTTGAGGATTTCCTCAATGTCATTGTCTTCTTCCTGTATCTAGAAATGAGAATTTCGGTAGCTATAGCATTAATGAAATATCATACTCTGTCATTTAGTTTCAATGAAAATATAACAACATATCATTCATTGATAATTGAGTATGAGTAATTGAGAAAATAATTATATCCTTACTGGTAAATTTGGTCAGTATCATAACCATAATATTCGTGTATGTATACTAGATTGGTCTCGCATGTAGGTATGCATTATTCGAATATTACAGAGAAACTCCGTGTTCGGGTAATTTGGAAATTAAATTCGTTGTTCGCTTAATTCCTTCAAAATATTTATCAACTTTTCTCATTACTTCTAAGCATATTCGAAATAGCCCACATATCCATTCTGATATCAGGAATCATATTTTAGTTCTGGGTATTTTTGTAATTTCATCTGCATCAAATGAAGTTTTGTCGAAATGTCCATTACAGTTATTGCAGAAAACAAGGTTGGATAATTATGTTGCATTTTTTGAAGCAATTGAACACAAGAAAGATAACAAAAAGCGATTATCGTATTTCGTTCGAACAACAACAACGAGCCACTCCAGGTAGAATGAAATTATACTGAATGAAGCCAATTATGACCATTTTCAAAGGCAACAATACTCTAATGATCATCCTTAATAACTTCTAGTTCCCTATTCACTA
The DNA here is from genome assembly GCA_963966015.1 of Aphidecta obliterata. NCBI lineage: Eukaryota > Metazoa > Arthropoda > Insecta > Coleoptera > Coccinellidae > Aphidecta > Aphidecta obliterata. Next base: position 29,409,353 of record OZ014432.1, read on the forward strand.
TACCTAATATATTTAAATCGCTTCTTCGTTAGTTAAAACAATTTACTTTATTCTGAAATAATAGATACTTTCTGTATTTTATCTTCAATGATAATTCATGAACTATATTTTCAATAATATATCATTTATAGCATATAATATATTCATCAAAAAATCGAAAGTTTATCAACTTGAGAGAGGGCTTTTCTGAAAATTTGGTCCTGACATCTATGTTAACGTTATTAAAAACACCTTTATGGAATTAATCGTGTTATGATAATGATATTAGAAAATGACTCACTGATTATTTTCAGTTCAGATATATGTATTATATCGAGAGTTTTATAATGTTATCATAAATAAGTAGCAATATTTTCCATTGTACCTTCTGGTCGCTAAAAACTGCGATTTTTTTTATGATTTGGTCAAGACTGGGACAACATTTTGAGATAGGAAAGATTTCATTCATTATTATTCAGAAAGTGTCCATATATACTAGGTTTTCTCAAGTGGATGTTGCAACTCAAATAAAACAGTAATTATTAACAGCAATGTTTTCTCCATGGTTGATGACGATTATTGTGTAAATAATAAGACGAGACGGTGCATAGATGCTGGTTTATTATGACCCGCTTAAAATCTTCGATTGATAGTTGAGATGAATATAAATTTTTTCAACAGAAAAATAATTTTTTCTGCTCAAATAGAAAGTTCTGTTTATAATATATCCGTGAAGTTTCACACAAATTCATTAATAGAATATATACAAGGTGTCCCAAGAGTAACTGTACATAATCTCGCTAGAGGTAGAGTAGGACTTGGTAGAGTACGGATTGACTGTAAAAAAATAATTTCTGGTTTTCCTCAGAAATCTACAGGGTGATTTTTCGAATTCATGGAAATACTATGACTACCATTAAAACCAAACTAACCGACGGAATTTAATGAAACGTTGTTGACACATGTTGATGACTCCAGGACCGGACTCATTATTCCTCATTTAACTTGTTCAGGATAAAAACAACCCCTTGTATGTCGAATTTTCAATAATCATTTTACCTTTCAAAAAGAACTTGAATGCAGCTTCCATATAGGATATCACCAGAGTTGTCAAACCTACAGTTTTTTTAATGAATTTTTAAAGTGAACGATGATCAAAAAATTGAATTTAATCATACGAGCAGGACTGAAATATTTGGTAAATGAACAACAAATTTACTGAACTACTAGGGAATAACAAGAAATTGCTCAAATAGAATTGTGCCAAAGAAAAAAGATAACACTAACAAAATTGGATTTTCAGTCATTGACATTTTCGAAAATATTCAAAATGTGAGAAGCATTTTGGCTTAGAAGTAAGAATATACCTCATTTTACTTAAAAAATGAGGTCAGATGGATAGGACGCGGAGGTTCGGTTTCATGGCCTCCTCGATCTCCAGATCTGAACCCAGTAGATTATTTTTTGTATGACGAATTGGATGATGTGGTTTATACTGAGAACATCCAGATGTGAGAACAATTGACGAACAGAATAATAAACTGTTATAAAGTATTGAGAAACAATGTCGCTTTGATTCGGAAGGCTATATTACATCTGAAAATTCGACAAGAAAAATGTATTCAAGCAAATGACTCTCATTTCGAACAACTTTTCAAATAAATGAATTTCAATATGGCCAATTAATTTATTCTCTTTTCATTTCTGTTATTTCATTCTTGTGTATTTATTTTGTTGTTATTTCATTATTGAATGAGTTTTTTGAAGTTTGCTCCTGACCCTCTAAATTATTTTGAGGTGTTATGAAAAATAGTCCTTTATTTTATGAGTGAATTCAATTTTTCCAGTCCAATTTCAAAAATTCATTAAAAAAAACCTGTAGATGTGACAGTTTTGAATGATACCACATATTGAAGCTGCATTGAAGCTCTCTTTGAAAGGTAAAACAATAATTCAAAATTGGACATACAGAGTGATGTTGTTAACCTGAACAAGTTAAATGAGGAATAATGGGTCCGGCCCTGGAGTATCGAAATAATTAATATCTCGTTCTCTTCTCGTTAAGCGACAAGAGCTCCTAATGGCGTGCAGAAGCCTATCTGGTACAACCTGGGGCTGTAACCCTAAAATACTGCGATGGATGTATGTCATGATTGTGAGACCAATAATAACTTATGGGGCAGTAGTCTGGTCTGCTAAGACAGAGCAGACAAGCACGAGGAAAATACTCGACAAGATACAAAGGCTTGCCTGCGTTTGCATCACTGGAGCTATGAGAACGTGCCCGACAAGAGCACATGAGGTCATCATAGATGTGTGACATTGTGATCCACTCGGATAGTCGAGCTGCTATCAAAGCACTGAACTTCTATATCATCGACTTAAAGCTGATATGGGAGTGCCGGAGGAAACTTAATAAGGAAGCCAGAAAAATAAGGTCTCTTTAGTCTGGGTTCCTGGTCACTCAGGAATCAAAGGAAACGAAGAGGCAAAACACTTGCCAGAAAGGGAGCACAAACGCCACTTACTGGCCCAGAACCTTTTTGTGGTATCGCACCTATAAAAAAGAGTTTCTGGAGAAGGAAGAGACTGAAAGAGAAGCACTCTGGAGGAACCTTCCAGGAATGGATCACTCTTAAAAGTTTATTCGAAACTTTGAAAGTTCAAGATCCAAAAAGTATTTGGCTCTCAGTAAGAACAAGTTACGCCTACTCACTGGCTTCCTCACAAGACATTGTTGCCTTAGGAAGCATATGATGAGAATGAGCTTAACAGAAACAGACGGGTGTAGATTTTGTGGTGAAGAGGCGGAGACTCCTGTTCACCTGGTTACAGAATGCCTTGCCATTGCAAACCAGCGCAAAGAATGTCTTGGACAAGATAATTACAGGAGGAATGAGGATCTAACCTCCTTGAAGCCCTCTCAGACACTGGAGTTCATTGGAGCTCTGGAGCTGGAGGGCGAGCTGTAGGTAGCGCATTTGCGAATACGGCTCTGATGGGGGGCACAATAGACCTTGAGATCGCAGTGGAACGTAACCCTCTTCCTAACTATTAACTAACTAACTATCTCGTTCTCTTGATCTCAACATGTGTCAACAATGTACTGAGTTTCCATAAGTTCCGTCGATTCTTTTGGTTTAAATGATAGTCATAGTATTTCCATGAATTCGAACAATCACCCTGTAGATTTCTGAGGAAAGCCACTAAGTCCTACTCTCAGTAGTAGTACTCCCAGGACACCCTGTATAACCTTTTTGATATTGAATATCATCACATAAATTCAAACCCTTCTCGTGATGTATCACAGAATTCGCCACTACCAGGTAATGAAATAATGTATTAGTCATTCAAATCTTGAATACAAAAATATATCCGTCCGCCGTCCAGAGATTTTCTCGGAAACTGAATATAATAGCTAATTGTATCAAACTTGAAAAAAAAATCAGGTTTTTTTCGTCCTACCTGCTTGAAATCTGTCAATGAGTTCAATGGCGAAAAATTTGAAAAACTATAAAAAGCACTGCCGTGAAGTTAGGAATTTTTGAGGGCTCCTTCATCCACCTTGTAGGTAGATCCGCATTTCCAGTTTCAGGAACCGTTTGAAAAAATTTCTGACAGCTGTCAAAAAATTCAAACTAAGGCGAAACTACAGACTTCACTGAGTGACCAATTCTGTTTCCGATAATTCGCTAGAATTTTCCACGGTATCTAAGGTCTTGGTGGTGCGATCTGGACAAAATTTTGCACGTAGTTTGAATACATTATTCTGCATCTATGTGCGAAATTTCATTTCAATCAGTTATTTCGAAATTATAAGAAAAAAAAAAATTTGAACGGCCATATTCACGGAACCTCTAGTCTAATTTTACTCATTGATATACGTGACCGCGACATTCGAGATTCACACCTATCCTGAAAATTTCAAGTCCCTAGTCCTTTCGGTTCGAAAGCTATAATTTTCTATGGTTTCTATGGTTTTGGTCATGCAATCTGGACAAAATGTAGCTTGAATATATCATTCTCAATTGAAATACACAATTTCGTCACAATCGAATCCGTAGTTTTGAAATTATCTTGAAAACTAAATTTCAGACGACCTTATTTACGGAACCCCTAGTCTCATTCTGCTCATTGATTACGTGACCGCGACATTCGAGATCCACACTATTCTGAAAATTTCGATTCCCTAGGCACCTTCGTTCAAAAGTTATAACTTTCTATGGTTTCTATGGTTCTGGTCATGCGATCTGGACAAAATTGCATGTACCTTGAACAAATCATTCTTCATTTGAGCACAAAATTTCATCTCGATCGAATCAGTAGTTTGGTAGTAATCAGGAGAACAAAATTTCGAACGGCCATATTTACGGAACCCCTGCTGGAATTCTGCCCATTTATGAACTCAACCGCGGCATTTGGGAACTGAACCCACAATGAAAATTTCAAATCTTTAGGCTGTTTCGTTCGAGAGTTATCGTGCCCACGGCCGGACGGACATATTAGAATTTTCCGACGGATTCATCATCAGTGAGTCAAACCTTGTCGATTGAGACCATTTTCGGATAATACAGACATCGTGATGAAATGTTATAGCCTTCGTGTAAGTAGAACGAGCGCTCAAAAAACATTGACATAACATAAAATCCTTACATTCGGGTTATGTATAAATATAATGTTACTTAGAAGAATACTCTATTGAGTATTGTTTACCGCGAATTTATGGACCTTATAGTTCGCAAGTGAAATTGAAAACTGGAATAGATAATGGTCCATATTCTACCAGCTTGATTAACCTGGTTGTGTAACGTTCTGTAACATTTTTCAATGCCAGTGTAGTAGGAATTTTTTTCACAGCGTTTGTGAGGACATATTAATTCTCAATATAGGTGAGTTATTATCGGAACTAGATCATATTAATTCTTCTACATCTTCAATCATCGAATCTGCTAAAATTAACGATGCGCTTTTTTTCTGACAAACAACATGGTTGTGAAGAAAATACGAAATTTGTGAAAGTTCCTCGAAGTGAAGACACATTTCGCAATGATAATTCAATGAATAAATTATCGAATTTTTTTTCCAGTCCTCTTTTTCTTTCAGCACTTTTATTTATAGTGTTTCGCTCAGCCACAAAAAGGCTTTCGTATAATACGCATGGCTCAGAGAAGTCAACTTATGAATGAATAGCTTTGAGCTCTAAGAGGTCTCACAGAAACCTAGGAAAGTCGGGACGAAACATTAAACAAAAGAAGTGAACAAATTCATTGTTGGACATAAAAGAACAAATTTTGGTTAGAAATGTTCTCACTGTATGAAATCGAAAATTTACAGGCGAAACTCTCAAGAATAACATAAATTCATTTTTTGTCAAAATATATTCCTGCCTCGAAACAATTGCGAAAAGAAATTATATTTTCCAAACATCCAGATCTCGATAACAACTTTTGAATCATTGAGAAACCGAAGTGTTTTTATGAGAAAACTATGCAACGAATTTCACTTCAGAACTAAGTTTTTTCTAAAAAAAATTACTTAGGTATCTATCTTTACTCACCTGTATGATTTTTCTATTTGGTCCATAATAATACATAAAAACTATCACAAAAACTAGCGTAAAAATGGCTAAAGCCACCAGGGCCAATGCCTTTTTCGTCGTCACAAACCATCCTACGGCCTCAGTGTCCCCCTTCAGAAACTGTGTAGGGTTAGAGTTCATATAGTTAGCGGAGTTAACCATGATTGAATCACCAACTCACTTGTCATCATACAGTCATTCTGACGAGAAAAATCACCTGAAGACGGATGGGTATCCGCAGCCAATAAAGTGATAATAATTATTGGAATAACTGGTCACATGGTACATTAGAATATGTGGAATCACTTTTGTATTTACGTAACGAATTAGTTCCGCTGGTACGGAACGGACAGTTGAAAATAATCAGGATAATACAGTTGGTAGTTTTAAGGACAGAATAGAGCTCGTATCGTTGTAGCTAATTGTTATTGTTGCAGAACTACACGCACAAGGCACTCCCCTTCATTTTGTTCATACCACGCAGGAAATGGCCGTTTTGATGGCGATTTTCCTCGTTAAACTTTCGCACAAATTTTGGCGCATTTCATCAAATTCAAAATTCGCATGATGCGACTCCAAGGACTCATTTAATTATAATGAGACGAAATTATTTTCTGCAAAATGATAAGTATTGCTGCAATTATCGGAGTAGTTGTTGTAGGCTACAAAAGAAAAAGCAGCGGTTTGGAATTTATGATACACATCGTGGAATTTCTTTGTACCTCTATCGGGAGGTTTATTCATCGACAGCAGAAAAACTGAACATAAAAATGTTACTCAGCACATTAGCGATTAGTTATATTTCGAACCAATATTTATCATAGTTTTTTTGAAGTAATTGGTACTTCAGCTTAAATAAGGAGGCAATTATTATTTATTTATTGTTGAATGAGTAATTTGCATAGCAAGAATGTCAATAAAACGCTCAACAATAGTGAAGTACTCAGACCTTTGCTAGTTTATGCTCCTTTTTTCCCCCACAGTCAATTGATTTATGATCCACGAGGTACACCACAATAAAAAACTCTATAATGCACCTTCAAGTACACTAAGGAATTATTGAAATATACCGATAATAGCTTCGTTATCAACTAATTTTGAACCAGTTCCGAACCACCTAACGTATCTATTCTTAAACTAATTCTAACTAATTTATCCTAACCCCCTAAGATATCGGAACAGCGAAGAAAACTCTCATAATAATAATCTTTTTGAATAGTTGAATTTTGCATATTTTCGCATTATTTTGCGATTCACCATGCATGCATTCTTGCCATTTATACAGGGTGTTTCTTAAAGACATGCTTATATTTAAGGGGGTGATTCTTTGACTAATCTTAAGAAAAAAAACTTCCTTTGAACGGATGTCCTAAAAGTATTAATTTTTGAGATACAGAGTGATAAAACAAAAAATAATTCGAAGAAATTCTAATTTAATTATTTTAATCAAGAACAGAACACCTGACAAAAAAAACATATTTTTTAAATTCTCATTCATTTTTGAACAAATCTGATCTCTCAATTTGCTTCCAGTCGATGCATCAACATTTCCACACCGCATCAGATTTTTGAGGAACTGATCCTGAAATAAAACGATTTTTAATTTTTTAAGCGGAAACCATGCGTCAGACAAAAAAAACTTAGGCGTTCAAATTTGCTCGAAAATGAAAGATGAGTTCTAAAGTAATTTTCATTTCAAGACAAAAGCAGTGGCGTAGTATTTTTCCTCAATGCAACACCCATACAGACGACACTGGTAGAGCAAATGAAAATTGTTGTACATCACAAAATGCAACTTGATGCATTGAAATGAGAATCAAAGCATCATTTCCTTAAATATAAGCATGTCTCTGAGAAACAACCTGTATGAATATTTATGCCCAAAAAAAATATTTTTCGCAAAATATGACCAGAAAAATATAATATACATATCTTCAAAACTGTATGATACAAAACAAATTGGTCAGAAAATCAAAATGTTCATATAGATTTCTTTGTTTGAACATATAACAAACAACACAGATATTTGCCAAGGAAATGTTTATTTCTGTAAGAGAAAACTTAATTTGTGAGGAATACTATTTATGAAAAAAATTCACAATCAATTGGAAATATAAAAATTTTATACACACTCAAAGGTGAATGATAGAAAAATACTAAATGAAACTACCACTTTGAACATTTACGGAAAACTTACTTCATCCATATGATAAAGATTCACGTTTGACTAAACATAAAATGACACGACAATTGCAATCAATCGTTGAATTTTTTTCTGTGAAGAAACTTCTGGTTTCTATTTTTTTGGATGGGCAGTTTCGATTCGTTAAATATTAGAATATTCAATTTTTTGCCAACTTTTCTTCTTACTACACTCATCCTGAGTTACATAAAAAAACACTTGTATATGTGAGTATATCTCAATAATTTTGTGCATACCTCTATGTTTGAGACAAAAAATGATCAGTTTTTCAGCCAGATAATTATATTAGATTTTCAATTTCCCACTGTTTCGCAAACTCGCTCAGGTATTCAATTTTCAATGACAGATCTAAAGCTGAGAGTTTCAAATTATTCGGTTTCATCCGAATGTTGATGGGATACTTATTTCCCTCTGGAAAAAATTTGAGTATACTGAAAAATGATGACTGGATGTTTTGTATTTTTGAACCTCATGTTCCGAGATGTGGTAAAAGAATTTTTGAGAAGCGCTTCTTATTTTCGCAGATGTGACTACGATGACGTTGTAGTTATTCACACACCGGTAGCATCTAATTTAATACTTATTCGCTTCGCTTATAGTTTAATAAGATAATAGGACCTTATTGTCGGGCTACTGAAGTATTCGTCAAAGCTTCATGAAATATGAACAGACAATTTAGTTATATTTGTTGTAATGCAAATCTGAATTAGTAACGTTCCATGAGCTACACAGTATACACCTTTTTCTGCAGCGTTATGTGATTGTGAATTTAGGTGATATCAATTCTTAGTAAGTGACAATTGTAAATGCGATTCTACTTCTTACGTTTTGCAGTTTTGAAACAATTATAAACAAGGATCATTTTATTGTTTTAGACTGTCACGACGGAGTTCCAACTTTTTTCAATATTTCTCAACTTGTTGGACATTTATATCCATCCGATTCGCGAAAACTTTGCTAGATTGGTATGAATCCAAACAAACCATGAATTCCTTCTAATTCGAGAATGATGAATTCATATAGAGATTTTTTAAAGATACAAAAAAAGGATGAAATGATGAATGTGAATAATAATGTAAAAAAGAACTTTTTTAACAACAATATTTTTTTATTCACGAAACACTTACAAGCTGTTCAATAATTATTCCTCATTTTGTTCAACTGAAATAATTCACATCTTGCACCACATAAATTATGCATTTACTTATTGCTATTTCGATTGACATTCTAGATAAGCATTGAATCAGTCCAAACATATCAATTATCTTCTGAGAGTAAAATATTCAATACAATAGTTTGACTGATTTTTTCATGCAATTTTCCATGAAGGAATCATTCCTGAAGTCTCATTTGAAAACAAAATTATCATTCATTCGCTATCTATGACAAATTCACGAATATAATAAAGTAATGAAAGTTTTTATTCAATAACTTCTCCAGAGATATTTCCTCCATCTCTCTCTGGTTTCTTCATTGATAACAACATAAAAAATAAATAATATAAATCCTTGCAAAGTACCTGTTATACAGAAGAAATAGAGTAAAATTGTCTTGAAAGTGCTTTCCTTGACAAATTCTGCTAAAATGGCAAACAGCCAAGGTAAACCTAAAACTGAAAACAACAATACGGCTAAATACAACTGCAGAATACTGAATTTAGTTTCAACAGACGATTCCACCTTTTTCGTGGTCACATTATACATAACAATAATAAAAACAATCAAGTTTGAAATTATTACAATAGAAACTGGAAATATAACAGCGGTATAAAGGGGTAAACCGTGCACATAACAAATTGTAGATTTTGAGTAAGCCTTTGGACTCAGTAGGAGAGTAAAGAAAACGGGAATAAGAGCAAAACCCCAACCAAAGAACATCGATTTCAAAATCAAATATTTAGGGGCCACCCCAAAAACTTTAACAAAACGTCTATATTGCAACAAAGCATATATCAACATCCAGCAGAATTTGCTCAATAAGGTGTAGTGAAGCAAACATCCTACTAACTTACACTGGCCCTCACTGACAGTGTCTGTTGCTCCAGAGAATTGAAGAAATATTATCTCCAAGAGTATCGCTGTAGATAAATTCAAAAGAATCTTGGTACCATCTTTTTCTCTCCACTGACTGAAAACTAGTGCAGTCGTGTATATTCCCAGGATTCCGATAGCTGACAGTACTCCACCAATGATTGTTATGATATTCAAATAGTAATTCGTTCCATCCTCATCGAAGATAAACTCCGTTACTGATTCAAATCCTTCTTCGACCCTTATGGGCTCACTCACAATGAGTAGGGCGAAATGGGTTAAATGAGAAAAATTACATATATGGAGTTGAGGATCGTCCAAGAAATTTCCCGCGTATGAACCACCGAAGGAGGACCATTCTCCTCTTTTCCTCTTGAGGCCTTGGCCCAAGTCCCAAAACCCACAGCTTCCTCCACCACCAACAGAAGATCTCATCAAAATTGGAATTGGTTCTTCCAAATAAGTACCATAACCTGGAATGGTCACACTCACAACTTTACTGGCAGCCTTGTGATGATTACTTAAGAATAGGGAATCTTCATAAAATATTGTAAAAATAATTTGTATGTCTTCTAAGTCATCAGCATCTGCTTCGATAGATTTCAGGACTTCCTCCGGTACACTAACAGCTAAGTCCAATTCTTCGTGAGGATCTAGCTTTATGTCATGAATTGTTTCGTTTCGACGTAGGTAAGATAGCTTCACGTCATTCAAGGATGAATTCGAATTCCCAATCAAATATATTCCAGTATTGTTAGTTTTGAATGGATACACGGATCTGATAAGGATGTTGTCTGCTGAGAAAACAAATGATTCATCTTTTTTATGTTTGCTTGAGGATTGATCATCCAACAATAAGAGTAATGTATCCGTAGCATTGAAAAGTGTTTGAGATGAGCTCAACGAAGACTTCTTCTCCTTCGATAGGTTATTTATAATATTGAAAATGTCTTTTATGACACCAATATTTTCGTCTTTTTCTAGATCTACCTTTTTAATCAGCTCACTACAAAAGTAGATCTCAAGGTACGATAGAGGACGGTCCTTTGTTATGGATGTTACGTTGTTGACTAAATCGTTGGATATATTAGTGTAGAGACTTTCGTGTAGGTATTTAGTCAAGTCTGGTATCTCTATATTGTCTGAGCATTTGCCTGTTGGTTCAGACCATGAAGCGCCCAGGATGAAATTTCCTTCGCAGATTCGAGAAACTGGTATTCCGTTCGATTGGAAACAGAGCTGCCTTGGTATTCTTCTTTCCCAGATTTCAGTTAAATCCCAATGCATTTGATTAGCAGCAGTTCCTTCAATATCTGTTTTTTCTGGTAAACAATATTCTACTGGTAATAAATCGAATACAAACATATATTCTGGTAGTTTCTGTAGTTTCTTCAGTATATCTTCATACTCCTCTGAGATATCTCTGGACTTTTTGAAAGTCAAATGCAGTAATACGTCGGCCTTATCTGGTTCCAATCTATAAATTTTCATAAACCTAATCTCTGCATCAACAAGATCATTCATCAGAGAAGATAACTTTTTTTGAAAAGAATTTCTTCGAACCTCACCGTGATCTGTGTCGAAATGATCATCGACCTTCCTCACTCCCAATCTCAGCGCATATTCATTACCACTTTTTTCTTTGAAGGCCAATACAACATTTGATTTCAGTTTCATCAAGTTCAGGGCATATGCCTCACACCAATATTCTCCGATATATTTTTCTAATTTAACGTCATGTCGTTCAAAATGTCTTGTTCCTCTTTTCATTTGGATATTGGCACGCCTTATTGGATCGAATCCAGCATTGGTGAAACAAGTCAAAGAATATTTTTCCGAATGTGATAACCCTTCTGGACTTTCGATCATTAAAGTGAGTTTTCTTCGTTTTTGGTCGAAACTCATCACCAAATTTGGTTTGGGATTCTCGCTTTTGCGCAAAGCCCTCATTTCTATTATTGAACAGTTTATTACTTTGTCAGAAGATCCATAAAAGTTGTGCGTGATAACTGTGCTATAATTGAAACCTTCTGGAAGAAATTCATCGTTGACTTTGCAGATATCCTCTCCTGCCAATTTAGCGAACACTTTTTCACGCATAACACTGTCTACCCCTGCAAGTTCATTTTTATTTTCACCTAGGACTTTGCAGAAACACTTTTCACTTCCTACTTCAGACTGTAGACAATGTTCTGGACAAAGATGAAACCTATGGTCATGGGGTAAAATAACATATTGAGAGGCATTGCAGTGCATTCCTTTTTCCCATTTTCCACTTCTCACCATGTAACAGCAGTTTACCGCCTCGGCTTTTCCATTGTTATTGCAGATCGTGATGTTCTTGTTGTTGAAGCTGAATAAGTTTTTAGATTTCGGTAATGTGTTTCTATTGAGGTATTTTTCATACTCAATAATGCAGAATCCATTGTATTCGTAAAATTCGTCTGGACAAAACTCATTGGTAGATACATGGTCGCATAAGGGTGGGGTTTCTGGTATCCAGGTACCATTGAAACAATATCTTTTGATAGTTTTGCCATCTTCATCCAGACAACTTGGATTTGAGAATACAATGGGACTTTCTGATGAGTAGTAGTCGGTCCACAGAACTGTACTATTGGATTTTCTAACTGAGGAGTATTCTTCGTGGCAAAACTGAAAAAAATATGAAAATTTAAAAACAAAGAGTGGAGAATAAATTCAAGACTAATGGATGTGCGCATTCTGTTCCGTATTTTACATATGGTGTTTGGTCATCCAAAAAATGCGGCCACATGTTTCTTTTTGATGAAACAAAAAAGCACGAATCTATTACAACTACATATTGGTGCATGAAATAGAATATCATTTGAATGTCCAATTATACTGCTCTGAATGCATCAATTCAAATATCTAAATTTTCAATTAATTTTCGACATGTTGAAGGGTTGCATCTCGGATGTTATTCTTCTGATGAATAAATACGTTTCGTTTGTTGGCATACACTCGACAAAAACCCGAAAAAAATATATATGATTTTGGATCACAAGCCAATTGAAATGCGCCTGTCGTGAAATTATATCTTGCGAAAATTTCGATGGCCAAAAATTTATGTTGATTGACATATAGCACCGTCTTGTTGAAGAAATATTGAAAATTTGGCACCAACGTCTGATATACAAGATGAAGATGTGGAAGTTTCCAGCCAAACTGACGCGATTGATACAGTTATATTTGAACAAAAGAAAATTCAAAGTGAACATAGTTGGTACGAGCTGTACAACCAGAAAAATTGAAGCCGGCGTACTGCAAGAATCGGTCCTAGGACCGTTGCTGTTCAACATATATATGTAGGACATACCAAAAATGACAAGATGTAATGGGGCCCACACACACTGAAACATGTTGCGATGCAAGTATCGACTCTAATGTTTCATGATACAAGTTTCAGTGTGTGTGGTTCTGAATCACGTATCTTGTATCAGTTGCAGTTTGAAGCGATACAGAGTCTGAAATCCCATTCTGGTCGGCGAGCGGCGAGGCAGAATCGGCGATACTGATGCAAGTTTCAGTGTGTATGGGGTTGCATCGATGCGAAGTCGAGATACGATATTGTTAAGGTTACTATGATTATTATGCCATCTATTGCTATTTGTTGTGGTTACTATGTATTTGGATGATGTCAACAAATACATATTTTTATTATTGATGTGATTTGTATCGAGTCCATTCAGGCATCGCAACAAGTTTCGATGTGAGTGGGCGCTAATGCAACTGATGCAAGTTTCATGATTCCTGGAGTCGATACAAGGTATCGCAGCATGTTTCAGCGTGTGTGGGCCGTCTTAGATTGCCCAGTTCGCAAATGACACTGCTGTCTACTACTCCAGAAAGAGGAAATCCATAACGAAGCAACTCCAATAGACTTAGACAAACTAATGAGCTATTTCAAGAAATGAAGGTTCAAGATGAATACGAAGAAAACCGTTGCCATTTACTTCGGCGGCACAAATATGGAAAAGAAAACAGCAGGAAATGATAGAAAACCGAAACATTGTCTGGAAAGATGAAGTGAAATATCTGGGCGTAACTCTAGACGAAAAACTAAAATTCAATAAACAGATGGTAGACACCAGAATGAAGACCAGGCAACCAGACACCCTGCTCAATCCAAACAGCAAACTGTCACTAGAAAACAAGATGAAGATTATCAAGACAGTGCTAATACCAAGCTTAACGTATGAAGTTGTCACCCGATACAATGTTGAGAGTAACAAAAAGAAAGATCTACGAAGTACGTTAAACAAAATAATAAGGATAGCTTTAGGTGCCCCATGATACGTCAACAATAAACAAATAAGAGAAGAATTGAAAATACCAACTATCGAGGAAATAATTGACAAACAAACCAAGAAGACAATCGAAACGATGGAAGAACACGAAAATAAAGAGATAAAAAAAATTACGAAAAGCACTGCCGTGAAGGCAGGAGCTTTATGCACCTTGTAGGTGGATACGCATTTTCCAGTTTAAGAAATCAATTGAAGGAATTTCCGACAGCTGTCAAAAAATTTCTGAAACTTAGGCGAAACTCCAGACTTCATGTCAGTGCTTCAGCTGATCAATTTTTTTTCGATAATTCGGTAGAATTTTCTACGGTATCTATGGTCTTGGTGATGCGATCTGGACAAAATTTTGCACGTAGTTTGAAAACATTATTCCTCAGCTAGGTGCAAAGTTTCATTCCAATCAGATCAGTAGTTTCGGAACTATCAGGAAAAAAATTTTTTGAACGGCCATATTTACGGAACCCCTAGTCTAATTTTGCTCAGTGATGAACGTGACTGCGATATTGGCGATTCAAACCCACCCTGAAAATTTCAAGTTCCTAGGCCTTTCCGTTCAGAAGTTACAATTTTCTATGGTTTCTATGGTTCTGGTCATGCGATCTGGACAAAATATTGCTTTAATATATCATTCTCGATTAAAATACAAAATTTCATCTCGATCGAGTCCGTAGTTTCGAAATTATCCAGAAAACAAAATTTCAAACGACCGTATTTACGGAACCCCTAGTATAATTCTGCTCATTGTTAAACGTGAACGCGACATTTCAGATCTTCACCTATCCTGAAAATTTCAAGTCCCTAGGCCTTTCTGTTCGAAAGTTATGATTTTCTATGGTTTCTATGGTTCTGGTCAAGCGATCTGGACAAAATGTAGCTTGAATATATCATTCTCCATTTAAATACAAAATTTTGTGACGATCGAATCTGTAGTTTCGAAATTATCGAGAAAACTAAATTTCAAACGACTATATTTACGGAACCCCTAGAATAATTCTGCTCATAGATGAACGTCATCACGACATTCCAGAACCTCACCTATCCTGAAAATTTCCTAGGTGTTTCCGTTCAAAAGTTACATTTTTCTATTTTTTCTATGGTTCTGGTCATGCGATCTGGACAAAATTTTACATGTAGCTTGAACACCTCATTCTCTATTTGAGTGCAAAGTTTCATCTCGATCGAATCTGTAGTTTCGAAGTAATCAGGAGAACAAAATTCTGAACGGCCATATTTACGGAACCCCTGGTGGAATTCTGCCCATTAATGAACTCAACCGAGGCATTTGGGATCTGAACCTACACTGAAAATTTCAAGTCTCTAGGTTGATCCGTTCGAGAGTTATCGTGCTTACGGACGGCCGGACGGACAGACTCGAATTTTCCGACGGATTCGTCATCAGTGAGTCGAACATAGTCGATTGAGACCATTTTCGGCTCAAAATTCGAAAAATACAGACATCGTGACGAATGATATAGCCCTCGTGTAAGTAGTAAGAGCGCTCAAAAAGGATGGTAAAGATACCAGTCAGAACCACATACAAGAGGAAATACCTCTCGAAAAGAAGTCAATAGAAAAAAAGCAAAGAACCATGCAACACCAACAGAGGAGGATCTCTCTAAGTAATCAATGGAACAAAAAAGGAAAAATTATATTAAAGGTGAACGGAAATAAATTCCAGTCCTTTTCAACCAGGACCTATTATGACCTTGTGAAGGTGTCGAGACCTTCAGTTGCTGGATCAGCCCTACGGATGAGCCCCCTATCAGGGAGACCGTTTCAATATTGCGAGAATACTTCGCAAAAATTATGGAAAAGAATTCCAATACCACCACCACCAAATTAACCGATTTTGTTAACTGAAATCTGACAAGATTGTCAACATAAAAACCTCAGATTGGAGGACCTTCTGTAATTAGTCGGTACAGTGTAATAATTCAATATGTAAAATAGCTAATTCCGACAAAATATTCTCATATTCGCGTCTGGTGCCCTCACGACCCTTGCGCAAATTCGCGCTTATTCACGTGAAAACCTGCCGCAGTTGGATGGCCCGAAATTTTTCCCGAAACGTTCCACAATGATGAGATGTTCTATTTCCGGATAATCTCTTTAACATAATGAAGGAGGTAGGTGGCCCAAGAGTTCGTGTAGGGGAAATGCCTCCTTGAATTAGGAAATTGGTGCGCATAAGAGATGAAGCTTATGTTTTATTGAAGGACTCCCAAGGGTCCTTTCGTGAAATGATTAGGTACAAATTCTCATATTAAAATAGGGTAATAGGTTAATACAGGAAAGACGTAATCGTTTATAAATTTCGTTCGAGCAAAAGGGGTACCGTGGTGACGCTTTCGCGATTTATCTGTAATAAACAGTCTTTTACAGTCAAGGATGTACTCAAAGGAAAATTTCGGGAAGGATTTGGTTCTTCAGGGGTTAGTTGAAAAATGTGCGTATGTGATATTGATGAAACAACCTGATTTTTACCGTATTCCAGATATTTTTTACAGATTTCGGTTGGGGCGGGGAGAGGGTGCTAACCTCGCCCCTAGGTTCGGCCTAGTTTACAGTAAAAATGCAGGAACGTTTCATCAATTTTGGTAATACTTTGAAACTTTTTACTTTTTATGTGCAATCTGATACGAGAGTAGAACAATCCGGCTGCTTGCTGTTCAGATTTTTCCACGAAAACTTTTGTAGCCAATTCCATGAAATTTGCTGCAAAAATCAGTTGCCTACCCCATTTTGTCTTCCTAGCTCGAGAATCCGATTCTTGCGTTTGGGAGTAGGAAAACGACCAATCGAATATAAGAAAATTATTCTGAAAAAAATATCCAACATTGAATCATGGAATTCAAAATGTCCATGACCTAGTCCATGATTCATAAAATTTTAAATATCGATTGGCCATTGCAATGAGTCAACTAACGGAGTATTGTTTAATTGGTTGCCTATGAGAAGTGAAGATATTTTCTGCAATTATAGTAATTGAGCAATCGAGGTAATGTGGAAATAATGAAACTTTGTGTGAAATCGGCGTTTCTTCACAAATGAACCTAATTGCAACATTCTTCCTCAATAAACAAGTGCCAGCCTAAAGCACAAACTTCGTTTTCTGGGAATGTATAATTTTGCATTTTCTGGGCAGCAATTTGGGATGTTGTTCGAAGGAGATATGATTATATGATGTCATATTTCTTTTATTCCACCAAAAACGATAAATTGAAAATAATGAATTTTTGTAAATTCTGCTGCGGTTTTCGATCAAATTTTTCCCAAATGAATCCTAATTATATTTCAGCGTGAATTTTTTGGAACTTTATAGTATTCCATTCCATTAAAGTTATATATGTCACTTGTCCTGAATCATGTATTGACAAATCGACGAACATTCATGAGAGAACCGGATTTCTCGCTAAAAATGCAAAATTTTGATCTTCAGAGACCACCCAAACGATATATTTATTCAAAATAACGCCCAAAAATGCAGAAAACACCCTATAGTTCATCGAATTTCATTTTTTGTATGTATTCACGTTTATAGTATATAAATCTTCCGAAAAAACTTTCTTTCTTCTCAACTCAATCCCAAGAAAATAATTGGTATCTAACCAAGAGCATTTATGCGAGGCATCAAACCTTCTACACTCAGACAATATAAGGGATTCTAGTTCTCAGCCTGATGGAGTTCGTTTATTTCAATAGTCAATTCTAAAATGAAATTCAAAATTGGGGGTTAGAGCTTGAATAACATCATACCAACACACAGTTTGGATTGAAATTTTTGTTGTATAGTTTTCATGCAATGAATTTTTTTCATTCGATCATTTAATTTTTGAGCGCTCGTACTACTTACACGAGGGCTATATCATTTCGTCACGATGTCTGTATTTTAAGAATTTTGAGCCGAAAATGGTCTCAATCGACTATGTTCAACTCACTGATGACGAATCCGTCGAAAATTCGAGTCTGTCCGTCCGGCCGTCCGTCCGTCCGTAAGCACGATAACTCTCGAACGGAACAACCTAGAGACTTGAAATTTTCAGTGTGGATTCAGTTCCCGAATGCCTCGGTTGAGTTCGTTAATGGGCCAAATTCCACCAGGGGTTCCGTAAATATGGTCGTTCAAAGTTTTGTTATCCTGATTACTTGGAAAATACAGATTCGATCAAGATGAACTTCTGCACTCACATGGAAAATGAGGTTTTCAAGCTACATGTGAAATGTTGTCCAGATCGCATGACCAGAACCATAGAAACCATAGAAAATTGTAACTTTTGAACGGAAACGCCTAGGAACTTGAAATTTTCAGGATAGGAGTGGATCTCGAATATGTCGTGATCACGTTAACCTATGAGCAAAATTATACTAGGGGTTCCGTAATTATGGTCGTTTGAAATTTAGTTTTCTTGATAATTTCAAAACTACAGATTCGATCGTGACGAAATTTTGTATACTGATGGAGAATTATATATTCAAGCTACATTTCTCCAGATCGCATGATCAGAATCATAGAAACCATAGAAAATCATAACTTTCGAACGGAAAGGCCTAGGGACTTTAATCCCTAAGATCTAAAATGTCTCGTTCACGTTTATCAATGAGCAGAATTAGAATAGAGGTTCCGTAAATACGGTCGTTTGAAATTTTGTTTTCTCGATAATTTCGAAACTACGATTTTGTATTTTAATCGAGAATGATATATTAAAGCAAAATTTTATTCAGATCGCATGACTTGAACCATAGAAACCATAGAAAATTATAACTTCCGAAGGAAGAGGCCTAGGAACTTGAAATTTTCAGGGTAGGTTTGGATCGCGAATGTCACGGTCACGTTCATCAATGAGCAAAATTAGACTAGGGGTTCCGTGAATATGGCCGTTCAAAATATTTTTTTCCTGATAATTTCGAAACTACTGATTGGATTGGAATGAAATTTTGCAAATAGATGAAGAATAATGTATGCAAACTACGTGAGAAATTTCTTTAGATGGCATTACCAAGGTCAAGGATACCGTAGAAAATTCTAGCGAATTATCGATAAAAACTGGTCAGCTGAAGCACTGACATGAAGTCTGGAGTTTCGCCTGAGTTTGAGAATTTTTTTGACACCTGTCGAAAATTCTTTCAATTGATTTCTAAAACTGGAAAATGCGAATCTACATACAAGGTGGATGTACGAGCGCTCAAGAGCTCCTGACTTCACGGCAGTGCTTTTCGTAATTTTCTTTCTTCAGATCCTGCAATATCCATGACGAAATATTTTCCTCGAACATTTCGAAGGTTCATTATTGGAAATAATGAATCAATGAATTCCAGAGAAACAGTCAATTTGTACAATACAATCGTGAATCAGTGAAGAATCATGTTAAGTTTGAGAATTCATTCTAATTGTGAGAAATAGTAAAATTGTAGAAATTTGTTGAAATGCAATACATGTGCGGAAAAAAACTAATTGCCTCCGATAAATCCATCAAAAAACTAAGTGATTCATGTTTTCAATAATTTTCTGTACAAAAACCTATTAATTAAAAAATATCAAGATAAATAGGTCGAAAACAATTACTACCTCTTCTCCATGAAAGATAATTCGATCATAATATCTAAATAAGAAGTCGATTCAATTAATTATATTCATGAGTTATTTCATAGCTGAGTTAATTCCAAAGCATTACTTCATTCTCACGTACCACTACCACGTATAATCACGTCAGCTTCCTAACCTGCCACAAATGACACCATGAATTCACAATCAATTCTACCCAAAACTAACCAACAAAACAATAAAAGCATCACTTACCTTCCTGGCATCAATTAGTGGTACCACGAACAGAATTAAATTTATACTGACACTGCAAAATAGGGAACATTTCCATAAAACTTGTCCAGCACAAAGCTGTACCGTGTGAGAGAATAAGCAAAACATCATAGTACTCCTTTCCATTACGCGCAATGAATAATAATACCTCTTTGTTTACAGATTATAATTACTCTGTGCAAATATGACCAGATTCTAAAATGTAACTTAGGTATCGACGACACATTCCTTTTGAAGGAATTAAATGAATGGAACACTTCGTTTTTGAGGGATTATCGAGTTATTGAGGAATATTTCAACTGAATCCGCGAGTGACATTCTTCGGGAAACGTGTAATGGACTGAGGAAAGGTCAGCAGAAGCTCCCTTGTTTCACCTACCCCTCTTGCGTTAGTGAATGCGGTCCTTGGATAGATAAAAGTGAAACTCTTTCTTACCTTCGTAATTGGAGGAGGCAGTCGATAAAATGACAGGAGGGTGTACACACCTTCTCACTGGTTTATTCTGATTGAGTCAGGGACGAAAACTTTGCGAACCCCGGCATTAGAAGGATGAAAACTCGTGAAAGTATAGTTTAGTAATCTTATAATTCAAATTCTCGATGGGCATCAGGGAATTAACACATAATTGAATTATACAGGGTGTCCCAGAATGAATGAATAAATCTGTAGCACTTTATAGAAGAGCTTTCTATCCCCAGTAGAAAAAATGTTTTTTTAATAATGATTTCTTGCACATCACGTTGCGTTTCTGTGTAACACGCTCACAAATGAATCAAATCAATCAGTTTCTTCATGGTGAAATGAGCTATGAAGATGTATTGATTGTACGTACCATTTTGAAATTTACATGAAAGGCGCTTATTTTTTTGGCCGCACAGGCTTTCTCAAATTTTATTTCCACCATAAACGATTAAACTTTCATATTATGAGATATTCATCACATTTTATGATGAAATTTGAAGGTGGATATTTTTTTCCAAAAAAGTTACAACAGATATCTATACGGTTTTCAGCATATCTATTGGTAATTCAATGAAGAATATTCCAACATGAAGATACTGACGGATTTGATCCACTTGTGAGCGTGATACAAAGAAACGCAACGTGATGTGCAAGAAATTATTATTTTGAAAAAAAAATATTTCTAGTGGGGATAGATTTTTTTTTGTATTTTTTTCAGAGAGTCCGATAGCTCTTCTTTACAGTGTAACAGGATTATTCATTCATTCTGGGACAACCTGTATACAATATTACTCTTCAGTCATAGGCGTCTTAACACCGGATAAAAAAATCATGAAAGATAAGATACTTATATAAAAATGATCATAAAAAATTTTACTTTTTTTTAATAATGACCGAAAGTTAACAGACGAGGTAGGAGTAACTGATACGAAATTGGAAACTATCGAACTGGAATGTTGCACTTATCCCAATTATCATCTTCATTTCTCGTAATATGAAGCCAGAAAATTATTCAGTGAATAAATGAACGATATACAATACCAAAGCATAGATATAACAATTTCACAAACAGAATTTTCGTCCTCAAAAATTTATATCAGTTACTTCATAGGTATTTTCTATATTAGGAATATAGTCTCATGAGGGTCTGTCTGTCACAGTTTGTTTACCGATTTACCTAATGGAGCTGTTGAAGATAAACTATTTACTTCATTTGTCAATTATTCTGAACTGATATTCCATAACTCTCGCACGATTATAGGTAGAAGCTATCGGTTGAGTGCCACGAATAATAATTATTTAGAGTTTTATGATTCTATGTTGCACAGTGGCCCCCACATTAAATTTTATTATTAATGTTTTCGACTTGTTAGTCGCAAAGTAATTGAAAATTCGATATAAATATCGCGAAATGTTGGAAGATTTCCGCGGTGAAGTTTTTTCAATTAAGTAATATTATATACAAACAGTCATCAAATTGTATGTCGCATAGTTTTCCCGTAATGAATTTTTCGAATTTGTCATTTCGCTTCGCAAATTGGCAAATAAGATTATATTCAATCATTGAGTTTATAGATTATCATTTTTCATTTCAGTAGTAACAGTACGGTCAATTCTTGAATAGATTCTGGAGGAATTTTTTTTAAGCTACCAGTATCTGTAGCTTCGCCGTCAGGTGAAAGGTTTGCATCCGCATTAAAATTAATAAAAAAAAACCTTCTTAAGACCCAGTATGTCATGAGAAAGATTTAGTAATTAATCAACGATGTCCACAGAGAACTACTATACCCGATTTTGCCAATAAAAAAGCAAGAAAATAGAGTTTTGCATCTTCTTTTTATGTTGTATAATTTTTTTTTTCTTCTGTATTTTGAAGGGGGTTTGAATTTTTTTCGTACGATTCCAAAGGTTAATTATTGGAAATATCAAACCAAAATGGCAAAATTCATATTTTGCACACAGACGGCCGCACTTATATTTATTGTGGAATTTTTTTTTATCATTTCATATCAATTGACCGAATGAAATAGAAACATCAATCCGCCGCGCCGTCTTGAAAATTATCGCAGCTATTCTAATCAAAATTGAATCAAATTCGCGTTCGATCCTATCCCTCAAGATTATAATCTGTATTGAATAGTTGGAAAATCAGGGAATGAGAAAATAGAAGGGTGTAATTATCAGAACTAGAAATATCCTTCCCGTGGTTTCCAGAAAACGTAATTCCGATACGATACGAATCAATTTTTTATCCATTTCATTCCCAAATTGACTTTCTCTGATAGGAATTTCTCATAAAACGCATCAATCTAATCTGAAATAGACTCTGCGTTTGCTTTATGCATTCTGGATGTACAAGTCACATGAGGAAATCGAATTCGATACGAATATTATATAACTGGTGTATTCTTACGGAAGAAATGAATTAAGGGTAATGAGTAGAAATTATATATGTTGCAAGGGGGAGTTTTCTGCTTCATTCATATTTCAGATACGAAACTTCACGAAGCGTTCCAGAAGTTCATAAAAAACTATCATTTTTTATGGAATCCAGAAACCTACATATGTTTCTGAGTTGAAGTGCATTCGAAATTCTGACGAACAATCGATTCTATTTATCTTTCATTGAGGTTGTGTGGATGCAATATAGATCTGCAATTGTTAGAATGATGAAATTAATTCTTTAATGACATTCGACTCCAGTCATAGTATAAATTATTCATTCATAATAACGAAGGTCGTGGTGGACTGCAGATGGAATTCTACGTCTAGCTTTCAATGGAGGTTCCGCGAATCTTATGAAAAATGATATTATAGAGGGTGCTCTCAAATTTCAAAGGTTTTTGATGACAGGTGCTAGAACTCATCAAAATAAGTCAAAATTCCAAAAATCCTTCATACAGGGTAGATATTTATTGAGGTGAGGTAATTTTTGACATACTTATCTCTCTGTTAGGAGATCTACTATGAATCACAGTGCCATATGCATTACAGCAAGCAAATGAAGTGCTGGATTTGATCGCAAATTTGTATATTCTCTTTCAACTTTTGATAGGCGATTTTTCCTTAACGGTTAGTTCTTGAAGTTCAAACTAAGGAGAGGAAAAATTTCTGATTGAAAAGGTTCTATAAAAAAATAGGAAGTTCACAAACTCACCGATAAAACTGATCCAAATTGATTACAGAAATTGTTCGAAATGGTCACCATTCGTTTGATGTGCACAAAGTCTTGTCCGGCTTGATAACGAATTATTACATGCAGCAACTATCACATGAGTTTGCTCACGAATAATGTCACAAGGATTTTCAATGCGTTATTTTAGTTCTTCAACACTATTCACCTGCAAAAGTAGAAATCACAGGGGTTGAGATCCGGGGAGAGTGCAGGCTAAGAAATCGACTCATCACGTCCTATCCACCTATTTGGAAACACATTACGAAATTCGGAAAAGTCACAAAAATCATACGCTCTTTCAGATGATTTCCCCTAAACTGAACGCATTTAATAAACACATTCAAACCTCAATACGTACCAAAGTTAGATCGGTGCTGGAAATTTCTCAGATTCGCGGGTAACTTTGATTTCGAAATACTCGGCCCTGGTGGATATTTTAAACAGGGTGTTCTCAAAGGTGAGGCTTTTTTTGACAGGTGCTAGAAATCATCAAAAAAAATCAAAATTCCAGAAATCCTTCAAATAAAATATTCACCCGGCTGGAGTATTACGAAATCAAAGTTACCTGTGAATCTGAGAAATGTCCAGTCCGGATCTGATGGTACGTATTGTGATCTGAATATGTTTATTCAATGCGTTTAGTTTACGAGAAATCAGCTGACAGAGCGTATGTTTTTGTGACTTTTCCGAATTTCGTAATGTGTTTGCAAATAGGTGGATAGGACGTGCTGGGTCGATTTCTTGGCCTGCGCGCCCCCCGGATCTCAACTCCTGTGTTTTATTTTTTTTAGGTAATTTGAAAACAATTTGAATTAATTGTATCGATGAGTTTGTGGACTGCCTTATTTCCTTTTATAGGACCTTTTCAATCAGTAGTTTTTCCTCTGCTCATTTTGAGCTCTAAGAATTATACCGTTCAGGAAAAATATCTCATTACAATTTGAGAGGGAATATACAAATTTGCGATAAAATCCAGCACTTTACATACCTGCTGGAAAGCATATGGCACCCTCATTCATGGCAGATCTCCTAACAGAGAGATAACACGATCCAGTGTCGTATTGAGATGTTAATGCCCAAGATTTCTTGCACTTTGTTCGAATTGAATGTCGAAATTAAGCCTCACCTAAAAAACACCCAGTAAAGCTTCACACATATATGATATTCTGTAATCGATAATACAATGTTATAGAATACATTTCCTCGAAAAGATTGTGTGTAGTCAAAAACTGGGGAAAATAATTTGAAAAGCACTGATGTGTAGTCAGGACTATTCTGCGCTCTTTCAGTGTTCATTGTCAGTATAGAAAGTACTATCATTTAATATTTATAAACTTCAAAAGATGGAATCACTGAATGATATTGCATATATCAGAAAAACTCGATTTTCCTTCCACATGAAATAGCTAGAGAGCTGAATTTCCACATAACTCATTCAATCGATGCCCCATACATAGACAAGACAATTCATACCGTCACAGATTCATTTTCTGGCCCATGAGTTGAGACAAAAAAATATTAGTAAAATGGAGAAAATAAAGTGACTACAAACCGTTATGAAGAATTTGCATCGTGTTTCCCCGAAATATTAGATTAAAAAATTGATGAAAAGCACTGCCGTGAAGTCAGGAGCTTTTGAGCGATATTATCCACATTTTAGGTATATTCGCATTTTCTGAGAAAACTCTTGACAGCTGTCAAACAAATTTTCGAACTGAGGCGAAACTTCAGACTTCACGTCAGTACTTTAGGTGTTCAGTTTTTTTTCGATTATTCGCTACAATTTTCTAAGGTATTTATGGTTTCGGTAATGCGATTTGGACAAAATTCCGCACGTAGTTTGAGTACATTATTCTTCATCTATATGTTTCATTCCAATCCAATGAATATTCAAAAAAATATTGAACGGCCATTTTAATGGAACCCATGGTCTAATTTTGCTCATTAATGAATGTGACAGCGACATTCGCGATCCAAACCTACCCTGAAAATTTTAAGTCCCTAGGTCTTTCCGTCCGTAAGTTTTGATTTTCTATGGTTTATATGGTTCTGGTCATGCGATCTGGAAAAATGTAGCTTGAATATGTCATTCTCAATTAATATACAAAATGTCGTCAGGATCGAATCCGTCGTATGGAAATCATCCAGGAAGCTAAATTTCAAACGGCCATATTTACGGAACCCCTAGTCTAATTTTAATCATTGATTAACGTGACCGCGACATTCGAGATCCACACCTATCCTGAATATTTCAAGTCCCTAGGCCTTTCCGTTCGAAAGTTATAATTTTCTATGGTTTCTATGGTTCTGGTCATGCGATCTGGAAAATTTTCTGCATGTAGCTTGAACGCGTCATTCTCCATCTGAGTGCAAAATTTCATCTCGATCGAATGTGCAGTTTCAAAAAAATAGAGAGACCAAAATTTTAATCGGCCATATTTACGGAACTCTGTCGATTGAGACCATTTTCGGCTCAAAAGTCGAAAATTACGGACATCTTGACGAAATGATATAGCCGCCGATTAAGTAGAACGAGCGCTCAAAAACAAAATCTTCTCAAATGATATTTATTGATGCTTCGAATTCTTCTGAGTTCACTTACAACTCTGAACATGCATATCTTCATCACATCTTCTTACCCTCACCTGTGCCCTGAGAAAGTGATAGAATGATAATATTTTGAAAAAGCTGTCATCAAAACAAATAAACTAATCAAAACCATTATTTCAGATCTTTCAAGATGTTCCTCGACAAGAACAATTTGACTTTTTTGATTTTAATTTATTGTGTGAGTATTCTAAAAATAAATCAATAATACACTAAGAGTAATCATACAGAAATAATTATTTGCTCCATATTTATGCTACAGGGTGTCGCCAGTGCCCTACAAAAGAGAAGTATAGACTTAATACAAGCACATGGTCTGATATCAGACTCAAGACTGCCCTTGGATATAACTCCCACCAGCTACGATTTGGAATTGCAAGCAACGCCGGAAAATGATATTTTCCTCGGAAAGGTGAAAATCGTCGCTACTTGGGTGGAAGACACGGAGGAAATACAACTGCACGCAGATGACAAGTTCGAAATACTCGAAGCAAAGGTTACCCAAATAGGAAGCGATGATAAAAAGTGAGTATAAAATCGAAACAACATTCGATAATCGGTCCTCAGAAAATCATGAAAAGAGTTAATAAGGCAGTGTGTGGAGAAATGAAATTACATTCAGACGATACGGATAAAATGGCTTTAGTTCATTATCAGTCTTGGCGTCACTTCCAGTACCCAGCCTTTGTCAGTTATCTTCAGTGGAACAGGAGTAGGATGTTTGGAAAAGGCATAAGAGTTCTCGTTATTCTGTTAGCTATAGGTACTCTGCTTCGTTCATAATCACTTTTTTTTTTTCACATGCTTTATTAATATATTAGCATGTTGATGAGTTCGTGAGATCCTCAAAACCATAATTACAAATTACAAAATAAGTACAGAATCCAAATAAGCTTGTTCAACTCATATTTAGCTAGAATAATCATTTCGACACAATCAATTAAAACCACATTCATATTTTTTCATAAATTAACTCTTTCAAATTGGAGGGAAAATTTTCGAAAGAATCCATAGAATTATACTATGAATGCAGATGAAATATCCTGATGGTTTTTTGCAGAAACAACTCCTCGTCCACCCCTTTTACGCCCATACAATATGGGGTAGAAAAAGCGGTCGTAAGACGAGGAAGTCCCGACATGACAATATTCCTTGAGAAGCCTATAAAACAGGGAAGTCATTGTGAAATTGAGATAAGCTACACCAAGAAGCTTCCTAACACCACCTCCGACGCAATATTCCACAGTAGTTACGTCGATTCCAGTACGAAGGAAACGAAATGGTTCATTTCGACCTATCTTAGGCCAAATTTGGCTAGGAACCTTTTTCCCTGCTTTGATGAGCCGGCCTTCAAAGCCCCTTTTACAATTCACGTGGCTAGAAGGAAAGAAATGACTTCTATATCTAATATGCCCTTGGAAAGAACCGAAGAGATGTAAGTATCTGATTCCTTGCCTCTATTTATAATATCGTACCAAAATTTGGTACGTGATTTATATGCTAAAATAAGGCTTCTATTATGAAACGGACCCATAACAGATATTTTTTTTATCGAAAAATCGGGTTCTTTGACTACCTGAACGTATCTCGTACAAATATAAAGTAGCTAGGAATTCAATCACGAAGGAGCTTAAATATTACATTCTATAGGAAATGGGACAGGTAAAAATAAATTGATGTAATAAGTTTCTCACATCAGTGGAAACGTTTCACAAAAGCGACCTGTTGCTTCATCAGGCCTGCAATTTATTAGGATAATGTGGAAACACCGTAATACTGTATTTTATCCTAATAAATGGCAGGCCTGATGAAGCAAACGGTCGCTTTTGCGAAACGTTGCCACTGATTATTTTTTACCTGTATTATTTCCTGCTAACGAATTTTCTGAATATTACATGGAAATTACCAAATTTCTTGATTCTTCACTTTTTCAACTCCTTGATGGAATATTAATTTTTTTGTTTTAATATGTTCAGACTCTCCTAGGTTTCTGTAAGACCCCTTAGGAGCTCAGAGCTTGTGCGAGTTGGGAGATCCGGTTGTGTTCTGTGCAATATGAGAATATGAATTCTAATTCTGAAAAACTAGCTTAATTTTCAGCCTAGAAACGCGACATCAATTTCTTGGCAATTTGATATTAACAAAGTGTGGAAAAATAAAGCTAAATTTTTCAATGTGAAGTAATATAAGTTTTATCCACTAGAATTACCTCGAAAGAATTTTGGCAGGGGCAGAAAAATCAAGCTTTGCGCTTAATGTTAAATTTCCCATTCCACAAATAACATATAATCACAAAAAGGTAGTGAAAACACATCTTCAGAGGATTACGTGACACATTTGAGTGAGTTTTAAAGCTCTTGAATTTCAGGAAAGAAAAGCCTGGATGGGTATGGGATCACTTCAAGCAAACCCCACCAATGTCGACATTCTCTGCAGCAGTAGTTGTTTCAAGTTTTGCATCTGTATCATCTAATAAATCAAATGGTGAGAGAGTATTCATTGAATTCCATTCGAATTATTTATCAAAAAATTGGTTGAAACAATTTTCACACATACCTGCCCTTTTCAATCATCAACTATGTCAATTCCTTCTTTGAAGTTATATGATATTTTTTCAGGTCGCGACATAAGAGTTTGGGCTAGACCTGACTTCATGCCCTCGTTGTTGAATGTTACAAAAAAAGTTGAAAAAATCATGGATGTTCTGGAAGATTTTTGGAAAGTGAAATTTCCTCTTCCAAAACTTGACATTGTTGCTCTTCCGAATTTCCAAGTCAATCGTCCAGCAGATAGTTGGGGACTGCTTTCATACAAGTAAGCCCTAATAGGTAGTTCTTGATGAATATAATTTTAGTTCTTTGCTATACTCCAAACCTTCTGTTCGGATCAACAACTGAAGGTTTACTTTCACTTGATTTGATTTTTCTTTGGTTCACAGAGAGAGTGAGCTTACCAGCAAAGGCTCTTGGAATCTTGCTCATGAGATAAGCTACCAATGGCTCGGCAATCTAGCAACCCCTTACTGGTGGAGCGATGCTCATATCAACACAGCATTGGTGCGATTCTTAACAGCATACACCGTTCTCAAGGTAAAGTTTTTATCTATCAACTGCGTTAGCGTTTTATTTCGAGATTTCAGGGATTTGCGGGAGTTTTCCACAAGAGAGAAATAAATGTATTTTTATAAACACGTATTATTATTACAAAAAAAATTCTTCGACCATAATTTTCAGCAATTGAATTCTCTTTCAAGGCTCATGAAGTGTTCATTTTGGTCAGGAACTAATTCAAGGTAGAAGTACTTACGTCTTTCCATGCTCTCTCTATAAACCATAATATTTTCATGATAAGAGAATTTTTGCCGTGAATAAGTGATCTTCAATTGGACCCTTTTCTGTTCCAGATTGATGATAGTGACTCTGTTAATAATTGGCCCATGACAATGCTTTACTCCATCTATTATGAATTCAGCAAGAGATATCCCCATGGAAAGAGCACAGTAATCAAGCAAGATTCCACTTCAGCCAAAATTGAGCTCGTATTCAGAATGTTGAATTACACCATAGGCGAGCAAACCTTCAAGGAAGGATTGCAGAAGTTCATGAAGGATAGGTAAGGATTATTTTGAAGCAAATTGATGTTCTGTTATGTATATCTTGATAAAGGAAATTGTTTATTTTTCGTAGACATGAAGGTAATCCATAAGAATTATTGCGTATAATATTCCCATAGCCTTGAATTAGTTATTTTATATGTTGTTGTCCAAAAAATTTTTTAAAATCACTCAACACGTACTACAGAAAAAAGATACCTACAGAAGGAAT
Organism: Aphidecta obliterata; assembly: GCA_963966015.1. Taxonomy (NCBI): domain Eukaryota; kingdom Metazoa; phylum Arthropoda; class Insecta; order Coleoptera; family Coccinellidae; genus Aphidecta; species Aphidecta obliterata. Next base: position 29,439,355 of record OZ014432.1, read on the forward strand.
CCCATACCTTTCACAGAATTATGATTTAAAATCACTGAAAGAAGTAAACATGTAGTAAATGACTCCTCGAGCATAAACAAGGAGATATGACAAAAAAAATTGTTAGAAGAATAATATACGGCTGTTTATCTGAAATTATCGAATTCAGGAATGAAAATTGTTACTCAAAGCAGTTTTGGCAAATCGTTGTAGGAAATATGAGCTTTCGAATCTCAGAAAAAACATGAGATTCGTCAATAGCATCAGAACTAAGAACTTTTTCATTTTCATGCAGACAATACAAGAACTTCTTCGGGGATGATATATGGAATGCTCTGACAGAGCAAGCAAGAATTTGCAAGAAACTAGACGATGATGTTTCAATCAATGACATTGCTGCATCATGGATAACCAAAGACAGATTACCGGTTGTTCATATTGCCAGAAATTACGATGCAAAATCAGCTGTACTGAGACAGGTAATCACAATAAAAACGAAACAAAATCTCAATGAACCTGAATTCCCTTCCATAGGAATCAAAATTCCTACTGTTTTTCAAATATTCTCCATTTCCAGAAAGTTTTCCTCAGGGAAAGGCCACATGATGTACCAGACCAAGACAAATTCGCATGGTGGGTGCCAATAGTTCTCTTGACACAAAACAAACTGAATTTCTCAGATTCCAAACCAAAACTCTGGATGAGGATGGAAAGAGAGGTCAAAATGGACAATGTAGCAAATTCCGATGAGTTCATCATAGTTAATCCAGAAGAAATAGGTATGTATTCATATATTCAAATATTACGGTTCATCTTGCTATATTCTAGACCTAAAACAATTTTTCAGGTCCTTTCCCGGTCAACTATGATGAGAGGAACTGGAATATGTTAGCGAAGTTCTTGCAAACTGACAGCAGAACGAAAATACCTGTAAATACGAGAGCTAAACTCATTCATGACGCGTGGAACTTGGCATATGCTGGAGATCTCAGCTTTGCAACCGCTCTTAACATGACTCTGTTCTTGAAGAATGAAAGAGACAATTTAGCCTGGGATCCTGTGTTCACTTTCATTGATCACATTGGCAGACATATTGAGAGTCCAGATATTCAAGAGAAATTTCAGGTAGAGTACAAGACAGTTGATATAGATTGCTAAAAGTTATCAGAAATGAATCGAGGTAGATCTATTTCACTACCTGTTGGTGTAGGTACTATCATCGAATTAGAATTACATATTTTGTTCTTGTTGAGGGGGACCATCATAATAGACCCAAAAGTGTGTAGTGGGTTTTGAGACCACGAAGCTAAACCTTAAGCTATCTGAATATGACGGCTATGATACAAAGAAGTAAGCACTGTATAATATTCACATTTCAATTCATATAAACCATTCTACTTTAACAGTAGAAGATTTTAACGATAGACAAGTATAAATATATACGTTAACATCATTTAATTTTATTATAAATCTCGAATTTCGGTTGTAAACTATCGCCAAATTCATTATTTTTCACTAGGTATAAAAATTCTTCAACTCAAGATGTGGTGAAAAAATTCGAAGAAACTGTGTGTTATTCAGAGACCAAAAACTGGATCACCAAAAAATGGACTGTACCTACATATAAAAACATTGCTACCTGTTTTCAAATTGAATCGAGAATATCAATTTCACTCAAAACAAAATTTACGTTTTTCCGATAGAAATTTCGTCAACAGATTTCAATTGGACTTCAAGATCTAATATTTTTCTGAGAAAAATATTCTCGACTAGAAGTCTAGAAATTTTCATCATGGCATATTTTAAATTTAAATGGCGACATCTATACTACACTGGCTACACAAAACAAGCAACCTAACTATTCTACCCCTACCACAGTCAGAACACGTATCCTGACTTTTGCCCAATACTGTATAAAGATTTGAGTATACAAAATTTTATATTAGTCAAAAAAGAAGTCATATAATTTGCTTCTAGCGGATAATATTTTGGACGGTTAAATTTCAACCTCGTTTAAAAAACCATCATATATAAGTTTCCAAATCCAACGTGATTCTTGGAGGTCGTGTTAGTATGACTCATTTGCTGTCGTTTGAGCCATATTTATTGTTATCCAAAATGAACAGTTTACTAGTTATTTGAGTTCTTGTGTTTTTTAAAGAATAACTGACCCGGCTTCATTTTTCGTCAATTTTTTCTACGTTGACCAAGTTTGATTATAATTTCGGATTGTTCTTATCAGGGAAGAATATGATATGTATGAAAAAAGCGGAAATATGCTGTAATAGATGTTGAAAAAGAATTCGTATGATTTAAAAGTTGTATATGAAGAAAAGAATAGTCATTTTCTAATATCAATTCGCCTGCTACTTTCGAATTCCACAATTTATGTATGACAAAATTATTTCAGAAACTTGCCAAATTCCTTCTTCATTTCCTAAAAAAGTGTTCGTCAGAATGCAGGCACTAAGTTTCGTTTGAGCAGATTTTTTTATAAACAACCTTTTGAATGTCCGGCATAAAAAATAGTGATTTGTCGTTAATGGGAGCAATAGCTAATCTTTTGGAAGGTCCTTACGATCTACCTGACAACTTGAATGTAGAAAAGTATGACGAATTTTCAAGAACAAATATGGACAGCTTTTTGGATGAAGATCCCTTGATTGACAGTCATGGAATCATTTTCCAACAGGATGGGTGTCCCACACACTACAGGCTTAACGTTCGTATGTTCTTGAAAGAATCGTTTCCTAATCGGTGGATAGGTAGGGGAGGACCTATTTCGTGGCCAGCGAGAAGTCCGGATCTAAAACCGTTAGATGTTCATGTTTGGGGCAAAAAGTATGAAAAGATATTAAAGGGAAATAAATACACGTGCACAATTTGTGACGTGTAGACGGAGCATTAAGAAGATTGAGAGTGAATTTCAGGGCTAAAGAAATTAGAAAGAGGGTACGTGCTTGTATAAGAAATTGTGGAGGACATTTTGAACAAATGAAATGAGTAAATGCAATAAAAAAATATTCAATTCGTTACTTTCCTTTCTTCGCTTATATTCCCTCTCAAATCAAAATCTGCTGTAACGAAACTACTGAAACTAGTGACTGCATTCTAACGAAAACTTTTTTAGGAAATAAAGAAGGAATTTGGCAAGTTTTCGGAATAATTTTGTCATACATAAATTGTGGAGTTCGAAAACTGCAGGCGAATTGATATTAGAAATTGACTATTATTTTCTTCATATACAACTTTTAAATCATACGAATTCTTTTTCAACATCTATCACAGCATATTTTTGCTTTTTTCATACATATCATATCATTCTCTGATGAAAATAAAAAAAATGAAGAAAGGCGAGTAATTTTTCAACACAAAAGTTCAAATAACTCGTAAACTGTTGATTCTAGGATATCAATAAATATGGCTTCAATGACAGCAAATGAGTCATACTAACACATCCTTCAAGGTTCGCGTCGAATTTGGAAACACCCTGTATAGTATAGAATACAGATACTATAATACGAGTGATATTCAAGATATTCAAAATGTTTTTACCCACGAACTATGAGGTGTAGAGTCTCGGCGTAAAAATTATTGAATTTGAGTTTTATAATATCAATAAAAAAATATTCTCACTTGCATAAATTTTAAAAACGTTCAAGTGCAGTATTTGGGGAGAACTGCAATAAGGATTAATAAATTTGACACTCACCAACAAAATACTGTACAATATATACATGAAACATATGTAGAGCAGTTCATTTATATTCTTCATTATTGAGAAAAAACTTTTTTGTAGTTAATAATAATCTATACATTCTCACTACTCATCCACATCGTCACTTACCGACTAGTTGATCCAAAATATTAACATCTGCATAAAATACACAATTTTCATTTTATCGTGTTTTATCGAAGTATTATCGTGAGTGTGGGAGCACTTCATTCACCTGTCTTCTCTGAATTAGTTCCGAACAACGTGAAATGATCAAAGAGTTTTCATTTTTCGACTTCCACTCTGGATATCCAATAAATCAATGTTGTCTCCCATTGGAATACATTTTTTAACACATTGATTGGGAATGAGGTTTAACCCAATAAAATAAAAGAGATTGAGTATGGTATATTACAGTTTTTATGATTCTCTAAATTCCTCTGGACCCCCAGTTGAATAAAATCAGTGAAGGCGAATTAACTTTATTTGGTTGAATTCCCGGAATTCTTCAACCTGTTCATTTTCAGGCTTTCTAGGAGGTAGTTACTTTTTTTGTGAAAAATGGTGTTGTTTTCATTGAAATCGTGCTCTTCGACCGAAAAACTGATGTGTAACATATTAATAAACATAATTGTTTGTCTTCTATCATGTCTATTCGAGAAATCAGCTCATGAGCAATAACATTTTTTCAGGAAATGAAATTTTCTGACATTTTGGAATATTATCCTTGCAATATTCGAAATTGTTCTTGTCAGAATTTTCGGATATTTCACGAAATAATTATGGGATGAAGGAATTGATAATGAGAATTGAGTGGCGGATAAATAACCTTGGTGTGAAACTCAACTATGCAACCATAAATTCAATTCACAATATACTTGGCTAGCAGATTTCATATTGTTCGAAACTGATCATATTTTTTTTCTAGATTTATTTGACCCCAGTTGGATCTCCACATCCAGAATATCATTGTTTCTCGTTAAATTCATGAATAAACTGAAACAGGAATCTACGAAACATATCATAGCAAAAGTTTTTCGATTCCCAAAATGAGCATTTAGTTTCGATATTTCGATTTGTTCTGAATCTGGAAGTTCTCATATTTAATACATATAGTTTCAAGTTCGATGTTTGACTCTTATTGAGATGGCTCCGGATATTTATCACTGTTATGGTATTTTTTTTCTGTTTTTCTGAGAGAAAATGATTTTCTCGTTGAAAATTGCTTTTTTCGAAGGTGGAAAGAGGGACAATTATTCAACTGTTTTCCAACGATAGCAATAAATAACGAATTCACACAAAATTACTTCTATGACTCACGAGTCGAAAATTATATACTTATGGATGAAAGGAAATATTTTACGAGATATGATTTCATATTTGACTCACCAAAATGAGAATTCCTAACACAATGGTTCAGTAGGTATGTAGGTGATAGTGACGTCTTGTTAAAAGATAAGAATTGCATTCGAATGAACAAAACATTTCAATGATCCAGAGCTATTTCGATAATGAAAAAGTACGATTGGATTGAGTTCTGATTCTGATTACGTGGATTCAAATAGAACACTTTATGTATCTAAAAAAAATTTTTTTTTCTTCATTTGTTCAAACTCGTGTGAAAATCCCCAAAATCTCCAGAATAACTGCTTTACTTTTTTTTATATATCTCACCTTTTTCTGCATTGATTCGCTTTTAAGGCTTACATAAGGAATCTCCTCACTCCATTATACAAAGACCTTGGTAATGAGCCGTCTGAAGATGAAAATGAGGCAAAAGCACATCTACGTTCCTCGTGTAAAGTCTTCCTATGCGGTGCTGGTTACAAGCCATGTATAGAAGAAGCTCAATCGGCGTACAAGAAGTGGATGGAAATGGAGAACCCCGATGAAGGCAACCCGTAAGTCGTCAATCACACGCTTCAGTCAGTTTCATCAGTCATGAATTACGAATGACTGATGAAATGAATACACTGAATAGTCATGATGCAAACATCACATTAGACTGTAGTTTTTTCGTCAATAATAGAGGTGATTGTGGCAAAGAGGACAGATAAACCCATCGTCTAATGGGCGCCTATGTTACCTAAAATTGCCTGGTATATATTTTCAAAAGTTTTATTTCAGCTTCGTTGTGATGAAAACAAAAAAAAAACTCACAAAGAGTAACAAAATTTTAATTTCGGAATTTTTCATCTCATTTATTCGAGTGTTAAACTGCTTGAAATCTCTGGAAACTCTTCCAGTTTCAGAAGAATTTCCAGCCTTAAATTCGAGAGTTTGGACAGATGGAATCATCAAGTTTGATTCCACCTTTGTAATTCAAAAAATTATCAGGTTTATTTTGATATTTTGTAGATTGGGTAGAACATTATATTCATTATATCTTCTTTTGCAGGATAGCTAATCAGTACCTTTGCCCAGTATTCAAATGGGGTACTTGGGATGAATGGTACTTTGGTTTCCAACGTGTGTTGAAGTTCCCAGCTGATAGAAAACAGAGTGAAAGAACTTACCTCTTGAAGACCTTGGCTGGATGTCCGAATGATCCTGCCACTATTGAAAAATTCCTAAACTTCACAGTTTTGTCTCAGGATGAACACTTCAAAGACAACGATCTCTATCTAATTTACAACATGTTGACTGGTAACCCTAAGGGATACACAACCCTTTTCGAATTTTTGAGGGAAAATTTCGATAAGATCAAAAAAAGGTGAGTAGAGTACTTTATGAATTGAAATAATCATTCTGTAGGATATATTAAACTAAATATTTCTATGAAACATTCGCTGGGTATACCCCTTAAACATCTTCTGCTGCGAAATGAGTCTATATATTCAATTATTTAATTATGATGCCTATTTTCAGGTTTGAGGCTAAACCGCACCTGTGGAATAGTCTTGTCACTTCAGCAACAACCGTTTTCAAGACACAAGAAGGAATGGATAGGATTTCCAAATTATACGAAGAAAGGAAAGGTGATTTCGGTACAGCAGACTTTGTGATAGAAAAAGCGCTGAAGAATATCAAGGAAGAAGTTGAATGGAGCAATGAAAATTTACCCGTTATAGAAAACTGGTTGGATCACTATTTGAAGGAAAATAACCAAAGTGGCTCCAAATAATCATCTTTTCTGTGATGATAGTAATCTCAGGAGCGAAAGGGATCATTTGAGATATCGATGAATTTCTGCAATATGATTAAATGTAAATAGGAAATAAATTATGTGAAAAAATTATCCTCATTTCATTATACTCTGGACTCTCGAGATGGAAGTTATATATTATGTTTTAATACAAAATATACAGGGTGTTTTCAAAGGTGGGGCTTTTTATCGACAAGCAATAGAACTCGTCAAAACAAGTCAATATACCAAAAATCGTTCACATAAATATTCACCAGGACCGAGTATTTCGAGATCAAAGTTACCCGCGAATCTGAAAAATTCCCAGCTCGGATCGGACTTAGGTTGATATTGAGATCTAAATGTGTGTCATGTGTGTTTATAATCGCGGTCTGAGAGGTCAGTTTCCCGAATCATCGTGTAATTTTTGTGGGTCTTCTGATCTCAACCCCTTTAATTACTTCCTTTGGGGTCATTCGAAAACATTAGTGTATAGCGACGGTAAAGTGAAAGTGCGGAAAAACTAAGACAACGCATGAAAAATGCTTGTGACATTATTGCAAACTGATGTGATAGTTGCTGCATGTAACCATTCGTTATCACGCCGGGCACATTAAACGAATGGCAAGCACTTCGAACAATTTATGTGAACAGTATGGATCAACTTTTTATAGGATCTTTTCAATCAGTAATTTTTCCTCTCCTCAGTTTGAACTTCAAGAATTATACCGTTCAGGAAAAACCTCCTAAAAAAAGTTGAAAGAGAATATACAAATTTGCTTTATTAACCTGCTGGAATGCATATGGCACCGTGATTTATAGCAGATTCCCTAACAGAGAGATAACACGATCCAGAGTCATATTGAGATATTGATTTTTTGCACTTGTTTCAGATTGATTATTTCATATGATCAACTTCCGGCGAAATAACCTCTTTCAATGAGTTCTAGCACCTGTCAAAAAAAAAACCAGATCTTTACCTTAAAAAACAACTAGATAGCTTACGGTATAGAGAACCTGATCAACTCTGAAATTTCAGATATCATGATGTATCATCAGACAAATATTTTCAAGGTCGTGGCATTTCCAGGTAGACTGGAAGCGACTCTCAAATACGTCATTTCCCACTATTCATTTCCTTTTCTAAAACTCTTTAATTGAGATCATCTGCTCTATAAAGGTGGAATTGGTTTCTGTCCAAGCCGTAAAGTTATTCAAGGTTTTCTGATAAAATTCGAAAAAATTCTTCTCTACAAAATGTACAATATTTTATTCAGAGAACATCGACAAATCTAAAATTCTGTTTTCAACTAGTGCATTCGAATTGAGCTCATTGGATATTATGTCGAAATATTCCAGCATCCTAATAGTCATCGATTAGTTTCCATAGTTGAAATATATATTCTCCAAAATTCCTTGATTGAAAGGAATTCTGGATTAACCCAATATTTTTCGAGTAATCTTGAAATTATTCCATATTTCATTTCAGTTTCAGCTTGTTATATTGTTATAATTTGAAAGGTAATGGGCTATTTGGTTCGGCTTTATCATTTCCACAAAAAAAAATTCCGTCATTATAACTATGAATATTCAACACTGATAACAGCAATTTATCGCTCAGTCATTCTCAAACACCGTATATCGAGTAATCCTTATATAAAGCAAAATTTTTCTATAAGGTCAAAAACTAAGTTTTAAGCTCAAAAGAGTTGAAAATATCCATCTCAAAACGCTTTTCACATCTCCTTCTGACACTAAAGAAAACATCAGGAATCCATACATTTTTTCATATACCTATCTGTTATGGTACTAAGTTGATGCAATTCATGAAAAATATGTTCTTCAAATCAAAGTTGTGATCACAAGAACTTGGAGGAAGTTCGTCTTCGTCCCAAACTTATTAGCCGATCATACAGAATATTCCTGTTTTATTTTTCTAGTTTAACTATCCTCTTGAAATCGAACATAAATCTTTGTGTCGATATTTTGCAACTAACTGCAAAGTTTCAATCCGGTCGAATCGGTATTTTCCGAATTATTGAAAAAAAATAGATTATTATACCTACGAAACGATCCGGTGGATTTCGCCTATTTTCGAACCCAACCGAAGCATTCAAACCTTGAATGTATATCACAATTCCAAGCCTCTTCTTTCGAAATTCATCCTTTTTACGGCCGGACGGACAGAATTGTGCGCATAAAGTAAATATTAACTAACTTTGTGAAAATAACGTTAGTTCGAACTGTTCATATTATTGTTGAAACAACTTTTAGAACTAGTGATATTTCTAGCTTTATAGAATACTGTTCAATAAAATTTGAAATAAAAACAAATTTAATTCGATCGTAGAAATTTTTTTGTGTGCAAAATATGCAAAAAGTTTAAAAATTTTTTGCACTCAGCATGATTGCAACTGTCGACTCCTCTGCAAACTTTATGCATCGTGCAACAAATATTAACTTTTTGCACAAGTTGCTCAAATTATTTTCGCACTGTTGCAGAAACTTCCGTGTGTTAGTTAAATGAATACTTCACGCATTATTGAAGGAAAAAATATTTACATCAACATGATTGTACATTATTTGTATACTGAATCCAAGAATTTGACTTCAATAATATGTTAAAACTATCGATTAAAATAAAAAAACTCTGCGAATTAAACGTAAAAGTTTATTATTTGCACATCACCTTGTTTTTTTAAAATAAAAATAAAAAAAAATTTTTTTAAAATAAAAAAACTCTGCGAATTAAACGCAAAAGTTTATTATTTGCACATCACCTTGTTCGGTCTATCTAGAAGTCACTAAATAATTCAACTCACTCCCAAAAATAAACTTGATATTGTTCCATAGGAAATCAAACCTGCTATATCCAGATTGTAACATAACTGGGCTAATCGAACTTCCATGTAATATTTATTTCAGTTATCATCTCCAAACAGACATTCGAAATTTTATAACTCACGAATTATTAGGAAAAGGTCTATTACTGTATATTCTATATTGAGTATTATAAAACCAATAAACATTATCAGTATCATGATAGTGGGAGAGTTTTGTCATAATGAGTTTTCTTTGAATTTGGTTCCTTAATTTTTTGCGTTTGAATTTCTTATATCATTTTTTTACCAAACCAGGATCGGATTTTTTATTCCACTTTCAGATTCCTCACTACCCAAAAGGTCCTTTTTGAAAATTCGTAGAAATTCAATTCTTGCCCTCGAATATTTTTCGTCCACACAAAAGTAACTTAGGGGTGGGAATAGTAGGGATTATTTTCATCAATAGATAGATAACAATCGTGATGATGAAATGAACAAAAATAATTTTGTATTTGAAACGATTTAATAAAATCGATGAAATAATACTGGCAGAATAAATATTATCATTGAATCCTTTATCTCCAATATTTATTCGCTATCCTTGTACTACTTTCCTACGAAATGAAACAAAATATTGCACGAGATGAAACCGCCTTTATCTTATCACGAAAGTTTTGTATCAATTCCGCATTTTTTATTATGTTATTCATAGTGAATAGTGATTGAGGAAATTCCCACTTTAATTCGGGTAAATGATTCCAACGATGAAATAATTGCACTTTATGAATTCAAATGAAAGCAAGTTCAACTAATGAAGATAAAATCATACAAGTTCGACACTTTTTCGAAGAGACCGCTCAAATGACTGTTAGAATTTTCACCATTACACAATCAATTATCGTCGGCCAAAGTTAAACGTATATAATCCAAGGTTAAAGTTATATTTAATATAGGACGACCCACTAAGCTCTATAGCTTAATGAAAGTTTCCTGCCAAAAAAATTTACAACAAATATTTAATACTTAGTTACATTTACTTGCAATGTGATGTTGGAAAAACGAATTCTGATATTAATTCATGGATTCGAATGTAATAAATATTTTCGAAAAGTATATTTCTATAAATCATGATTGAAAACAGCAAGACACAATGAAAAAAAAAGAGTTGTTTCTCCTATCATTAAAAAGTCTTTATTTCAGTCATTAGCACAATAATCCCCATTCGCTCATAACAATTTCCAAATTATCATTGAATGGAATGTTCGAATAAAAATAATAACAAAATTTTCATTTTGCAATGCTCCTGTACGTCCTTGATACTTAACCTAGTATTGAGCTCTAAATAATTAATTCCTATCTGCTATCAATATTGTAGTAAATATTGCACATTATTATTTTTCACTCAAAATTCTGTCGAAAATACTGCAGACTCCCCACATAAAAATGGAATGACAGCAACAATTACTAAGAGAAAGAAAACACAGTAAGTGCACTCTTATACATAGAGGAATGTACCTAATATTCATATCCAATTTCTAGATGCAAGAGCTAATACAGTGTTCTTCATTTTTTCCCTGTGATCTTCACCTATCAGATCTTCTCGTGTCCAATCGGTTAATTCGAAATTATCGAGAGTATTCGTCACTTTGCCCCTCTGAGAACAAATTATCTTCAGCATCACCAGAACATGATAAACCTCATCTGGTGCAACTGCATTCAATTCCTTATTGAAGTTATCCCAAGAATATGGGTCCATATCGATTTGGAAATATTTGAGTGTGTCTATGAAAGAAGCATAGTACAATTTTATGAAATGGTCCAAATTCTTCACGAGAAATTCGTTTTGTACACTCGTGAAAAGAAAGAAAATCAAATCTCTGATTGGTGAAGTGTAATTTGTTAGTTGAAAATCTAATATTTTACTTTTTGTTGTTTTACCATCGATGTCTTTCAGAACCATTATATTGGACGTCCATATGTCACAATGGCAGATTGTTCCATAATGCTTGCTTGGTTCTGGTCTTATGATGTATGGATTAACAGCAAAATAGTCAACGACCTTCTGCATCCTGTCCAAATAGGGTTTGAGCTCTTCACACTGTCTAGCTGCTTTCATTATAGAATTGTGGAAAACATCAATGACTTCAGTACCAAGTTGCTCAGGTCCTTGATGACGAACCAGACCGGGCATAACTTTCTGCTCGAAATCTTCTGGCCGTAGTTTCTTTAAAGCGATGGGTACAGCATGGAATCGAGCTAGATCCTGTAACACCACATCAGCACCTTCTACATCGAAACCAACGAGTCTGTCCATCGTTTGAAAGCCTTGATCCTTCAAATTTTCGAACAAAAGCACTGCATTCCTATCAACTACATCATTATTCCCGTGTAGATTCGCCCGTGACCCGAAACATTCCGGAAAACACGTGAGCAGCTTTTCCTCGGGAAAATTGAACTCCTTCTGAAACTCAACAAGGGTCGGTATGGTGACGGTATACGCGAAACTCTCCTTCTTGAAGGTAACTTGAACATCAAAGGCTTTCTGGAGAAGTTCACTCACAGGTATCTGTTTCGCGACTAAGTTCAAATTTCGTTGCACACCATTAATTTTAACGATCATATCCAGTTTGAGGATAATACTACCGTAATGTTCTCCAGGAGCCGTAAGGAGTTTCACGTCTTTCTCCTGAATTTCCACATTGCTTTGGAAATGTTTCGACAACAGTTCGGATACCTTGACTAGCTCGAATTTCTCCATATTTCGTGTTTATTTTCGATCAGCTAAAATTACCTCGCATCGATTGTCCCAACGAAAACACTGGCGAAACTATTCACTCAATGACGCTTGGCTAGCGCGAGTAGTATAAATGGATACCATGTGATTTCGCTAGTGGGGTATTCAAATTGCACTGGAAGCTTATCTTTCAATTCCTATTGAATTGGATAATTATCAATCCGAAGTGGATAATTGAAGACGGTTTAGTAAAAAGTGCATCATATAGTGTGATCGAAAATTTTCTTCAATATCTGTAATACGTTGAAAAAAAATCGATATTGATGTCACTGAGGGAACACTATTTTTTTGGAATTATTATTACTAGGTTCAAAATCGAGCAAAGTGATTTTGAAAGTAATTATCAATTATTATATCATACACATAGTTCGAAATAAGAGAACTATAGGGTTCTAAGTAGCAGATTTTACTACATTCATATTCATATGATTTTGAAATTGTATGTTCCATTATAACTGTAAATAATTCCACAGTAATTGGTTTCTTGGCACTTTTGTCAATTACTGGCACAAAAGGCCCCAAAAATATGGCACAAGGGAAAAGAGACTTATACGCTGCAATGATTCGAAACATTATTGGGGGCGGCAAATATTATTTTGCCTAGGGCGGCAGAATAGCTAGATCGGACCCTGGTTCTCTTGCCTTGATCTCTTATTGTTTTTCTTTTTATGTGCTGTTTTCATATTGATTCAGCAGTGAGACTGAGTCCTGATTAGTCCTGATTATTTCGCATTTTGGGGTTGTGGTACCTATATGTACGTTGTTTGTTGAACTTGGGACATTTTTATCTTGGGACTGTGAATGTTATTTTTTCTTGAATTCTCGACTTTTCAACCATTGTTGGTAGATATTTTGAATGTAAGCTGACGCAGATTGAAGATATGAAAGATTGAAAATAATAGCTGTCAACCACAAACATGCGGGTGTTTTTTTTTTCGTGTGTAGAACGTACTTATGGTAGAGGGCCGAGGATACTTTCTGGTGTAAATCCTGTTTTCATTGAATTTAATTCCAATTTTCGAAGGAACTATCAATAAATTACACCGTAAAGTTTAGAATGAGAAATATGCTAGTTATGACACTACTATCAGAGTTCTACGAACCTAACACATGTTTGCGCACTGTGTATATTTCTAATATCGATGATAAGTACGTGAACTTATCTAACACTAATCTATGTTTTTTGTAAAATAACGATTAGTGAAGATTGGCACTATGTAGGTCATCCATACACGTGCCAATTCAAAAATTAGAACGAATTACTTTTCCGGATATTACAAATAATGTATTTTATAGTCTATATAGGACTGTTACTAAAACGATCATATTTGAAATAGGGACAATAGATCAGAGATCAATGGAGTGAATGAATACTCAGAAAACCATAATTGAATTTTGAATGGTTCAAGCATATTTTATGCCTTGATTCGATTATGATGTTATCATCAAAACGTGTATAATGAATCGGGCGAAAAATTGTATGATGTCTATACCTATGCGTTATTCGAATATTGAATTAACACGAAATACGCTTAGTACATTTTCGCGAAAATCTTCATTCGTTACCGATGATTTTTACATTATAAATTGCAATTTACGAAATAATTTGGAGAGAAGAAGAATAAAAAACTAACTTGAACATAAATTTCGATAACGTAACATCTGATTGGACTATATAAATTTGGTACACTCTCTAAAAGGATACCCACGAACTTATGTGTCACCAAATCTAATAAATCTGATCTGAATAAGCTTATCCCATAATATTACTCAATGAAAATTACAAAAAATCTGCTCGAACTCGCATTTTATTCTAAACTCCTAGTTGCTCGAAATGAAGACAAAATGAACTCTCAACAATTATAAGAATATTCAGAAGTTACACATAAAAATTACACCAAAAGCGGTATGGTATGGTAAGTCGAAATTTACTTCGAGGTCGAGACAATGTTGAATTTAACACAAAATTTTCCACATATTGAGCATTCTGAACTTCCAAGTATTATGTGTTACACTCATAAGTAACGTTGACGTACGTTATCTCGATTTTCTAGTGGTTGTCTAGAGTTTGCCCACGCACGACGAATGATATATTAGAAACTTCATAATTCATAGCTACAAATACTTTTCACATCTCCTCACGGAATGGACAACACCCTCTAACACATTAATAGTATACAGGATGTTTTCAGAGGTATATGAGGATTTGCCTTCACTACTGAATGGATAATCCAGCTACGAGTTTTCTACAACGATGTTATGAATTTGAAACAATAGACCCATAAAAGACATTACCCATGATATTCCGATGTAACAATAACTGAATCATCAATTAATCACGTGAAGTTTTGGATGCTCAAATTCATTACCAGGGTACATTGTAATTTATGCATGGTATAGAATATACAGGGTGTTTCATGAGTGGTTGGCCATAGCCTAGTGGTGAATGCAGGTCATCCAGGTCTTTCAGAAAAGTTTCTTGTATTGTATCCTAAAGCTATTAGTTTAGGAGATACATTGTGATTTATGGATTTCGGCCAGGATTTAAGATTGCCATAACTTTGGAATCTGAAGTCGGATTTTGATCAAATTTCATGGGTTTGTTCACTTCAAAAAGTCCTGTCGAATGGTTCACGAAATATTAATATTTTCAGGCAGTACTCAGAATATCTTGGTTTATCTTTCAAGCCTCAAAATCTATAATTTTTACATCAATTAGAGAAATGCCGTTTTTGCCATAAAAAATTCAGTCTAAGTAATTCAATTTTCACTTTGAATGGCACACTTGTTACAAGCGAGTAGCTATCGAACGAATTCTTATTTCATGTAATTTTTCCTTGTGTTTTGCTGAATTTTTGAACTCCAAAGCTTGAGAGCGTTATAACTTATTGAGTAAACCATTTTGGAAAATGTTATCCGAAATTGTATTCGTTTCACCACACAAATAACTATATTGATATTTTTTATTTTTTCATAAAACTTGAAAACTAATTATTCCATAAATCGAGAATTTTTCACGTCTGTAATTATGTATTAAAGGTATATTTGTGCCGACAATGAAAATACCTCTAACTAATTATTTCATTTCACAATACAAAATTGAAAGGATAGTATCACAAAAGACGTTCGAAATGGAGTCCTTCCATATCGACACATTTTCTGGCTCTCAAAATGAGATTATTCATTGCCCTCCCTCATCATATCGGGATTTCGTTTTAATTCTGTGCAAGCTTCTCCTATCCTCTGCCTCAAATGGTCTCATGAAGTTATTTCAACGGCATATATTTACATTTTCTTTCAGATAACCCCACAGATAATAATCCATAAGAGTTAGATCTGGGAATCAATATTATACAATTTCGAATGAAAATTGGAGTACCTTGAATTTGACAGCTTTGTTTGGAGGCAAAGAATATCGTATTCAATGTCTAAAGGAAGCGTCAATATCTTTTTTGAGCGCTCGTACTACTTACACTAGGGCTATATCATTTCGTCACGATGTCTGTATTTTTCGAATTTTGAGCCGAAAATGATCTCAAACGACTATGTTCGACTCACTGATGACGAATCCGTCGGAAAATTCGAGTCTGTCCGTCCGGCCGTCCGGCCGTAAGCACGATAACTCTCGAACGGAACAACCTAGAGACTTGAAATTCTCAATGTGGGTTCACTTCCCGAATGCCGCGGTCAAGTTCGTTAATGGGCCAAATTCCACCAGGGGTTCCGTAAATATGACCAGAACCATAGAAACCATAGAAAATTGTAACTTTTGAACGGAAACACCCAGGGACTTGAAATTTTCAGGATAGGTGAGGTTCTGGGATGTCGTGATCGCGTTCATCTATGAGCAAAATTATACTAGGGGTTTCGTGAATATGGTCGTTTGAAATTAAGTTTTCTTGATTTTTTCAAAACTACAGATTCGATCGTGACGAAATTTTGTATACTAATGGAGAATGATATATTTAAGCTACATTTCTCCAGATCACATGACCAGAACCATAGAAACCATAGAAAATCATAACATTCGAACGGAAAGGCCTAGGGACTTGAAATTTTCAGGATAGGTGTGGATCTCGAATGTCGCGTTCACGTTTATCAATGAGCAGAATTATACTAGGGGTTCCGTAAATACGGTCGTTTGAAATTCTGTTTTCTCGATAATTTCGAAACTACGGATTCGATCGAGATGATATTTTGAATTTTAATCGAGAACACGGGGCCGTGGCGTAGTGGTTTGTGCGTTCGACTTCGGTGCCGGTCTGCTTGATTGGTCCCGGGTTCGAATCCTCCGGTCGGGAAAGAAATTTTCTGACATGGAGCACGGTTCCACCATTCACTGTTGGGTAAACAATCAACAGTGCTGTGCCTCAGGTGGCGTAAGGACACAGTAACAAAGCCTACACAGAACACAACCGGGTCTCCTAACTCGCACAAGCTCTGAGCTTCTGAGGGGTCTCACAGATACCTAGGAGAGTCGGGGTATAAACAATATACAATACAATATACAGTACAATGATATATTAAATCAATATTTTTTCCAGATCGCATAACCAGAACCATAGAAACCATAGAAAATTGCAACTTTTGAACGGAAAGGCCTAGGAACTTGAAATTTTCAGGGTGGGTTTGGATCGCGACTATCGCGGTCACGTTCATCAATGAGCGAAATTAGACTAGGGGTTCAGTAAATATGGCAGTTCAAAATATTTTTTTACTGATAGTTCCGAAACTACTGATTGGATTGGAATGAAATTTTGCACCTTGCTGAGGAATAATGTATTCAAACAACGTGCGAAATTTTGTCCAGATCGCATCACCAAGACCATAGATACCGTAGAAAATTCTAGCGAATTATCGAAAAAAAATTGGTCAGATAAAGCACTGGCATGAAGTCTGGAGTTTCGCCTAAGTTTCAGAATTTTTTTGACAGCTGTCTAAAATTCCTTCTATTGATTTCTAAAACTGGAAAATGCGAATATACTTACAAGGTGGATGTACGAGCGCTCAAAAGCTCCTGACTTTTCGTAATTTTTTTTCAAGCAAATGCAAAAGCTCGATTGAGCATACTTCTAATTACTTCTCTACGCAGCGTGTTACAACAAACAGTGGGTGCTGAGGGTTTAGAATACAAAGGAGTTGAACAGAGAATTTCAAAATTCAAAATTTCAGCAAAAAACAAGAAATATTATCTCGAAGAGACTAAAATCAGGACAGGATTTCAAAAAAATTACAAAAAAATATTAATTCGTTCGATCGCTACTCGCTCTTCACAAGTGTGCTATTCAAAGTGAAAATTGAATTCTTAAGATTGAATAATGTATTTTTTTCATGGCAATAACGACATTTCTGTAAGTGATGTAAGAAGTATGGATTTTGACGGATATTGGAGACCATTCTGGCATTTTGGCAAGCCACTTTCCTGAAAGGCCTGGATGACCTGCATCCCCCGCAAGGCTATGGCCAACCACTCATGAAACACCCTGTAGATATAAAACCGCATTTGGGTATTCCATTATTATTCACAGATGCTTTTCAGCATCGGCACCGTTTCTTGTGGTTCTCAAAAATTGACACTGAGAACTGAAACCTTCTGAAATTGACTCGACACCTCATAAACTATAACTGGAATTTTGTACCCCTTATCACTCCGTTAGCTTCAAGCTCATGGAATGAACCTGTTGTCCCTCGCTCTTTTTGAGCGCTCGTCTTCTTACACGAGGACTATATAATTTCGTCTGTCTGTATTTTTTCGAATGGTCTCAATCGACAACGTTCGACTAACTTATGGAGAATGATATATTCGAGTTACATTTTTTCCAGTTCGCATGACCAGAACTATAGAAACCATAGAAAATTATAACTTTCGAACGGAGAGGCCTAGAGCCTTGAAATTTTCAAGGTAGGTTTGGATCTCAAATGTCGCGGTCATGGTCTAAGATCCCGTGAACCCCAGACCTTCGTTATTTTTCAAAAGCTGAAAGTTTGTCAGCGCATGCTCCCAATACAGGTAAGAACGATGGACCCTTATGAAGTTTGGGTTTTCGTGGCTTTGGTAGGTAAGCGGTACCAAAGGTGTGTAAAATACCGATCTACTTTCGTCAAATAATAAAGTGTGATTTTTTGGTATTACTTTCTGAATATTATTAAAAATCACGTCATTTATTGCCAAACACTCAACATCGTGGCAACTCCTTGCCAGGCACCCTTAATGTTCATGAAATTATAATTCTACTTACGTTTATAGTATAAAAGCTGATTTTTATATATAATACCACGGTAATAATTAGATGATGTTTCCTCATTAACCAGAAAGTTCGAACCCCTTGCCAGTCAAGCATGTAAATCTTATGAAGATATTCGTGATTAGAATGATATTTTCATCTTCATCGTGTCCTGATGTCGATTTTACGAACAGGATAAATGAATACGTTAAGATACATAAAGTAGCACAAAAACTTGCGTTTTACGCTTAAGGTTGTGCACTACTTTCATTAATTCACAATTATTGTTTCAATGATTTCTCATAAACGGCATGTTGAATTCTTTTGATTTTTTGAAAGTACATTGAGGTGTGAATGCACAAGACATTCCCCTAATTTTTTCGAATGAAAACTCAATACTATTTCATGTAATCCATTCCATCCCAGGCGAATAATTCAAACTTACTTCAACAATTACTGGCGATGGAAAAGAAAAAAATGTTGTTCTCATTAGCCATCGATCTATTGATTCAATTTCAATCCATAACCTTTCGAATATTTATACATGAACATATATCAGATTTGAAAGGTGCTGGATTGAAATTAAATTCGGAAAGCGATGAGAACAACTTTCTGATATTGAAAGAAATATCAATTTTCTAGTTTTTTTTTTATCGCCAGTATTTGTTGAAGTAAGTTCGAATTATCTGCCTTCGATGGCTTGGATTACACGCAAAAATATTGAATTTTTTTTCGAAAACTATCGAGGAATCTTCTGCATACACGCTTGAATGTACATTCAAAAAATGAAAAGAATTCAACATGTCGTTTATAAGAAATCATTGAAACAATTATTGAGATGCATAGGGCAATTTTTTGTGCTACCATGTATCTCAACGTATCCATTTATCCTGTTTGTGAAATCGATATCAGGACATGATGAAGATGAAAGCGAGCATCAGCAAATTATCGAAATAGGTCGAAATACGATCAGGGTATTTTTAGAAATATTGAGAAAAAAATTGATAGGATATCTACGAAACCCCACGCCAGATTTGAACGGTTCATTTATACCTCGAACGTAACCTGAAAATTTCAGAACACTAGGCCCTTTCTTTGGCAAGTTATCATGTTCGCGGCTGTCTGGACGGACTGAATTGAAAGACTCACCTTTGAAAGCATGTATTTTAATCCCATTAATTATTCTGATTCTGTGTCGATCCAAGATGAGGAAACTTGTATTAAATTCTTGCTCACAGTTGAAGCTCATTAAAAAAAATATATTTCTTAGACTAGATCTCCATAGCTGTATGTGCACTTGTCTTGTTCATTTTTTTCGGTTTATTAATTAAAGGTGGAAGATTTTTTTTTTATGGAAATTTATTGATTAGGGAAGGTCATATCGCAACAATTAAAGGAAATTTTTATTAGTCAATTTGTTCGATTCACACATCCAGAAACCAAAAGAACGCACAAACCGTTTCTTGTTTCAATAAACTTATAAAGAATATGATTTTTCTCCTGAGATTAATATGAAGATCTACTTCATAACGAAATATAAAAAACTATAAAAATTTATAAACTCATTCGAGGAAAAACAATCGGAATTACTTAAATCTATCTTGTGTCTGGTTTCTCTCCACACTTCTTTTCGAATTTCATATAACTAGTTAGATAAATAGAGGAAATAACATAAATTAAGAATAATTTACAAATCTAAAATAACACAGTCAGAAGCAAGATTTTGGTGAGTGACTTTTTACTCGATCGGAATAGCCCATGGATGAATTTTGTGACCATAATGTATTGCGTATAATTCGTCTCGGAATTTTCGAAATACTGGATAGGTGTGTTCCATAGTTGGTATTCGGATAAGTTCCCCCTTATAGTCTATTGAGGATATTGGACTTATTATGCAGGCAGTACCACTTCCAAACATTTCTAGAAGCTGCAAAAAAAATTCAAGTATGAATCGAATTGAATCTTCTTAGCGAATGAACGTAGACATGAATAATATATGGATTCATGATGTCGTTTCAGTAATTTTCCAAAATATATTTTGGAAATAACTTTGTTGAAATCTGGGAACATTTACATTTGTCACTCAGACACGTGGAAAGATTGCTTAACGAAACATAGTGGTACTCGTTTTCACTTACTCTGTTTTGTTTGTTCAATTTTATTAGATCTCTCATTGTCAAGATTTTTTCTTCTAGACGAAAATCTTTGTAATGTAAAGCCAAGTCCATGATTGACCGTCTAGTGACTCCAGGTAAGATCAAGCCATTGAGGGGTGGTGTAGCTAGAACCTTATCTGAAATTTAAAAAAACTGAATTGAAATATTTCTGTCCTAGATATTGATTTAAATGAAAGCAAAAAAAATATGCATAGTTCAACTGCAATACGAGTACAACATTGTCAAAATGACGAAAATGTGTTCAACTTTATCGAATCGAACATTCATTGCGAAACATTGAAAAGAATACGTTCTATCAAAATTTGAGGCGGCCGATTGTAATCCTCCAGACAATGATTTTCATTTTAAATTGACACAACTTTGACGCGTGACTCTAAAATTATCATAATCTCCCTTCGAAATTCACCAACTTGTATTCGATTATTGATTAGCGGCAAAGCAGTGAATAGAACTGATATTGACACAATAAGGTCAAAATATGCGTCAGAAGAATTGGGAAATCTTTTTTCGTGAGTCTCAACATTTCATATCCTATTATCATTGAGTATAACTTATTGTTCCGGATCGCCTTCACAGGGTTTTTTTCACCTGCAAAGCCCGAGAATTTGATCTTTCTGCCAAACCAATTCTCGAATTGAAAAAATATGTAAACCAGATAGACCCAGAAACATCATCACTCTGAATATTCGCACGCAATAAGCAGACAAAAAACTATCTGTACATTCCCAGCGTCGGACCAAAAAGTAACTTCCATACTCGGATCTAGTTTCACTTTTGAAATAATTAAGTATTATCGCTACTCAGACTTTCCATTATCGGAACAAAATTTTCAAACCAATGTACAAAGACACAGGACTTGTGAAACTCTAGAAGAAAATCTACCATTTTCCGGACTCGAATGAAGCAGCGAATCCCACTTTTTTGCAGACATCAGGTCGGTTACGAATTATATATATTGTTGTAGTATTCAATATTGTTGTCTCAAATTTTATTTTCAATAAGCGGAAAAATCGCTTCATCGATGATAAAACTCTGGTTTTACCATAGTTGATTTATCTTAATACTTCACTCTTATTTTTTGTTATTTAAAGTGATGTGATAGGTATTGTGATGGAATCAATTTTCATGAATGTTGAAAAAAATCAATTTTGAAATTTTAGGATTAAAGTATTGAAGATATCATTGTGCGATATACCATATTTTTTTCAATAACTCCGAAGGTTTAAGTTCTAAAAAATTGGTCTCGCGAATTTTGCGATGGATCGTAGCAGAAGTGAGTAGAATTTTATGTATACCTCCATTTTTGTCGATGTAAAAAACGAAAATGTTCATTGTCCCCACTTCTGTTAGATAGTCATCAGGACCATACAACCAAAGCACCTGTTGTCTTCCTTTCGCCATTGCCTTCTTTTGAACCCTGATGGTGGGGCCATAGTTTGAACCCATTTTTCTATCCCCACAACCCCCTGGCCATGCTCTTGTAAACCTCGGATCTGCAAGAAGTGATATGCCCTCTTCTTTGGAGTCGAAGTAAGATCCAACAGGACAGAGGATTGTATAGAGGAGGGCCGACTCGGAATGTGCTACACCAAGAGTTCCCTGGAAAAGAAATCAGGAAATAAGTCGAAATGAATTTTCTATTTCATTCAATTATTGAATAAACATTGAGTTCGAAGGAATCTTCAGGATATTTTAGTGCTGTTACGATTGGGAGCAATATTGAATGGAAAATTTTAATATCTAAAAATTGCAATGAATATCGAACTATAAGATATAGGCTCAAAATATTCAACAACTTCTGGAGTGGTGCTCCACAGTATGAACGCCATAAGCACTTATCTTTCGAGAAAGAGTAAATTCATATTTGTTGATTTACCTTACGTATATTGAACAATGTACAGTAGATATTTCTTTTCTTTTTGTTGATAAGTTTCAAAAGCAAATTTTTGTCTGATCAATAATTTGAGTTTTTTTTCTGCCGACGGCGATTTGATTCGATTTAATTCAATTAATTGTTATTCGATAATTTTTGTTTTATTTAGACCAGTTATTGGGCATGTGTCTCTTGGATGTAATATATTTGAATAAATAAATAAAAGAGATTATTAAGATATCTGGTCAATTCATTTTTAAGACTAACATATAGAAAAACTTCAGTCATTTTTGAGCGCTCGTTCTACTTACACTCTCAATCGATTCAACTCACTGATGTCGAATCCGTCGAAAAATTTGAGTCTGTAAATTTGGTTTTCTTGATAATTTCAAAACTACAGATTCGCTCGTGACGAAATTTTGTATACTAATGAAGAATGATATATTCAAGCTACACTTCTCCAGATCACATGACAAGAACCATAGAAACCATAGAAAATCATAACTTTCGAACGGAAAGGCCTAGGGACTTGAAATTTTCAGGATAGGTGTGGAGCTGAAATGTTGCGTTCACGTTAATCAATGAGCAGAATTATACTAGGGGTTCCGTAAATACGGTCGTTTGAAATTTTGGTTTCTCGATAATTTCGAAACTACGGATTCTATCGAGATAAAATTTCATATTTTAATCGAGATAGATATATAAAAGCAATATTTTGTCCAGATCGCATGACCAGAACTATAGAAACCATAGAAAATTGTAACTTTTGAACGAAAAGTCCTAGGGACTTGAAATTTTCAGGGTGGGTTTGGATCGCGAATTTCACGGTCACGTTCATCAATGAGCAAAATTAGACTAGAGGTTCCGTAAATTTGGCCGAGCGAAATATTATTCTCCTGATAATTCCGCATATAGATAAAAAATAATGTTTTCAAACTACGTGCGAAATTTTTGTTCAAATCGCATTACCAGAACCATAAAAACCGTTGGAAATTATAAGTTTCGAACTTTTGACAGCTGTCCAAAATTTCTTCAATTGGTTTCTGAAACTGTAAAATGCGAATGGTTTTGGCTTGTGGCTGTGCTTTTCTCGCTCTTCAAATAATAAAGAATAGATGACCACAATAATTGAAATCTCCGGGCTGGATTTACTTTAAGGAGAACTCGCGTCCTTTGAGATGATAATTCGACCGCTTTTTCTACCCCGAGACGCCGCGAATAAAAAGCCTAGAAAAGGAAAAAGGTAACTTTTTGCGTTTTTGTCGTTTTTTCGACCTTTTCCGAACAAAAACGCAAAAAGTTGCCATTTTTTTTTTCTGTAGGCTTCTGATCCGCGGCGTCGAATTTTCATCCCAAGAAACCTTATTTGTTTTAATTAATTGCTGATGTTATATTAGATCAATGAAAAAAATTTTGCTCATTTCATTTTGAAGACCTTCTGCTCGAAAAATTCCGGTGTTAAGTCAGGAACTTTTGCGTGCTTCTTTCTGTGTATCAAAACAGCCTTCAGTGTTCATTATCAGTTCAATGAACTTCAATAGATGGAACGACTGAAAAATATTGAATATTTCAGAAAAAATAATTCTTTTTACATGGAACAGTTAGAAAGCTGAATTTCCTCACAACTCATTTAATGGATGCCCCCTGTTCAGACACTAAATTTTAGCTAGACAGGGCGAATAGTTTCAGAGATATTTTTCTTCTCAAATCTTCCAGAAATTTGACTCGAACGTTAACTTACAATTAAATTCAAAGTTTCAATTCGATCGGATCGCTTTTCCTCGTGATATATTGAAAACAAAAATTCCAGATGGCTATATTCACGGACCCGTTTGGAGGATTATTCCCAATAACGTATTCAAACCTGCTTATTCAGAAATCGAACGTACCCTGAAAATTTCCAACCACTAGGCCTCTTCTTTCAAGAGTTATCGTGTTTACGGACTTCATCTGTGAGTCTAATCAAATCGTTTGAGATCATTCCTGGCTCAAAATTCGAAAATCACAGACATTTGAGCATAATAAGAGCGCTCTTGTTCATAGAAATAAGAGCACAGCGGCAAAAAAATTGTTATTCGTATATTCCAGAATCTAGCGTTATGAAATAAGAAATAGATAATTTTGAATGATGCTCACAATATTTGAAATTTTTCATTCATTAATCACTACTGAATATAACTAGATTATTTCATTCCAATTTATTCCTAATAATATATTGGATTAGGGAAGTGTCAAATTAATGTAGATTGAAAACAAGATCAAATATATCGCGAAAGTGGATAAACTTAAAAATAAGAAAGATGAACGGATTATACCATGGTGCAATTGTTGTAATGAACTATTTATCTCGTATTTATTTGTTATTCTATGCATCATCTCGGTTAGCAACAGAGTCATATGATTATTGACGGAAACAACCTATTTTGTTCAATATGTATTTCTAGGTTTTCCTCCGTCGTTCGTTGATATTGAATTTGGAATATTGAATTTTTAATTTGTATGTTTACATACAAACCTTCATCGATTGATGTAGTAAGCATCATAATTATTCAAACAAATTCTCAAAATGAACTTGAACTCTTTATTATCAAACATACGTATGACAACGCTAAAAATATCATCGACAGTTTACAGTAAAAAAAAAATTTGAAACGATGTCATGACTGAAGTCAGGAGCGCTTGTTTCTGTGTGCCGAAACGGTCTTCAGTATGGAAAATACTAGCACTTTATTTTCATAAACCTCGAAAGATGGAATCACCGAATTATATTCAATAAATAACTCTCAACTTTTTCCTGTGTACCGGAACGGCCTTCGGTGAACGGTCAATATCAGTAGGAGTAGTAGGACCAGTACTGTCATTTCATTTTCATAATCTTCGAAAGGCAAAATAACCGAATTATTTTGAATATCATTTGAGGCCTTCTTTGGCTCAACATTCGAAAATAACAGGCATTTGGGTTCAATGTCCATAGAAACAAGCGCCCAAAAATCATGAATTTTCATCAAGCGCCATGTGGAATTATTTTATTATTTTCTCAACTACTCACATCTATTCCAATAAACGTAGGTCTTATATATAAGCTAGCCCCTTCTTGGTGAGGAACCCACTCCTGATCTATTTGCACCAATCTCCTCACACATTTTATTAGTTCTTCACCATAAAATGTTGGTAAACCCGAACTTAAGGCTGATGCATTCATTCTGTCCATGTTAAGATCTGGCCGAAATAATCTTACTTTTCCATCAACTCCTCTATAAGCCTTCATTCCTTCGAACAACTGAAATATAAACAATGAAAGTTAGGTTTACCTCTGAATTTTCCCAATTAACTTTATTGTCCATTGAAATTGTATGAATGAATCACCAAAGAAGGGACCAAAGTCTTTAAGAACCCTGTTTTTTCATCAAACTTGTCCAAGATGAGAGTTGGCGTTTTTTCTTCCAAAACAAAAAAATATGTTTGTGGTTTTGAAGATAATTTAATTTTATAACAATGGCAATGATTCAGTTACTCACTTCTACGGCATAATGAAGAACTTTGGCAGCAGGATGCAGGGAAATATTCTCGAAAGGTATAATAACGGGTTTTTGCCATCCTCCTAATCGTTCGTGATAAAATACTTTGAGCATATGGTCTGTGAATATTTGTCCAAATTTCAAATCACTTACATCTGGTTTGAGCCTCAATTGATCTGGTTCCGCCAATTTTGTTGACAGTTCATTGTACTGCAAGAAAAAAGTTGATTTTGATAACATATAAAGGAGTCGTAACTTCTCTCTACTTTAAATTTATTTTTTCAAGAAGAACTATTGGTTTGCATAAGGTAGATCATTTCAAAATAGTTTAAGGCCGCCAGTTTATCTCTCTTGTGGCCGTGAATTGAATGTGCATCGAAATAAATTGGCGACTCAAAGTGAATTATCTCCACACCCTTAACGACATGTTCAAATGTTCAGATCTCAATATAAATGCTTTGTGTTCGAACATGTCACTTTTGGGGGTCATTACCATTCGCTCAGATCAGAAAAGACAGGGAGGGTCGATTTTGAATGAAAATGGCAAAAAAGGGGGGTTTTCAAGGGGCAATTGAAAAATACCAATAAATAACGATCAAGGACGGCAAGATCGGGCCAAGATACGCGAAAGGCGAAATGGCGATTATAAATTTGAAAAATTCGAAAAGCACTGCCGTGAAGTCAGGAGCTTTTGGGCAATTCGCATTTTCCAGTTTGAGAAACCAATTGAAGAAATTTTTGAAAGCTCTCAAAAAACTTCACGTCAGTGCTTCAGTTGACCAATTTTTTTTTCGATAATTCGCTAGAATTTTCTACTGTATCTATGTTCTTGATTATGCGATCTGGAAATTATTTCGAACGTAGTTTGAATATATTATTCTACATCTATGTGCAAAATTTCAGTGCAATCCAATTATTAGTTCCGAAATTATCAGGAAATGGATAAGCCAAATTATTTGGCGATAACAACGAATACTAATTTCTACCAGTGGTGAAAATAATCGATAAAATGCTCTATTATCGAGAAATTTTTTTTATGATATGGTGCATTTTAACAGAGCCTCATACTTTTTATCTCGAAAACTTCAATCCCTCAATTCTATCCGACAAAATTAGTACTTTTTGTTGTTACCAAAAAATTTGCCTTATCCAAAAACTCCCGCAAAATTCAGCTTTTTGGGGAACTTACTCCCCACTTTAGACGTAGATTTATACGGAGTTTTTTCCATATTTCGACCTGTATAATCTCGTCCTAAAATATATTAACGTTAAATCAGGATACCCTGAAGAATTGAGGTTAATGTAATTAATACACCCAAGACTCAAGAGGAATCAATGTCTTCAATCAAACTCCTAGACTCTAGAGGAATGGATAAAGACAAGCCTAGATTGATATCAGAACTTTCTCAGTTTTGTCCAAGTGATAACTAGGAATTGTTTTTTTCAAAGGTATTGTTCAATCTATGATTCCAATACAGAACTTTTTTTTTCCATAATGAATATTTTTTGAAAGATCTGTACATTGTACATGTACTTTCCCATTCAATTGTTTTAGTCATTTATCAGAATACTCCATTATAGTCAATAGAAAATTGATGAATTGGTAAAAATCGATTCAATGTAAATAATTATTCGATGTTACGGAAGTTTACTTCAACGTCACTTCATTTCATGATAAAAAAATTATTCATACAGAGCTGAGTAGTACTACTGACACAAATGTTTACTTCAAATCTGATCTCACGAAAAAGTGATAAAGAGCTCAACAAAGTCTGGATCCATTCACGAATTCATGTCACAAAAAAAATAATGAATAATTAAAAAAAAAAATTATTATCCCTCCATCATTTGCAGTTGGTACCTACCTGTCGTTTATATATTTAAGTATTTTTATAGAGAATTAACATGACTTAAGACCTAATGAGTAAGAAAAACCAATGTAAATCCAAATTCAGGCGAATAATTCATGTTCATTGGTTGGATTAATCTTATTTTAATTTTCAAATTAGGTTAATTCCGCGAACAATTTCAGCATCATACAAATATTTTGGAAAAATTCATGTGGTCAAGTAATAATAATAATAAGATCTCTATTTCTAACAGAAATCCCGAAGGGCTTTTAAGCGCACGTTCATCCACCTTGTAGGTAGATTTGCATTCTTCAGTTTCAGAAACTCCAGACTTCACGTCAGTGCTAGAATTTTCTGCGGTATCTATGATCTTGATAATTCGCTCTGGACTAAATTTCGCACGTAGTTTTAATACATTATTCTTCATCTATGTGCAAAATTTCATTCTAATCCAATCAGTAGTTAAGAAAATTAAATAAATTAAATTATCAGGAAAAAATATTTTGAACGGCCATATTTACGGAACCCCTAGTCTAATTTTGCTCATTGATGAGAGTGATCGCGACATTCGAGATCCACACCTATCCTGAATATTTCAATTCCCTAGGTCTCTCCGTTCAGAAGTTATAATTTTCTATGTTTTCTATGGTGCTGGTCATGCGATCTGGAAAAAATGTAACTTGAATATATAATTCAATTCTCCATTAGAAAACAAAAATTTCGTCACGATCGAATCCGTAGGTTTGAAATTATCAAGAAAACTGAATTCCAAACGACGATATTCACGGAATCCCTATTCTAATTTTGCTCATTGATGGAGGTGACCGCGACATTCGAGATCCACACCTATTCTGAAAATTTCAAGTCCCTAGGCCTTTCCGTGCGAAAGTTATAATTTATAATGGTTTCTATGGTTCTGGTGATACGATCTGGACAAAATTTTGCATGTCCATGAAAGTGCAAACTTTCATCTCAAACGAATCAGTAGTTTTTGAAGTAGTCAGGAGATCAAAACTTCGACCGGCCATATTCACGGAACCCCTTGTGGAATTCTGCCTATTAACGAACTCAACCGCAGCATTCGGAAACAGCCAGACGGACAGACTTGAAGTTGTCGACGGACTCGTCATCAGTGAGTGGAACCTTGTCGATTAATTACCATTTTCGCTTCAATATTCGAAAAATACAGACATCGTGACGAAATGCTATAGCCCTCGTGTAAGTAGAACGAGCGCTCCAAAAGTAAGTAAACGTGAAAATTGTGAAATAACGGTTGAGAACTGAAACCAATCCTTCGGCCAAGTAAATATAAATCTCCGTAAAACAGCATGATTCTTCTTGCTAAGAGCTTCCGCTGTGACCTCAGAGAAGACCTTATGAGATAAGGTTATGTTGATTCTGCAAAGAATCCCATGGAGCAGATTGAATGAGTATTTTTTCTTCATTGTGTTTCATTTTATTTCATAAATATCTCATTTTCACCTCTACGTCGAGGAAGGAGTAATTACCCTCTTTGCCGTCATAAATTCGAACTTGACTTACTTTGAATGTTTCTTGGGAATCTGGTTCGTCATTTCTGTATTCATCCAAACCATATACTTCCTTCACTTTAAAATGACAAGTCCGAACCATTTGTTTCAATTTATGCTGATGTCTGAGTACCCATCTGCAGAAACACTGAAAAAAAATCATTAATTAATGCAAAGGTCATACTACACGACTATGGCTTAAACATTCACTAAGTGACAAGGACACCCAATATATGTGATTATATTTTGGAATTTTCGTCTATAAAAATGTATGTTTTAGTTGAGACAAAAATGTTTTTTATCCATAACCATAGGTAGGTACAAGAGTAATGCTATTTATGACAATTGATGATTCTTGTATAAAACAATGAAATGTTTTTCGAAAGTCATTTTCGTGAAATTTCAATTATAAGTACCCATTAAATGTAACACTCAAGTACTTCATTTTTTACGAATACAAAAAAATACATTGAATTCGAAGAATGATGTAAAAGAAACGGCATGATTAAAGACATTTATATTCAGGTGTGATATTCAACCTTCAAAAAGGAATTATACAAGACTTTGAGCGAATTATGCCTAAAAAGATATAACTTCCCTTTTTTTTTAGAATTTTAAAATTTGGAATATTGTGTGGAAGATAATTGAAAATGTATGGGCGGGGTATTAGCCAATATCTTTATATATAAAAATTACGTGTCACGTTGTTTGTCCGGGATAAACTCGTGAAATACAAAACTGATTTCAATCAAATTTTGCACACTGTGTTCAGTTTGATGCAACTTAAAAGATAGTATAGTTTATATCTCAAGTTACATTTGCAATATTTCTTTATTGCAAATTATTTGTTAATTATATATGACAAAGTATGATGATTATCTACGCGGCAACGTAGGTCTTAAATCGACGGCAGGTCATCGCGTCCTCATTACATCCGATCACTCGAAAGAACGACAACGTGAGAGGAGTGATGCCAAGTTTCTAGGTCTTTCCCAAAACTGAAGAAATTTGGAACTGTTTGAAAACTGGGTTATAACTTTAAAAAAATCAACGATAGGCTTTGGGTTAGGGAAGGGTTAGGTTAGGTTAGGGTTAATAGTAATAATAGTTTGAATACTTAACTACAAACTAATTAGAAGTATACCTTAGCCAAAGCAACGCGTGGCCGAGTCTGCTAGTATCTTATAATTTAAAAAATAAGGGTTTTTATTATTATAGTTATTAAGTGCCAAAGGCGCAAAGCCTGCCTTCTTCGTCACTTGTTTTTCCATAAAATTTTATCATGAAATATCCTTGATCAATTGATGAATCATTCGTCAACACTTTCAAAATTATATTGTATATTCCTCATCAGATTATAAAATGGAAAATATTGAATTTATTGAATCAACAGCCAAAACTTTAGTTTTGGTTAGATTTTACATATATGTCATTGCAAGCTCGGTAAATTTTTGAAATTCCATATTTCCCAGACGTCAAATTCATTTGGAAAAAGTATCATTAAACACTTATTGAATGGAGCAATTCCGTTCTGAAATATTAGATAACGAAGGATAAAAAAAACTGAAAAGGCACTTGGATATTCGGAAAATCTTGAAAAATTCATAAACTGCCAGTAGGATTATCACCAATTTCAATAGGCTTCATCATATTGCCAAGGGCATACCTAGATATTTCGAACCGATTGCTCAAAAATTGAGACCTGAAACGTTCCGACAACCAATTTTCCGTAAAAAGTTGAAAAATCTGGAAAAATTGGTGAATCGTTTTTCTGATTTTCAATATATACTTTTGGAAATCGTTTTTCATCAAAATTTTTCTTTCGAAAAAGAGGCAAAGGCTGATAAAGGCCAAATAAACAAGTCAGATGACTGCAAAACAAATTATTTCGATGAGGAGTAATTGATTTGAATACACCTTATATCCTAGGATGCCGAAAAAAAAACAGGGGGTGTCGAAATTGATTTAGTGAGAATCCCATTTCTCT
Organism: Aphidecta obliterata; assembly: GCA_963966015.1. NCBI lineage: Eukaryota > Metazoa > Arthropoda > Insecta > Coleoptera > Coccinellidae > Aphidecta > Aphidecta obliterata. The sequence continues at coordinate 29,470,947 of OZ014432.1, forward strand.
TGGTTAGGGATTGTCCATATTTTCGTTGTATATCCAACAATGTTATTTAGTTTCAAAATATTGCTTCCAGAATGCTTTCAATGAACTTTGTTGAAAAGGTTTCATAAACTATCAGTAGCAATTGCTCCCTCATTGTCTTATCGAAAAGACTCCAAAAATCCGGAATTTATTCACATTCGCAAATTCACAGAAAATCAATCTGAAGTATTCATCTCGATTGCTTCAATTGTGTCATGGAACAGAATCTTTTCGATTGTCGAAAAGGTATTTTGATATGGATTCATACCTTCTGCCAAAGTTAAGAAATTTGAAAATTTATTTTCACTTTCTTTTTTTGACAGTAAGCTGTTTATTTGCGATAAATTCATATTTGTTTATAAACATCCTTTTTAGTTTTTTCCTCAACTTAATTGCGAAACAATCAAAGAGCAGAATTATAAATTCTTATGATCTCATGATGAAATCTCCAAAATTTTATACTTTCAACCTGTATTCTCTGTATTCTCAGTAGAGTTTAGTTTTGGATTTTCGAATTAATATCGTCCTTCTTTGTCACTAGATTAGGTTAGAATAAGGAGGTCGGTTTGCCTTGCCTGTGCCTTCCTGCACAGCGACCATCTGATCTTTTGTGCCTAACGATTCCATAATTGCTGCCCCAGGAAGTCAACTTCTTCTACGAATTATTGTCAGTAAAATCTTTCATCTATGGTAGAATGGGGAAATGAAAAAATTTCATAAGGGGGTGAAATTTCCACTTCCACTTTCTAACATTGGAAGAATTGAGTGAAGAAGGAAATCATTAATAGGCGAACAGAAATATCTGGAGGTTTCCTTTTACCCCTCGTTACCGTACTTATTATCAGATGCGATTGAAGAAGTTTTGATTTTTATGTATCTTCGAGTAATGAACTTAATTTCATTTCTTATAATCAATCAAGAAAATCCATCATTTCTATATATTCTTATGAATAAAAGATACTTACTTTTCTTGAAGAGAGTCCAGCCATTTAAAAGTCTTTGTTTAAAACACCTCACTCGAAAGTCGATATCTCCTAGGTTCCTTCAGAACTGAAAGCACTAACACTCAACACCTTGTGGTCTATGCGTTCGGATCGGCCAATAATTTTTCACACAGTTTTATGTGTTCACTCGATGTCTGTTGTGTATAGTTTAATTAATACATGAATAATAAGCTATCTAGTTTATGGCATGTTAATTTATGAAACAGAAATATTTTGAAAGAGAAGAAAATGAAAACAAATCCAACTGACGCAACTTTGAATCCAAACTAAGATGCCCAATTAAATTTTTTTGTGATACGATATCAGTTTGCTTAACCGCCCTAGAACACATTACTTGATGTCTCAACACTGATTCCGATAAAAAGATCATGACCCTTTGACGAGAGCTACGTTGCTACTTTCTGCACAGATATAAGACTAAGAGCATACTTTTTGGAATAGACTCGAACATGACAGGATGAATATTTTCAATTTCGATCAAATTCGGGTTTTATATCCACTTCCTGCGTCCACGTTACTTGGAATTAATTAAAGTGTCAACCAAGTTTGTACCTGGGGCACCTATTGTTTTCCATGAGTAGAGGTGATTCGAGAAATGTAAATGACTAGTTGGCGGCGAATATTCGATTTACACAAAATTACAAATTCAGGATTTTTTACGCTCCATGTTGAATTTTCAGAATACACCCTGATGACCATCCCAAAACACCTATAAAATCTCATGTAGTGTTCGTTTATTGTTATTCTATTTCCAGGAGCGTCTTTTAGGAAGGTCAGGTGGTTCAATTGCCATTCTCCTCCTCTGATTCTCTATAACACATTAATTTTGCACATGAACAATGAACGATCAAGGAATAACTGTTCAACTCACCAAGCAGAGCAATGAAATAATCGATTGACAGAATATTATGTTGAAAATATTGATGGTAAAAGAAATGATTTTGATGTGAAAATGAAATTCATTTACTGTTGTTTCTGAATTATTTGGCGTTTTTTGGATAATAGAAAAACACTTAATTCCCTATAATTATTTCATTATGAAAATGATTTCTGAACATAAAAAATTCTGCTAAACCTCTCAAGTGATTCAAGCGAAAAAAAACAATATAGACATATAAGATCAACTTAGAAAACTGCCTGAAACTTTTAGTGAATAAATAAAATGTATACCCATTATAGCTATACGAAGTACTACCCAACTCAAAGCTGTTGAATGTTATATGGTGGAAAGCTGAATGTTATATGGTGGAAAGCTGAATATTATTTCGCCAAAATAAAAAGCGTTAACTTCGCCTATAACATAATTGTGATATTTTAATTCATTAATCATACATTATAGTTACCTGAATTATGGAATGCAACTATTATCAGAATACTTTTTAATTGCATCATCTTATTACTTATCGTTTTATTGAATATATTTATATATTCTTCCTAAACTCACTGTTGTCATCGCATGATTTATTGATATAACGACTAAGTGAAACATCTATCCCGATATCAACAGAATAAAGTAGCTGCACCTCTTTACAAAATCTAGTTTCCAATCTGAAGGCATTCAACCTTGAAACATTATTTGGCGGTCAATATTTTTTTTGGGCCCTTGCCAATTCTAGAGTTCCTAAGTGTTTCTGTACAAGGTACAGCAGTATTTCGGGTAGAACGAAAAAAATTGAAAAAAGAATGAAAACTGAATTTTTCAGTAACATATCAAATAAAAAGTATGCATTTAGTATAAACAAATACTTAGAGAAATGAAAAATAGAAGATTTATGAAATATGAAAATTTAAATATAATAGTGAGCCGAAACTTAGAAGAACGTTATAATTGAGTAAACATTCACATGTCATGATGTTTGTTGTTTTGAATAATTTCAAGAACAAATCATTGAAAATCAGAGTTGTTGTGGCGAAATGTTTTCCACTTATAAATTCGTTACATATTCTATTTACATGAAGCATTGTAAACATTTTCGGTTTCAAGACGTTATGACGGCAATAAGAAGAAGGGACAGGGTTCTGATTAATTTTTGTGGATTTATTCAACTATATTATTTCGCAAATGTTTTTTTCTTCCTTATGATTAAGATCGCGAAAGATTTAATCCAAGTTAGTCAGACAATGAATGACGAATGACTTTGGTTGTATTTATTCAATAACTCAAGAAAGTATCTTGAATAGGGCAACACTTTCTTCGCCAACCCGAGAGAACTCAAAAAATCAAATAAGTTATCCGATATATATTGGTACTTACCTACACATTCTGTGAACCTTAAAATATAACATAATAGTATATTATTTAACGAGCGGTAATGTAGGCCATAACTCACGCAGATGAAGTTTGCAGCACGAGCCGAAGACGAGTGCTGTAATCCATCGAGTGAGTTATGACCATTACCGCAAGTTCAATACTATACTTTATCTACGACTATAACAATAAATACTAAGATACAAGTACAGAGAAAGAACTTTATTTACAAACCTTAATAGTTGCCAGAACAATGCATTATATATGTTGATTGTGCTTCTTAACATGGAGTTTTCCATAGGGGCGATGCTTTTTATTTAGTGCTAAGCTCACTCAAATATGCCAAAAGAACATTCTCTGTAAACGGTGACTCAATATTATTACTGCTACACCAATCTTGAAAATTGTTGTATACACCTTTATATTTGTTTTGGGATTTTTCGGCAATAAATTCTATATGGTAACATTGGCTGATTGTCTAATTTCTGAAGGTGGACATAATAACTCATCTTCAATATCTGAAATTATCTTTTTCAGCAAAACATTCAAATTAATAATTAGGTATCAACTTAATTTGAAAAAATGATCGAAATGTTCAGACGCACAGAGCCAAGGAGTTATAGTAGTGAGTTATTACAACTCACGTTGTTTGTTCACAGATACTATTAGTTGCTCAAAAGTAGTTGAATAATGAATATATAATTCAATAGGAGTAGATAAAGATGTTTTTACCACCGTCCGAATGACAAATTCTATTATCAATTGTCAATGCTGTTCTGAAGTCTCCGTCGGTAATCGTCCATCGCCCGTTGTAAGGTTGAGTTAGATTTCCCGGCGAATGGCTGTTTTCCAGGCCGTCAAATTTCGAGGTCTATGTAAGGCCTCCAGAGTAAAAAGACACAAGGCGTTGAGTCTGGATATCGGGCAGGCCATTGAGCCGTAGGATTTATATAAAAGTGAATTATCTGATCATTTCCTCTCCTCGGAACGAGGATCTCACCACAAATGGTTCCATGCAAAGATCTGTGTATATAGTTGGACCAATCCACAACTGGACGATACGTTTGGTAGAATCTGCAAGTTCGAATCAAGAAACATCATCAATAAGCCGGTTATATCATTTTTGCATTAAATTTGTTTTACTCAAAAGCTTATAAAGTTTACCCGCCTGAAATTCATCATTATTTTCGCCTGAGTAAAATTATTTATACAATGAATGAAAAAAAAGAGCCAGAGACAACATATTCATTTCATGAGCTCAATTCAAGCTAACGAAGTGATAAGGGGTACAAAATTCCAGTTATAGTTAATGAGGCGTCGAATCAATTTCAGAAGGTGTCAGTTAACTTTCAAAATGGTCAGCCGAAAATTAACTGCCCTAATAATCGGTTCGGAACTATATAGTGCGAGCAAACGCACATAAGTTTTGGGGTATATTGAATTGAGTTCTGTACTATTCAGAAATTTTCGAGAACCACTAGAAAATGTGCCGATGCTGAAAAGCATCGGCCGGATCTGTGACTATCAATTTCAATACCCACTTGCGGTTTTACATTTACAGGGTGTTCCTAAATTGCAGGTACAAACGAAAAGGGGAGATTCCTCAGGTAATTTTAAGGAAAAAAAGTCCCATAAACATGGGATCGCAAAAGTTTCGTTTTCGAGATACATGGTGTTAAAGTTTGAATTTTTTGCAATTTTTTTTTCTCACAGATTCAACTGAGCAAAATTAATTTAGTGTGTGAAATCAAACAAAGAATCAATTCACCACAGCTTACTAACTGAATTTTTATGACAATTTGGATTTTTCTGTGAATTTCGAGAGAATCGTTCAAAATTTTTTTCTTGAAATCGGTAACAAATACGACAAAACTTCAAGAGGCCATAAAGTTAAGTATGAAAACAAAGCTGCTTTTACATTTTTTCAAAAGAACCGTGGCTCACCAAAAAAAGTTCTGGAGGAAAACATAGGACAGTACTTTTCCAGGAAAAATATCACCTTGTGGATTTGCTATCGAAAGTGGCATGTCACATGGTGTAAACTCTCGATTGTAATAACTATGCCAAACTTCAGTTGAATATCTTGTGAAGTGTAAATACTATGAGAAAAAAAATTTGAAAAAATTCAAACTTTAACACCCAAAAGCCGTTTGTGATCCCATCAGTTTCTTCATGGTGAATTATTCTTCATTGAAATACCTATAGATATGCTGAAAACCGTATAAATATCTCTTGTAACTTTTTTGGAAAAAAATATCCAACTTCAAATTTCATCATAAAATGTGATGAATATTCCATAATGTGAAAGTTTAATCGTTCATGGTGAAAATAAAATTTGAGAAAGCCTGTATGGCCAACTCAGAAAAAATATACGCCTTTCATGTAAATTTCAAAATGGTACAATACATCTTCGTAACTTATGTAAATACGAAGTTATTGCTATTAAAATACAGAAGGAGCAAATTCGACTGAATAATAAAATATGTAAGGTTCGATACTTTCACCTCTTAGTCTGTACCTGATGATAAGGGCTTCATAAAAAACAACGTTACTTAATATCATATTCAGTTCAAGTTAAAATCAATTAGTTTTTTTACACTGTTTTGAGTAGTTAGTTATAAGAATTCGTGAGGAAGAACTAATAATTTAATATGATCTTCAGTATGTGCAATGTCCACATTATTATAACAAATGTTCGAATTGTCTGCCACCTACTCTGATACATGCGCCCATGCGCGACATCTACGAATGAACATAAACGCTCTCTTCAGATTTGCGCTTGACACTGATAGGAAATCTTTGAAGCAGCGACGTAACTCTTCAAGAGTTCTGATTGGCACCGAATAGACCTCGTCTTTTAGGCAACTCCAGTGAAGAAAATCTTACGAATTCAGCTCCGGGGATTGTGGAGGCCATAAAATGGGACCCATACGGCCAATCCATTTATCTGGATCACCATAAATGAAATGCATATTCGCATATTCATTCCTTAGATGTGTAATTATTTCGTGGCATGTTCAGAGTTGAAATAAAGACCAAATCGTAACGAAATTACTAAACTTTCGAAGTAAAATCAGTAAGCGAAACGATTATGTTGAAACTGAGATTATTTGACAGCCAAACATTTTCCAGTGCCTCATAACAACCGCATCATTCCATTGGTCGAGAACCGCGCGCCAACTATTCGAATTTTTGTATTTCTGTATACAAATATCAATAAGTTCGCATATACATAAGTTATGAAGGTGCATTGTACTATTTCGGAATCTGTAGGAAAGGCGCATATTTTTTCTTAAGTTGGCCACTCAGGCTTACTCACCTTTTTTTTCACCATGAACGATTAAACTTTCACATAATGAAATGGTCTTCACATTTTATGATGAAATTTGAAGTTGGATATTTTTTCCCAAAAAAGTTACAACAGATATTTTTACGGTTTTCTGTATATCTAATGGTAATTATTGGAGAATATTTCACCATAAAGAAACTGATTGATTTGATTCATTTGTGAGTGTGTTGAACATAAACACAACGTGATGTGCAAGAAATCATTATTTTGAAAAAAAAAATATTTCTAGTGGGGATAGATTTTTCTTTTGGATTTTTTTCAGAGATTCCAATAGCTCTTCTATACAGTGTTACAGGATTATCCATTCATTCTGGAACATCCTGTATATGTAATTGCACAAATGAAAACTTTGGAGAACACACAAAGCTGTAGTGGTGTAATTTAAGTTGCCTACAGATAGAATAGAATTCTGTAATAGCTTTATAATTTAAGTTAATATAATTCCACTAGAGTTCGCTTGAATGTGCAGCAGAATTGAGAAACTTTGCCCGCGGCAATAAGAATGAATTTATCGATCACATATAACAATGGAGTGGTGAATAAAGTGGTAATTTCTGATATAGAAAATATATTCTGAAAGAATTATTTTCTTCTGATTATAAAAACATTCTAATGCTGCCATCTTTTGTTGAGTTTCCTCCAGAAAAGAAACTGTCAGCTGTCAGTTATTGACAATCATATTAACCTACAAAAAAAAAAAACAAATGAGCCAGTAATTGAGATTGAGATCAAATTAGAAACTAGAAATTATAATCTCATTGTCCAATATTTGAATCTGATACACTAGAGGTATTAAACTGAAGAGAAATCATCACTACATCAAATATGAATTTCTTACGTAACATAAGATTTTCTTCCAAAAATGTACGTTATATGGGATGGAAGGTACTTAAAATAGGTAATTCACGAAAATAAAATTTCAGGTGAATAACCTTAGGCTCTTCTCTTCTGATATGAACAATGAGTTAGTCAATTCCCCCAAGTTCCCCGGGTTAGTTATAGCCAAACCGAAGAGAAGACCTGATGAAACGCTGGAAGAGAAAAAAGCCCGGTAACTCAAGAATCTTGCACAGCTGTAGCTTCTAGATTCTTATATTACCCCTTATTCTTCTGTATTCGTAGTAAAAAGTTTATTAAGACTGATAATATTTATCAATCGTTTCTTATTTCAGGCTTTTGTATCAATCTAGAAAAAGGGGTATGTTAGAGAATGATCTTCTTCTGAGTACGTTTGCATCCAAGTATCTGAAAGGATTCAATGTTGGGCAAATTGCTGAGTATGACAGGTTAGATGAATTGTTTAATCTATCGCAAACTGGGATTTAAATGGAAATTGAATATTTTGATTTCAGAATGATTAATGAACTTTCCAATGATTGGGATCTGTACAATTGGGCTCTTGGAGTGAAACCAACCCCCGAAGATTATGACACTGATGTTTTCCAGCTTTTCAAGGAACACGTTAAAAACTCAAATAAAGAAACTCGATTCAGACAACCAGATCTTTATTAAATCAATTGAAAAAGAATGGTTTTTATCTTATGCTTGTATGAATATAATTTGTTAGAAATTTGTTGAAACTGTATTTTATTGTTTTATCCACTGTCATGATTTTGTTCAACGATTCATTTAAAAACAGCCGCTGAAATTTAGTTCATTGGCAAATAGAAAACCTAGATAATAAACTTGGTATCGGGGTGGAATGTGGAATGATACAGTGGGTGCAAAAAGTGAGCATTCAATATCCAGGGTCGCATAAAAAATTGGTTGCAACAAAATATGGATACGATTCATTTCCAGAACAAAAAAATTTTTTGATGAAATGGTTCGTCCAAATTAAAAATATTTCATATCAATATTTAAAGAATGTAAAGGTATTTTCAATGATGTGTGACTTGGTCCTTATTTTCTATTCCAAATTATGGTTCGTTCACAATGAGCATAACTCAAACGCAATTTAAACATCAATTGTAAAGTGAAATATCTGTTTTATATTGAAGTAAGTTTACGTTACTTTTATCAAACAAAAAAGTTTAATTCATTTCATGACGTTTTGATCAGGGCTATCTGGTGCTAATTTTAGGGTATTTGAAGCGGAATAGTTATTTTTGAGCGCTCGTACTACTTACACGAGGGCTATATCATTTCGTCACGATGTCTGTATTTTTCGAATTTTGAGCCGAAAAAGGTCTCAAACGATTCGTTCGTTCGACTCACTGATGACGAATCCGTCGGAAGATTCGAGTCTGTCCGTATACACGATAACTCTCGAACGGAATGTCCTAGAAACTTGCAATTTTCAGGGTAGGTTCAAATCTCGAATGCCGCGGTTAAGTTCGTTATCGGGCAATATTCGCCCAGGGGTTCCGTAAATATGGCCGCTCGAATTTTTGTTTTCCTGATTATTTCGAAACTACAGATTCGATCGAGTTGAAATTTTGTACTCAGATGGAGAATAACGCATTAAAGCTACATGCAAAATTTTGTCCAGCTCGCATGACCAAAACCATAGAAAATTATAACTTTTGAACGGAAAGGCCTAGAGACTTGAAATTTTCAGGATAGGTGTAGATCTCGAATGTTGCGGTCACGTTCATCAATGAGCAAAATTAGACTTTGGGTTCCGTAAATATGGTCGTTTAAAATTCAGTTTTCTTGATAATTTCAAAACTATGTATTTGATCGTTACGAAAATTTGTATTGGAATTGAGAATGATATATTCGAGCTACATTTTGCCCAGATCGCATGATCAGAACCATAGAAATAATTTCCGAACGGAAAGGCCTAGAAACTCAAAATTTTCAGGATAGGTTCGGATCGCGAATTGTGCGGTCACGTTCATCAATGAGCAATATTAGACTTGGGGTTCCGTAAATTTAGCCGTTCAAACTATTTTTTTCCTGATAATTTCGAAACTACTTATTGGATTGGAATGAAATTTCGCACATAGATGAAGAATAATGAATTCAAACTACGTGGGAAATTTTGTCCAGATCGCATTACCTAGACAATAGATACCGTAGCGAATTATTGAAAAAAAATTGGTCACCTAAAGCACTGACGTGAATTCTGGATTTTCGCCTCAGTTTGAATTTTTTTTGACAGCTGTCAAAATCTTTCCAATTGCTTTCTAAAACTGAATAATGCGAATCTATAACCTACAAGGTGCATGTTCGAGCGCTCAAAAGCTCCTGCCTTCACGGCAGTGCTTTTCGTAATTTTTATTTCTAAAAAACGGATGTCACTTCTTATAAGACATGTTGTTCATTCATGCAAAATTTTCTTGAATTTTTAATTGGATAGTATTCTCATAAGTGAGTGAAGTTACATATTCGTATTTGTTTACTAAATAAAAATTATGAAAAGCACTGACGTGTAATCAGGAGCTTTTGAACGCTCGTTCATTCTGTTCCACCTTCTATTGAAAAAATTTTTGGCAGCTTGCAAAAAAATATATGACAGCAGCTCTTTGTCAAATATGCCGAATCAGCTGTTACAGGAATGTAAGGATTTTATTTTTCGATAATCCGCTAGAATCTTTTATGGTCTTGGTAAAGGGATCTGGGCAAAATTTCGCATTTTACTCAATGATAAACTTGACCGCGACATTGGAGATCCACACCTATCCTGAAAATCTCAAGTCCCTAGGCCTCTCCGTTCGAAAATTATAATTTTCTATGGTCTCTGGTTCTACATTGAACACGTCATTCTCCATCTGAGTGCAAAATTTCATTTCGATCGAATCAGGAAAACTAAATTTCGAACGATCATATTTACGGAACCTCTGGTCGAATTTTGCCCAATAGCGAACTTAACCGCGGCATTCGAGAACTGAACCCCTACTGGGAATTCCAAGTCTCTAGGTCATTCCGTTCGAAAGTTATCGTGCTTACGGACGGACAGACCTGAATTTTTCGAAGAATTCGTCATCAGTGAGTCGATTAAGACCATTTTCGGGTCAAAATTCGAAAAATACAGACATCGTGACGAAATGATAAAGCTAGCGTGTAAGTAGAACGAGCGCTCAAAAAGAGTAATGTTTGTGTGTAATAATGTTGGTTGCAATCCACATCCCCTCCTTTTTTATGCTCCTTTTCAATAAATATAAGGATAATATCTCAACCATTTTAATCAGACTAGTTAGAGTTCTACTTGCTGAAACAAAATAATATTTGACTAGTGAAGTTATGGTCCGGTTACGTTATAATGGAAAAATCGTAAAAACTACGCCAATATTATGTTTACGTTAGAGTTACGTTAATTGTGAATTTAGATGTTCTACTATGTGAAGAACGAAATGGCGAATGCGCAAATATACGAATTTTCCTAAATTATTATTTGCTATGGGTTTGTGACAAAAAGTTGGCGATTTCATAACTGCAAACAGAATGAAAAAGGCGAATTCCCAAAAATAATATTGCCCTTTTCTCTGAATCGATTTCAATATTCTCAAACGGAATTTCAATGTCGACTTGACTTATCTCATGTTACACCAACTATGCCATTACCCTGAAGGTTGAAAAATCAACATTGGCATTGTAACGGCGAAATTGAGCTTGCAGATATAATTTCCGCCGCGTCTTACTTTATTAATTACCCAATAATGCAAAGCAGACTTGGGCAGCTGTCTGCATTCATCTATTTCTGAATTTCGCTCGTCTTCAAGACAGAAATAGCCATGCCCTGGACTCGGCGGTGCTGTACGTTGTGCCTTTTTGTTTCGAGTATTTAATGAGCAGGAACATAGCTCGGCGCTTTAAAAATACATTGTTTAAAATTAGCCCACATATAATAATGTATCGAACATCAAATGGTCGTTTCTAACGAGCATTGAAACTGATGTTTGAGATCAGCGCTAATAATTCAACTGCATGAATTGAAGATTATAATCTACTGAGTCATCAACGTCCAAGTTCAGGTTTACTAGCATCATAACGGATTATTGAAATTCCAGTTTTTTCGATGAATATATAACTCGTAACATCAATCATATATTATACCATGGGCGGATGTGAGAAAATCAGTCATCAAACGTTATTCATTTTATCTAACGAACATTTCTGAAAATTGAAAGTATATTTATACTTAATTAGTATTCACTAATTAACTCGGTCTACGATTTTCACTAATTGTGAATTTGCTCGGCAAGATAGCCTCCAAAATGTGCTAGCTTGTCGAGCAAATTATCACAACTCTTTCATTTATCACTCAATCTTGATGGAACAAATGTCTAAATAAGGTGTTAATTGATTATGTGTTATTCATGAGTGAAGCCAGTTTTTTTTGTGCGTTTGTCGATTTTTTACGCAGTCTTGTTTTTATCAATAATTCTGCTAGCTTGACGGGCAGACTCCACACATAAATCAAGAATTATTCTCGAATAATTCTTCATTTATGACTCAATTTTGATTGAACAAATCCCTGAATAATGTGTTAATTATGTGTGAAGCCAGTTTTTTTTCGTGCACCTTCCTATTTAATTTTTAATTTGGACGTTAAGATAATAATGGACTCTCTCAAAAGAAACACAAAATTTACAGGTAACCCAAGTGGTTTCGCCAGAATAGAGTCATAAATGAAAGAGTCATTAGGAATTATATACTCGGAAAGCAAGCAAAATTCTCAAAAAAAAATGTATAATATAATGGGCTCGTAAAAAAACTAGCTTGAAGTAAATAAATCACGGATTATGAAATACATATATCTTTTTGATCGGTTGTGCCAGCTTAATGTGGGTCATTTTAAGGAAGGGTAGCTCGATTTCTTGGAACATCGTTCAGTATTTGAAAATTTGAAGGTTTTTTTTATCTAGACCAAAACATGGTGTGGTTGTGATAGCATTTCTGGAAATGTGGGTCTCAACCTTTGGTGGGTCCGTGTGCCGTTTATATGTGTTGTTTCAACCGAAGGCAGATTTATAGAGGGGCGATAAGGGTGGAAATTATAATGAATTTTTGACAAAATCAATTTTGATATTTTAAGAATTATTGACATAAAAATATGGCGTAGCTACACTGATTTAACCGTTAACAACCATTTTCTTCTAAATGCGTTTTTATTTTTCAACAATATAGGTATTGATTCTTCATAATGCACAAGGGACATCTGTTCTATGCCAAATTTCATTACAACCTCAAATCTAGAATTATTCGTTGAACATTTCCTTCTCAATGTATCCTATAGGTTCCATCACCTTAAACAAAAAACATAAACGAAACGGTTTCGAATCATGTCATCGAAGTGATCAAACTGCTATTAACAATAACATTTTTTACGTAATTCATCAGTCCCACGTGATCGATATCTTGTTTCATGTAGGTGAACTTCTTGCGTTCTTGAGGTCGACTCTACCCACCAGTTTAATGCTCCAGGTGATTCGAACCATGCCTTATATGGCGATGTCTCAGTCTTTTTATAGCATTGACTTCCAGGGGCACTTCCTCTCACTGAAACAGTTCAACTGTCTGAGCAGGATGTGGTTCCCCTTTCTCGAACGTGGCCGCCATGTGACCCCTTAGAATAAATTATAGGCGAAAATTTGATTTGAATGAAGCTAGCATCTGGATAAAATGTTTTGTTGAAAGAGAAGAAAGAACCATAAGTCAGGATCTATTAGTTATTGATTTATGGTCGAGTAATACTATGAGGACTTCAGACTTAAGAAAAGCTCAAAACAACCAATAAAAATTCACATTTGAACGAATAAAAATAATAAATGTCATTGGTTCGATTTTTCTCGGGTTAATTCTTAAGTTAGTTTAACTATTTTTGAGCGCTCGTACTACTTACACGAGGGCTATATCATCTCGTCACGATGTCTGTATTTTTCGAATTTTGAGCCGAAAATGGTCTCAATCGACTATGTTCGACTCACTGATGACGAATCCGTCGGAAAATTCGAGTCAGTCCGTCCGGCCGGCCGTAAGCACGATAACTCTCGAACGGAACAACCTAGAGACTTGAAATTTTCAGTGTGGGTTCAGTTCCCGAATGGCTCGGTTAAGTTCGTTAATGGGCCAAATTCCACCAGGGGTTCCGTAAATATGGCCGTTCAAAGTTTTGTTTCCCTGATTACTTGAAAACTACAAATTTGATCGAGATGAAATTTTGCACTCGAATGGAAAATGAGGTGTTCAAGCTACATGTGGAATTTTGTCCAGATCGCATGACCAGAACCATAGAAAACATAGAAAATTGTAACTTTTGAACGGAAACGCCTAGGGACTTGAAATTTTCAGCATAGGTGTGGATCTTGAATGTCGTGATCACGTTCATCTATGAGCAACATTATACAAGGGGTTCCGTAAATACGGTCGTTTGAAATTTTGTCTTTTCGATAAATTCGAAACTACGGATTCGATCGAGATGAAATTTTGTATTTTAATCGGGAATGATATATTGAAGCAATATTTTGTCCAGATCGCATTACCAGAACCATAGAAACCATAGAAAATTCTAACTTTTGAACGGAAAGGCCTAGGAACTTGAAATTTTCAGGGTGGGTTTGGATCGCAAATTTCACGGTCACGTTCATCAATGAGCAAAATTAGAATAGGGGTTCCGTAAATATGGCCGTTCAAGATATTTTTTTCCTGATAGTTTCGAAACTACTGATCGGATTGGAATGAAATTTTGCACTTAGCTCAGGAATAATGTATTCAAACTACGTGCAAAATTTTGTCCAGATCGCATCACTAAGACAATAGATACCGTGGAAAATTCAAGCGAATTATCAGAAAAAAATTGATCAGCTGAAGCACCGACATGAAGTCTGGAGTTTTGCCTAAGTTTCAGGATTTTTTTGACAGCAGTCAAACATTCCTTCAATTGATTTCTAAAACTGGAAAATGCGAATCTACCTTTAAGGTGCATGTACGAGCGCTCAAAAGCTCCTGCCTTCACGGCAGTGCTTTTCCTAATTTTTATAAATTGGTCATTATCGAAGAGAGTTCCATCATTTATGAGGAGAATTGTTGGAGTGTGTAGCACTTTTCCAATATTATTTGTATCGGTAGATTCCCATAATGATTGAATTTTTTGTTATGTTTGTTTTAGTATTAGTTTTTCTTGTACTAAGTAGGCATAACTTTTTTTTGATGATTATTATACAATTTTTTCGAAACTTCATGAACCGGCTTATCTCCCACAAATCGAGAAAATAGAAAAAACTTATAATGAACCATGGATTTATCCATTTTCTTGACAACTGTTCAACACATTTTTTTTTTCTCGAAAACTGTAGCAGAAAAGGAAGGAGTGAAAGAGATCAAAGAGTTTTTGAATGAAAAAAAGATTCTTCTTCAACATTTTCAAACTGCCACACCACTAAAAGTTCTGGAGGGAATCAAAAAGGATACATTGCTCCAGAAAAAATATCACCCAGACTTTCACGGGTCCATAGTATTCAATAGTTTATTATCTAAATCAAAAAGGGAATAATAACCATTATTCGCATCAAATGATCAAATCAAACGAACTTGAGTTAGTTAGATTCGAATTAACTAATAATGTATGTAATTATCTGAGGTGTTGCTTTAATTTCAAAAAGCAGTTCATATTATTAATGGTTATATTTCAATCATGATAATAATAATTATTTTTCCATTCATCCCACACTAGACAGTGGAAACACATAAAACGAAATGAACTTGGAACGGACTCAGAAGATGACTTCATCAGATTGAGATGGTCAGTACATAAGTTCGAGATTATTTCTTGGGCAGGATATCGACTGAATGAGTCATTTCACAAGGACGCAAACGTATTGATTACCCATTTTCAGAGTCGGCGAAATAACAGGAGGAGTGTGCACCTAAACAGTTCCATCGATAGGCAATAAGAAATTTGAGAAGATACGGATGAGTTCCTAACCGATAAATGGGATAGGAGTGTACAAACAGAGGGCTCCACTCCCGAAGACTTACTCTCCTATAATCCAGTTATATCCCACAAATTGTGTGATAACAAAAGTACCTGATAATTATTACTTCCTAAATTATAAAAAAAATTGTTACAACTCACAACCTTTAATTTTTCAATTGTCTTAGGTATCATTTATTCGGAATGAAAGAAAAACACATAAACTAATATTTTCGCTATCGTCATAGGAGCATATTGAAAACTTCCATTTTTGAGCGCTCGTACTACTTACACGAGGGTTATATCATTTCGTCACGATGTCTGTATTTTTCGAATTTCGAGCCGAAAATGGTCTCAATCGACTATGTTCGACTCACTGATGATGAATCCGTCGGAAAATTCTAGTCTGTCCGTCCGGCCGTCCGGCCGTAAGCACGATAACTCCCGAACGGATGAACCTAGAGACTTGAAATTTTCAGTGTAGGTTCAGATCCCAAATGCCTCAGTTAAGTTCGTTAATGGGCAGAATTCCACCAGGGGTTCCGTAAATATGGCCGTTCAAAATTTTGTTCTCCTGATTACTTCGAAACTACAGATTCGATCGAGATGAAATTTTGCACTCAAATGGAGAATGAGGTGTTCAAGCTACATGTGAAATTTTGTCCAGATCGCATTACCAGAACCATAGAAACCATAGAAAATTGTAACTTTTGAACGGAAACGCCTAGGGACTTGAAATTTTCATGATGGTTGTGGATCTCGAATGTCGTGATCACGTTAATCTATGAGCAAAATTATAATAGGGGTTCCGTAAATATGGTCGTTTGAAATTTAGTTTTCTTGACAATTTCAAAACTACAGATTCGATCGTGACGAAATTTTGTATACTAATGGAGAAAGATATATTCAAGCTAAATTTCTCCAGATCACATGACCAAAACCATAGAAACCATAGAATATTATAACTTTCGAACGAAAAGGCCTAGGGATTTTCAGGATAGGTGTGGATCTGAAATGTCGCGTTCACGTTCAACGATGAGCAGAATTATACTAGGGGTTCCGTAAATACGGTCGTTTGAAATTTTATTTTCTCGATAATTTCGAAACTACGGATTCGATCGAGATAAAATTATGTATTTTAATCGAGAATGATAT
The DNA here is from genome assembly GCA_963966015.1 of Aphidecta obliterata. Lineage (NCBI taxonomy): Eukaryota > Metazoa > Arthropoda > Insecta > Coleoptera > Coccinellidae > Aphidecta > Aphidecta obliterata. The sequence goes on from OZ014432.1 coordinate 29,487,581, forward strand.
ATTAAACCAATATTTTGTCCAGATCGCATGACCAGAACCTTAGAAACCATAGAAAATTATAACTTCCAAAGGGAAAGGCCTACGAACTTGAAATTTCCAGGGTGGGTTTGAATCGCGAATATCGCAGTCACGTTCATCAATTAAGCAAAATTAGACTAGGGGTTTCGTAAATATGGCCGTTCAAAATATTTTTTTGCTGTTCGTAATTTTTTATTTTCTGTCATATATACTTTCCTGGGAATTTTAATGAAGGGGACCTCTGTAACAATATAAAACTTGTAGACATCGTTTTATTCAATTTTTGTCACCTATTGTAAAGTAACCTCTGCTCACAATCATGTTTCTTTCACTTTAGCAGGAAGGTACTTACTATTTTTATTTGAGAACATCATATTTTTATGTGTTATTGTGTTCTCAAAAAAAGCGATAAGATTCATTCTGCTAAAAACCTTGAAATATTCATTAAATAATAATTAACCGAAGGAACAATAGAACTGGAAATTTTAGAAAATAACTCATGGTGCTGTTATATACATAAAGCCCTTGTGTAATTAGAACGAGCGCTCAAAAATAAGGTATGTTTGGGCTAACGTTAGATAAGTCGTCAAAACTTATAATAAAAGTTTCAAATTAAACTTTTCCAGATAAGTCAAGAGTCGGCGAGATATGAACTGTATTCTTCAAAACTGTAATCCCTATATAGGTATAACATATTCACTAAAAAACAGGTAGGTAGTTCGACAAAATTTCAGAATTTCTGCGTTGCAAAATCAATGAATCAATATTCAACAAGAAAAAGTGTATAACTGTAACCCAAAACGTTCTGGCGATGGCAAAAATATAAGCCACACAACATTTTTTCTCTTCGAATGTTCGATATCAATGATATAATAGTTCGGAACAAATGAATCCTTTATTTTCTTTAAGATTTACCTCCTTGTCTGAACAGAAGGGTGGGCAATGACCTTAGTTCAAACTCGATAGATATCTAGGCCAGGGTGTTTTTATCGATGCGGTTAGAATTCTACCACATTATTTCTTATTTCGGCATCAGAAAATCGGTTTTTCTAGAACCTTTTATGCTCAAACGTTTAATGACCATCTAATTTAGTCATTCGCATTGTAACGAAATATGTTGCCTAAACATGAGTATCAAGCATTGGAATTTAACACCTACGAAGTGTTGAGGAACTGGACCAAATATAGGTTTTTGTCTCACAGTTCCCTTTGTCAACCTACGCCTATTAGTAATACTAAGACGCCCATGAAGACGGAGTAATTTTGTTTACCAATTTGCCAACTAGGTATGTGGGTTTTCGTTCGAGAATTATTCTACGTAGAGCTCTCGTTATTCGTGACGTAACATGAGCATTGTTGTCGAACTAGGCAGACGAATATCCTGAAATATTTATTCCGCAAGAACTACCTCAAAGAATCAATTAATGAAGGAATTGGACAACAAATTCAAGATTGAAAATATTCGAACGATTTATTTAACTGATATAAAGTATAATTGAGGAAAAGCCTAAACCGATCACGAAATGATGAGTAGGTATAAGCAAAGAAGAATAAAGGTAAAAAAAAAATCAGTTTCCCCAAAAACTAGAAAAAATAATTTGTGTTATTAAATTAATAAATAATTCATTATAATGGCCAAGGATAGATATCATCCAGAAAACGTCCTCATAAACTCAAAATGGAACTTCCCAAAGCTCTCCATTATTTCTTGTATTTCTTCTGGATTTGAAAGTAGAGTGATGCGTATATGAGAGGTGCCTGGTTTTTGTCCTAGTTTTGATCCTGGTAGTACACAAATTCCTGTTTCTCCTAATAACTTCAGAGCGTAAAATTCATCGGGAGCAAGACCCAACTCGTCTGCTTTCCTCACAGCCCTCTGTGGTACTATTATACGTGGATAAAAGAAGATACCACCTTCTAGCTGATTACAGGTCAGCCCTTCCAGAAACCTTGTCGAATTCTTTACGATCAATGCACTCATCTGTGAATAAATACATGATTTGGTAGGAATCGATTTCGATTATTTCTGAGAACCCGAGAGATGATGAGATTTTTGAAGGAAGTAGGATATTGCATTCTTGAGATGGAATATCGAATAACGTTAATTTCATTAAACTGAGAACTCATAAAATTTAAAAAAATGTTATAGTCGTGAAAATATTGATCGAGTATTTTTTTTTCACCTACCTGCAAACCACTCAAAATAGTTCTTTTCTCTTTTTCGAATCGTCCATAACTCGGTTCGCCAGGCTTAGGTGGATTCACTACACAATATAAAGCAGCTTGTGCTGAATTACATGCGGGTGGTGAAATACTCAGAAATCTATGAATCATGGGTGGAATTTCAGGACTCATGTTTATAATTTCTGCATAGCCGCATCTGCTCCCATTTTCTGCGTAAATTCCCTCAGACATAGACATAAGTGTAACAAGTTCCATCTCATTGTATGGCTGACCCAAATCCCTCAATACCTGAAAGATATCCATGAATATTTCTGAAACCTTTATTTGTTAGCGAGGTGTTATCGCTAATTTTGAAACGATCTCCCTGATGGGGAAACCGATGTGTGTTTCGTCCCACAGTTGTTGGTGGACTCATCAGTATAGCTGATCCAGCAACTGTTGCCCTAGACACCTTCACACGGAATGTGGCACTCATTACTCACCGCACGTCGAGTGCACATTATGAAACGAACAATGGGATACAACGTGGAATAGCCAACAACGCCATCTCCTGGACGTGCAGAGAGCTGCCACAATTCTATTTATGAATTGTATTGTTCTGCTATCCAAGCTATCAAATCGAAGGAAACGTGGAAGTATTCTAGCCAGAAAAGAAGCTCTTTATAAGAGCCTACATATTTTTTCAGAAAATTTTGCGAGAGAGAATTGTTCAACATTTTGTTTTTCAAAAACTGTAGCAGATGCGAAAAAATTGGATGAAATCAAAAGGTTTTGAAAGAAAAGGAAGGTTCTTTCCCATATTTTTGCTCGCTTGTTCCTTTATTTGAGCCGAGAAGGGTCTAAAAGATTAGGTTGGACTTGCAGATGAATTCGTGGTCAAATTCAATTCGGTCCGTCTTTCCTGCCGTCCGGCTGTCAACACAATAACTTTTCAAAGAAATGGCCCAGAGTTTTGAAATGTTTAGGATACCTTTGAGGTCTGTATGCGCCGGTTGGGTGCATTAGTTCGGGAAGATTTTCTGAGATATAGCCATCTGTTTTTTTTTCTCATTCTATTCACAGAAACACCGATCCGATCGAATTGAAACTTTGGAGTTAGTTGTTATATAACGACACGAAGGTTTATGAAAATTCTCTTGAGAACCGTATCTGTAGAAGATTATGAAAAAACGTAATTTTTGAATTTCAGTTTCTCATGAACATATTTATACAACAGGACAATCGATGAAATGAGTTATGTGGAAATTCAGTTTTCTAGCTTCTTCACGTGAAAAGGGAGATTCAGTTTTTCGGATATATCCAATATAATTTGGTCATTGGCCATTTCATCGAATTTTTCAAACTACCAGTCGCGCATCACAAAAAAGTTATGGGGGAAAAAGGGAACATTACTCCACAAAAATATCACCCTATAGATCTTCACAAGAAAATTTACTTATCGTATGATTAATTTTGAAATGTGATATTTTTTCCAAATTTTAGTGGAACATCTAGAGAAATGGAGATGCTATTAGGAAAAAACTTATTCTTGATATCATTCAATTAATCCCCCTATTCGTTTCTACCTTCAATGTATGAACACCCTGTATAGATAGTGTTCTTCAAATGATAAGGTCTCACTCCATAATATTTTTCTATAACTTACCCTTCTAAAAGGAACAAAAACACATTCTTTTTTGAGTATACTGGTCCGGTAAACTTCATCCGCTATAATGATGAGATTTTCTTTGAAAGCAAATTTTACTATTTCTTCTATATTTTTCCTTTTAAGAATGTGACCAGTAGGATTTCCTGGATTAATTACAATTATTGCTCTAGGTTTACATCTAGTTTTTGCTTCATCTACCTTCCTCTGGAAAATAAAATATGGGACCACTGAAATATAATGGGTAAATACGCACATATTGGTTTATTATTCCAAAAAATTCACTTTTGGTAAAAAAAAATTGAACTCCAGTTCACAGTTCAGGTAGGTACGTTTTAAGTAGTGTAAATACTGAAACCACTGCGAATTTTTTTGATTTCCACATCTAGATTTCACGGATTTCTCATTCCCAAAACGAACAAACATTTATACTTATATTCTAAAAAAGGATTTATAACACAAGGGAATCGAACCTGCGATACGAAGTATCGATGAATGTTGGATAGTTTTTCAAATTCTTTCAATTTTATCTTTTCTATTTTTTCAATAAATAAATAAAATCAGCTCTCATAGTTTCCGAGAAGCATAATATTTCAGAGGTAGGCAGTTGATTATTTTTTGCCAGGAAGGATTCAAACGTTTCGAATGGAAATAATAAAACAAAATGATTTTTCCAACTTCAAGAATTTACGTTCAATGAACCTACTTGAAGTTCGTCTATGTTGATATTCCATTGATGATCTTCATCCATATAGTAATCAATTTTTTGCAAGCCTAATTCTGTCATAGTAGCGGAATAAAAAGGATTCTGCGGAACAGGATTCAGAATACCTGTTTTCATTCCACTGTCTTCCATATTGATCATGCTCATAAAATTTCTCGCCATATCACCTGCTCCTGAAATCAAACCGGGACAAAGAATAATCCATCATAACAGTTTGAAACCAATACCATTTTCAAAATTCAGCATGTCATGGGAGGAATATCATCGACGGTTACAAATGAGTTAAATATGGAATATGTTTAGTTTAGGAATAAATCAAAGCTGTTCAAGTAAAGTTCTCTTGATGTTATTTACTATGGTCTCTTTAATGGCGAGTTATTTGAATAAGATATTACAATCCCCTTCGTAGATGTAGGTACCAGTAAGAGGAAAACAATGACAGACTTTATACGAAACTATACAGGAAACACAAAAATTTGTGGATGCCGGACGTAAGGAAATCACTAGAAAGAAATCATCGAACCCAACCGGAAAAAACTGCGACGTTGAAGCACATCAATCGAGTTGACTTAAGAGCCATTAGTCAATTGAATTTTATGAAAAAATTAATCCGGCAGAACTGGCCCTTGTCAGGGTGGCCCTCGAACCATAAAAAAACTGCATGGGCGGTGAAAATAGTTCAAATAACTTGCCACAGTTCGAATATTCTTATTTGCGGTGGTTGAAAGTTTCCGAGCATCAAAGTAAAATTTGGATTTAGCTCATCTGTGTATTATGTTTTTTTTCAGTAATGACTAAAAACACAAATCATATTTGGGAAGCCACACAAGAATGAAAGGTTCTGTCTCTCCTTTTCTCGAGAAAATATACTCATAGTAAGAGTGAGTTTTTTTGAACTCGAAATTGAGAATGTTCTGATTTCAGATGGTGAGATTCAATACTAACCTTGTCCTATATAAATATTCTCCCAGTTAGATTCTGTATCATCCTCCTTTTCTATGAACCTCGCTATTTGTCTCCTAACAATTTCCATTCCACAAACTGAAGAATACGAACCAATAGATTTACCCGAACAACCTTCTAGAATTTGTTTGGCACGCTGCTTGGCATCTTCAGGAAAGGTCTTATGACTCATAAGTGCAGGATACACAACTAGAGACATAACTTGCCGCAAAAAAGTCATTGGGGATTGACCAAGGGATTGAGCATCTCCTACATTCAAACATATCTCGGTTCTGGAGGGTTTTTTGAGCCCCTGAAAAAAAAACAAATATTCTGCAAAGTCGACAACAAGTTACCTTACCCATTCTTTCTGGAACCTTCTCTTGGGTGAAAATTCGAATTGAAGTTGTATTTTTCGAATCAGAATATAATTGTTACAAAAAATAACCATAACTCACAACAGTTGATTAAGTAGACAAAAAAATTAAGACCATAATAACTGAATATTGTTCGAGCTGCAGAAGGACTTTAGATTTTCGAATTTATTCAAAACCATCGAACCCCATTGCTTTGATTTGTTCAATTTCTTGCAGCTCTTGGACGAATTGTTCCAGCGTTAACATCATCATATTTTCAAAATTTTTCACATAAGGATGAATATTTACCGAAGAGTTACACTCGCTAATGACATAGCTACTTGAGGCAATCATTTTTGACTGAAACTAAAGTATGAAATTATTATTTCGGAGTAGTTAGATGATAAGATTACAGCTACGAATTAAGCATGATAAATAATAAGTAACATTTGGAATTCATCGTTGCATAACAAGTTTTTTCAATTATCATCCTATCCTGTTTTTTCTGTTCAACAAAGAAGAACATAATGAAGGAAACAAAATTATTTGTTTTCAATTCATTCAGTATTAGCTTCCAATCATGAATAATTTCATGAATTTTTCTCGCATTCATCATAGTTTCTGGGCAGTATACCTACATGTTGAATACTTGCGTGTTCACGGACACAACGAGTAATGAGTTTATTTAATGTTCCTAGATTTTTTTCCAGCCACATATTATTTTTCTGAATTCTTCTATTGAAAAATACAGATGTTGCATTTTGTAATATCCCTTATGTTTAGTTCTCTTAATGTAATGAGTTTATTTTATGTTGCTAGATTTTTTTCCAGCCACATATTATTTTTCTAAATTCTTCTATTGAAAAATACAGATGTTGCATTTTGTAGTTCTCTTATGCGATTCCTAATGTCATGAGAGGTGAAAATGTTTTGTAAGATACACCATTATTTTTCCATTTATTTTCGAAAATATTCTGCTTGTTCATATACATACAATTATAAAATCTTATATATGCTTAAATTTTTCAATGTGTTTTCATTCAACTATTGCATTTTATAGATACCTATTCTCAACACGTGGGTATTGAATATTGGAATATCAAGAAAGAATTCTCCTCTGTAGGAATAAATCAATTCGGAATCGACTCAGTATCAAAAGAAAGTTAATAATTTGCTTCTTCAAACCACTACCATTTGAAAAGAAGGATTGATTCTTATTAAGAATAATTTCTCATAGATTTAAAATGGAATTTCTTGAATTGCCCCATAATTTCAATACCGCCTTCTGGATTACAAAGGAGAATCATACGTATATGATGTGAACCTGGCTTTTCTCTGAACCCAGAACCTGGAACCACGCAAATTCCTTTGTCTTGCAGTAATTCCAAAGCGTAAAATTCATCAGGCGATAACATTCATCTTTTTAGCTTTCTCGACTGCATCTTGTGGTAATCTTAAACGAGGATAAAAAAAATTTGCACCTTCCAGTGGGTTACAGCTGATTCCCTCTAGAGAATGTATCGACTCTTCAACGATAGAAGCACTCATCTGTGGAAAATTGCGGAATTCAATGAAATTCGAGTGATTCACTCGAGTGAAACTACCTTCCGCGCCCCACGCAGTTATATGTAAAATTTGCAAGATTTTACCTCTTGTATCATATTAATACAGATATGTAGTGTACAGCACAAGGGTTTGAATATTTTGGTTATTGACCTACTAATGAGTCCTGCTAAAGAAATTATTCCATAACAACCTTCACAATCTTGTACACACTTATAATCTTCTCTCCTTTGTATAATTCTCATAAAGAAAAAATTGAGGAATGATAAATCTGACCTTTATAACATTCGATGAGAAGGTACATATTTATTTGCAAACAATATAAAGCATAGATAGAGTATAGTAATATTATTTCATTCAGGATTTTATTTTCATAGATTTTTGAACAAAACTAAAAGATTTCAAGAAAATTTCTCTGCATTCCTGTTGTAATGAATATTGTCCAAAGTCTTCTTGAAATAATTTATTCGCAGTTCACTAATGACACTAATACTAATTTATTTCAACACTCAATCATTCATCTGCAAGCGCGCTATTTAAGTCCTATGCTGTATTATTCTCTCGCCCTGGGCGATATCGTTTTATATAGCGCTTCATAGGTTTCCTGATGTCTCCAATGTTCTCTCGAAGATTCGCGGTCGTTCTATTCGGTTCTAGAAGGCGACAGGTCCGGCTTAAGTTCGTTACACTGTTCTCTTTATAATTCTTTATTCTCTAGAGGGCTTCTAATGAACTACGTTCTGTATAAATTTGGATCAATGGAATATTTATGAGCTGATCTGCACTGAGATGTTTTGGTCAATATTTCAAATGAAATTCTGAAGGTGTTCCACAAACTTCAGAATACGAACCAATAGATTTACCCGAACAAGTGTGGATGAACGAGCGCTTAAAATTTCCTAACTTTACGTGCGTGCTTTTTATAATTTTTCATTATCATTATACCATCTCGAATCGTGTTGTTCCAATCAGAATATAATCGCTATAAAAATATATCCATAAACTATTACAGTTCTCAGAGTGGACAAAAAAATGAAGACCGTAATAATTGAATATGGTTCGAACTGCAGAAAGCAGGTTAGATTTATTTCTAATTTATTTGAAACCATCAAGCCCTGTTGTTTTTATTTGTTGAATATCTTGCAGCTCTTGGAGGAATAGTTTTTACATATAAATTAAAAATTTTCAAATAAGAATGAACATACACTCGCCTATGACATGGTCGCTTCCTGAGGCAAACATATTTGACCGAAAAAAAAAATAGGTATTTATTTCGTTGTAATAAACTGATGATATTAGAGCTGCAAATTTATCGTGAAACGAGTTAGCAATATTTAAAATTCATCGTTGCATAATAAATTTTTTCCATCATCCTCTCCTCCTCCTCCTTCTTTTTGTTCAAGGAGGAAGAACATAATGAAGTGAAGAAAAAAACATTTTTTTTCAATTCATTCAGTATTAGCTCCTCAACAATTATTCACGAATTATTTCATGAACTCTTCTAGAATCCATCATAGTTTCTGGGCAGTAGATGTAGAATACTTGCGTGTTCACAACGTGTAATGATAGTTATTGCCTCCACACGTTGAGAATTTATTTTATGTTGCTTAATTTGTTATTATTATTTTCTCAAACTCAGCTTTTTGAAAAATACAGACGTGCATCTGGAATATCCCTTATGTTCAGTTATCTCATGCCTTTCTCAATGTCATGAGAGGTGAAAATGTTTTGAAAGAAACACCATTATTTTCAGGGCCGTATCTAGGGCCTGGCAAGGGTAGCACTTGCCACGGGCGCAAGGTCCGAAGGGGCGCCAAAAAATATCAAAAATAAAAAAATAGAAGCGTCAAGCAAAAAAAAATTAATTCTAAAGATGACAACAAGGTTACGTAAGTAAGTAATTCGATCACAACATTTCGAAACATTGATATTCAAAGTACAGAATGAGAATGCAATTAGGTCAGAAATACGAGAAATATGGTCCAATTGTTATAAAAAATTTTCAAAGATGCCGCACTCTGAACATAAGTATTACAATCGGCAATATCGTCATGCGATTCCAAGCACAGCCCATTTATGAGTTGCTTACACTACATTCCTTATCGCATCCAGCTTGTTTTGAAGGGCTGCTTCTTTGATGATGATGGTTCATAATGATCGATTTGTTTAGATTTTTAGGCCACATTTGTGGTATTTTAAAAATGATTTGTATTGCCAAAAATTCACCAATCAGGGTTTTGAGCTCAAGAAGTGGGAGAAAAATTTGGGAATCTTATTCTATTCTACATGAATATTGTTTTCTTTTAATTGTGAAGGGAAGAGCAAAAAATTTGAATTTCAATGTTCGTTTAGTGTGTATCCAGATTTGAAGTGTTATAAGTTTTGAGTTTATCTTTATATTCTGACTTTTTTGTGCCATTGTGCTTTTGGATTCGAGCATTATAAATTGTGCTATTGAAGGTGAGTTGTACTAATTTGTTATTTTTCATGACATTATTCTGGCATCGGATATATTCAATTATTGGTATTTTAACATAATAATATTGTTCTTTTCAATTCAAGAAGAAATATGTTCGGTTCATTGCGGAAAATATGGATTTTCAAACTTGAGTTCTCACTTCTCAGAGCGTCTTTTTTTGAAATCTAATAAAACTCAAATTTTAGTGTTACTTTTCATAGTTTTCATTTTCAATCTCATCTGGCAAAGATTATTCTATTGATTTTTTATACTTAACGTATGGACTTCTTGAATATGTAACATCGGGCCCTGTACAAAACTATTAGTACGTGTTTCAAATGGTTATAAAATAGTATTTGTATGCTAAGTTTGCGGTTTTTTTGCAGAGATTGTGATTATCGATTATTGTTTTCTAGTCAAAATTTTTATTTTACGTTTGCAGTATGTATTTTTAAATATTAAGTTGAAGAATTTATATATTTTCAGATAAATGTTCGTATTCATTACATAAATATGAATATTTCATTTAGTTTTTTCAGAACTTGTTCTATTTTTATGCATTTCATTTAAAATTTGTATTTCAATGTTTTTGATGAAAAAAATTTTCCATAAAAATGTGTATTAATTTGAAACTCTTACGGAAATATATGACTAGCATTATGAAAAAAAATACTATAAGAAAATATGATGGATAAAAAAAAATCTACGGAAATGGGGGGGCGCTGTCTAATATATTGCCACAGGCGCAATAGTACCTAAATACGGCCCTGATTATTTTTCCAATTTATTTTTGAAAATCTTCTCCTGTTTGATAATATATCTATAAAGGAATTATGAAATCTTATATGCTCAAATTTTTCAATGTACAATATTTTTATTCAACTACATATTGAATTTTATAGGTAGGTAACCTATCAAACGTGGGTATTGAATATTGAAATATCAAGAAAGAATTATCCACTGCAGAGAGAAATCTATGATATAAAATATATTCGAAATTGGCTGAGTATCAAAATAAAGTTAATCTCAACTACTTCTTCAAACCATTAATTCGAAAAAAAGATTGATTCTTATTAAGAAAAATTTCTCATAAATTTAAAATGGAACTTCTTGAATCGCTCCATAATTTTATGAACCTCATCTGGATTAGAAAGAAGGGTCATACGTATATGATGTGAACCTGGTTTTTCTCTGAACCCAGAGCCTGGAACGACGCAAATTCCTGTTTCTTGCAGTAATTCCAAAGCGTAAAATTCGTCAGGTGATAACTGCATCTTGTTGGCTCTCTCGACTACATCTTGTGGTAATCTTATACGTGGATAAAAAAAAATTGCACCTTCTAGTGGGTTACAGCTGATTCCCTCTAGAGAATGTATCGACTCTTCAACGATAGAAGCACTCATCTGTGGAAAATTGCAGAATTTAATGAACCCCTCGTTGGTGTTTATGATGGAGCGTTAAGCTTATGAAATTTCGATGTGGTAGAAAATGAACTTCAAGGAAAGTTATCCATATTTCGAAGAGAAAACTCTACCAGATATTGGAGATGGAGATAGGACCTATAGGGAGTATTAAAAAGGGAGAAAGAAAGAAGAAGGACTTTCCCTATTAGTTCGAAAAATGAATTGTTTTCCCATTAATCTACGAGAGAGTTATGTCTATCCGAATAATTCTTCAAATATGATGTTTTTTATATCCAGGAAAGTAGCATATATTATTATATGTTCCTGCATTTTCAATAAAGTCTTTTGAACATTATTATCTCTGCAGATGACAAGGGCGTAGATCTTTTTTTTTTCTTGGGGAGGGGAATTGATGAAAAAATTTTGTCAGGTTCATTTTTGTGGAAAAATTTTCGTACTTCGTCTTGGCGATAATTCTGAAACTCCATCATCTGAAAGTCTTGGGGGGATCAATTACCCTAGTACTCTACCCTAGTACTCCCGCATATCTACGCCCTTGGCAGAAGACATAGTATTGAACGATAGGACCTATTAGGGGTTAAAAAAACCTTGGAGAAAAAAAATGAAAATAAATTATTTGAATTCTAGTAGGAATAATAAATATTTAATATCTACAATACAATGGATAGAAGTGAACTCCTATTCAGTATAACATGGCATAGGATCGTCCGTCTCTTCTAAAAAGAGGAAAATTGAAGGGTTGTATGACAAACGAGTGATACCTACTTTGAGACCACCCATAATAGTATTTTTCTCATGCTCGAACTGTTCATAACTTGGTTCATTAGGGCTGGGTGGATTCACTAAACTATACACTGTAGTTTGTGCTAAAACAGATGGACATAATGAAGCACTTAAGGACTTGACGAACATAGGTGGAATTTCTGGGTCTAGATTTATTATTTCAGCATAGCCACATTTACTACCACTTTCTGCAAAAATTCCTTTCGATACAGACATAAGACTCACAAGCTCTATGTCATTGTAAGGATTGCCCATGTCATTTAATACCTGAAATATTGATGAAAATTATAAAATCTCTTTATCCTTTTTCTAGATTATCATTCGGGATTTTGACAACCTATGTATGATCTTGTAAATTATTTAAATTGACTCACTCTTTTGAAAGAAACGAAGCTACAATCATCTTTAAGTACATTATTCTGATAAACTTCGTCAGCAATGATGATAAGATTTTCCTTCAAAGCAAATTTAACTATTTCTTCCATATTGCTCCTGGTTAATACATGACTCGTAGGGTTGCCTGGATTTATTACAATAATAGCTCTAGGGTTACATTTAGGTTTGGCTTCATCGATAGCTCTCTGAAAATTGAAAATGATTAATCCGTTACTGGACTTGTCGTTGAGAATTTGAGAAAATGAGCTCACCTGGAGTTCCTCTATATTCACATTCCAGTTATTATCTTCGTCTATGAAGTAATCTATTTGTTTCAATCCTAACTCAGATATTGTTGAGGAATAGAATGGATACTCTGGTATTGGATTCAGAATACCTGTTTCTAGTCCATCTTTATTTAATTTCAGTATACTCAAAAACTTTTTTGCCATATCAGCTGCTCCTGAAAGTGAACAGTATGAATATTACATTTCAGATCCCAATATTCCCAAAATATATTGCACCCTTAGTATTCTTAGTAATATAAAGGCAAAAAACGAAAAGTAGTTTGTTGGGAATACGTGTTTAAAGATTCATTCCAGCTTATTTTTCCAATAAAATTCCTAGTATTTTGGTTATAAATCTGAAGAAAATCACATTTATAACTAGAATATCAAAAGTTTTATTAGAAAAAGTAACTGGAATATAACAATGATAGGATCTTCAAACACATGTTCTCAACTATAGCTGCTCTTCGTTTTGTGCCTTTATATTACCAATAAGGGTGCGATATATTCGTCATATTGTATTTGAGCGTTAAATATTAAGAATTGAATTTTTCGAACGATATTTATTGTAATCAGTATTAATGCATATATGCATGTTGCGAAACATGACAAAAATTAGAAACTTTTCACAAACCATGTCCCATCATACAGTTCCTCCAGTGACTAGCTACATTATCCCTCTTTTCTATATACTTCGCTATTTGCCTTCTTATTATTTCCATTCCACAAGCATCCGAATAAGAACCCACTGAACCACCTGGACATTTTTCTAAAATATTCCTAGCTCTCAGTTTCACATCCTCTGGAAATGTTTTATCAGTCATCAAATTTGGATAAGCAACTAAAGTCAAAACCTGGCGTAGGAAGGTGATCGGAGGTTGACCAAGGGACTGGGCATCCCCTATATTCAGACGCATCACATTTTTGAATTTCTTGTTGTTTCCCTAGAAAAGTAACAAAGTTGGGAACATCCACGATATATAGGTACATACTCACATATTTGATTCATAATTTTTTTGTGAAAATCAGCGATTTGCAATACATTAAATTATTGGGTATGGTAGCAATTCAGAGAAACATGGGTATAACAAGCAAAATTAACTAATATCGCTGAATGTTAAATTCATGCTATACCTATGTAGATTCCGACAATTAAAGAAATATCAAAACGATCAAAACATAAGTTCAGAAGCGTATCGAACAGAAGCACTCATAATATTATCAGCATCTGATGAAATTCAATTGTAATATAATGTGCTTGATTAATGTTGTTGAATTTCTCGAAATATAAAATTTTGATTCGGAACAGATTGAGAGGGAAAGCATTATTCGACATCTGATTCGTTTTATCTTCGTAAATATCCCATTTTCAGATAAAAAATTCATTCAAAAAAAAAAATCATTCAGCAATAAAAATATTTATGGTGTCATTTCAACTTCCACGAACGTTATTTCCATAAGTATTTATGCATTTCTACCAAAATTTCGACGATAATTCAGAGAATATGTTTATTCAGAGTAGATAAAATTTGTAATACATAATACCTATAACTTCATTTTCAATATCGTTCCATAAGAGAATATTAAATTTTATCAACTTCACATTTTATTCGATATATAAAAATTTACTCGTTTATATTTTTCAGTAATAGTAATACGACAATGAAGTTCATTAATCCTACATCAGTTACTTCAATAGAATAAACATAATTAGGTTCATATTGATTTATTTCGGCCAAAACATATCCACTAACAGAAGTCCGCTGTAAAGCTTATTTTTTCATGCTCATTTCTTTTTACCTGTAGAATTTCTCTCTCTATTTCAACAGCTTTCTGTAAAATCGGACCAGTGATAGCAAATTCGAGTTTTTTGTAATTTGGATTTACTGTTTTTGCAGTTAAACACTTATTGCACTGTAAAGTTTTATGCAGACATCTCACTAGCACCAGTTCATGTCTTAAGTAATTAGCGGTGTCACAGAGTACTCGAAGGCTTTTCGAGAGAGCCATTTCGAATTGAATTCCTAGGCAGAATCACTACATACGAACCTACCACTCTGAAATGTCGCAACTGACTGATAAGATAGAATGGGTACCAGTATTGTTGATGTAAGAATAATTATAGGAGATACCTAATTTCAATAGTATTCGAAATTCTATTTGTTGATAGATTTCACTCAAGTGAAACTACCTTCCAAGCCTCATGCAGTTATATGTAAAATTTACCGGATTTTACTTCTTGTAAATCTTGTATCATATAGATACAGATAGTGTACAGTACAAGAGTTAAAATATTTGTGTGATTGACCTATTATTGAGTCCTGCTACCATGATCCCAATAAACCATCACATTTCAATCATTATTTCATTATTATCATTATAACTCAAGACCTCAAGATAATTTTAAGCATCGACGGAGTGTGGTCATTTTCAACATTCAACATGGATTTGGTTTCCCATTAACTCTCTTTCTAAACAAACTAACAACTCTAGAAGATATGTATATCGATTCTACATTTTCACGGACATTCAGACGTTCTTATTCAGATAAACTGTAGAATGGTTCTTCGAAATATTTCTTCTTGAAAATCAAGAATCCACTAACTTGGTTAGTTATTAAGGAAAATGTCATTTCTTTGGTTGTACAAGTGGAGATTTTCCCCACAAAATATAATAATGAGCGATCAATAATACGTTTTTCTAAGAAGTTAGCTCCAATATTTTTCAGAGCTTACAAAACAGACGAGAATGAGTGATAACCTCTCAATTATCATCTGCAGCCCCGATATGATTTCTATTATATGCAAATACTTCCATAAAAAATATCTCAGTTTCATAAGTGCCTATAATGATTGACAGTGATATCGTTTATGATCAAATTTTTAAATAAACAATTGATTTGTGAATTTTTCATATAAAAGAAATGATTTAATAACAACCTTCGTAATTTTGTGAAAACTTAAAAATTTTTTCCCTTTTTTGAATTTATGTGGAGACAAAATTGAGGAATGATAAATCTGACCTTTATAAAATTCGATAAGTACATATCTATTTGGGAACAATATAGACCTATGAAATACTAATTTTATTCAAGATTTTGTTTTCATAGAACATATAGAAAGCATACAAGTGGGCTTTTGAAAACGAAACAGACGAGATAACAGACGGAATGTTTTATTTCGAAAAATACTCGTCGATTTTTGATTCGAGGGGGACAATTTTTGAGATTAAATTCACAACCATGCATATCGCTTCAACAACCCAACCCCTTAATTTTGAATGGGGAAGATAGGGTAAGTGATACCTCATTTGAAAGGCCTTTCTATCCTGAGTTCAGAATATTGATGTTTTTCCATTTTAGGAATAAACCATTTTTACCTCAATTGTTGATGAAAGTATTAATAAGTAATTATTTTGTTGCCCAGTGTATGGCAGTATACGATTATCATCGTAACCTCAGAATAAATTAGTGAAAATTTGATCAATTCACATACCATGCTTAACGGAATGACCAGTACTGTACGAAATTTGAATTTGAATATCTCGAAAACCAATGAATCAGATGAAAAAATTCAATATTCTTAACTCAGGATAGAAAGACGTTTCAAATGAGGTATCACTTACCCCATCTTCCCTATCCAAAATTTAGGGGTTGGGGTTGTAACACTTAGGGCTGAAACGATATGGTTGTGAATTTGATCTCAATATTCGTCCTCCTCGAATCAAAAATCGACTTGTCCGAGTATTTTTTTCGAAATAAATTCATTCCGTCTGTTATCTCGTCCGTTTCGTTTTCAAAAGTCCACCTTGTATATTGTTGAACACGTAAAGATTTCATGAACATTTCTTTTCATTTCTGTTTTCTTTATAATTATTAATTCTCTGAGAGGGCTTCTAATAAACTGCATCCTGTCTAAATTTGGATCAATGGAATAATTATGTCATTATGAGCTGATTACTGAGATGTTTTGGTCCTTATTTCAAATAAAATTATCAAGGTGTCGTGAAATTAACTGATGCAATGATATACAATCCATTTTCTTCATTCGATGTAAAGGATTGATCGCAATAAAAAATAAATTGAATCAATAAATCAAATTAATATCCGCATTTCGAAAATTAATCATTTTTGAGCGCTGGTACTACTTGCACGAGGGCTATATCATTTCGTCACGATGTCTGTATTTTTCGAATTTTGAGCCGAAAATGGTCTCAAACGACTAAGTTCGACTCAATGATGACGATGTTATGAATGTATACGCTCTATACTATGTATTCTATGAATGAGTGATATATGTCATGAATACTCTATGTGTGTCTGATAAGTCTAATGTTAATAATGGCGAATAGAAGTAACATGTGGTATAAGATTTCAGTTAATATATTTATCTAAAAGTTAAAAGCCTGTGTTCTTATTTACAATAAGTAGACACAAAAACAGTCTCCCATTATTACCATAACAGGTTATGTGCCCAGAGCTCCAGAACGCAGTGAGTCAAAATCAAAATTCACAAGATGAATCCGACCACGTTGCCGCAACTGAATGGTGAAAATTTTTGTAACTGGAAATTTAGAGTGGAAGCTTTATTGGAAGAAAAACAACTAAAAGATACCCTGGAGAAGACAACATCTGATTATCAGGATGAAAAACAGAAACAAGATTTCCGTCTAAGAGACTGCAAGGCCAAATCATTATTAATTCAATGTGTAAGTGACAAACATCTAGATATAATTAAGGATGGAAAATCAGCTAAAGAAATGATGAAGTGTTTAGAAGATGTTTTCCAAAGGAAAAGTATATTTACCAAGCTAACTCTGAAGAAAAGATTACTGACTATGAAGCACAAGAAAAATGACAAATTAGAGGACCATTTTCATAATTTCGATACTCTCATAAGGGAACTGGAAAATGCAGGATCCAAAATTGAAGAAGAGGATAAAGTATGTCACTTACTGTTAACACTAAACGAAGAATATGAACCTGTTATAACCGCTATAGAAACAATGAACCAGACTGTTACAATGGATTTTGTTAAGTCAAGATTATTAGATGAGGAACTGAAGATTAAAACGAAACAAGGAACTATAAATAAGAGCACCGATGAAATGTCTTTCAAAGCAAATCAGTTTGTCTGTTATAAATGTGGAAAACCAGGCCACAAAATTGCAGAATGTCGACAGAATGCTTCACAACGAGGAACGTTCAGAGGTAGAAGAGGAAGAAGAGGCTATGGACAAAATTATAGGGATCAAAATCGCAACTTGAATCAGAATGGTACTGGAGGACATCAAGCAAACAAGGCAGATGAAATTGCATTTATTGCATTAAGCAGTTCTACAGGATCAAGCTTAGGAAATAAGAGGTTTATTTTAGACTCTGGATGTACACAGCATATGGTAATGGATGAATTGGAGGTACACATGTCAGAAATTGAAGAATTGAAGTCAGAAGTGAGAATTGGTACAGCAAAGGACAATGAAATTTTGCATGCTAGGAAACAAGGAATAATCAGAGGTATTTGTCAAGGAAAAGAAATAAAAATACATGCTTTGATAGTTGAGGGAATGTCACACAATTTAATTTCTGTTTCCAAATTGCTGAAAAATAATTTCAAAGTTATTTTTGATAATAATAAGTCCGGCAGAAAACAAGCAATTTTATCTAAAAATGATGCAACCTTTTATTGTAATTCTGATAATGATTTATTTTATTTGAATGTAAATTTTGCAAATGAAAAATTTGGTTCTTCTGAAAGTAATGTTAGTTATTCAGAATCAAATGTAAATGATTTTAATCATATAGCAAGTGAAAGTACTGATAAGAATCTATGGCATAGACGATTAGGGCATATAAACAGATACAGCTTAAAACAACTAGGTTTACCTTTTAGTAACGATATTTGTAATACTTGTATTGAAGGAAAATGCACAAGGAGACCTTTTCATAAATGCGAAAAGAGAACTTCCAAAATTGGTGAATTGATTCATTCAGATATAGCAGGTCCTATAGTAACTCCTACTGCTGAAGGTCATAAATATTTTCAAGTTTTAATTGATGATTTTTCTCATTTTTTGATGGTTAAACTTTTGAAACAAAAAAGTGAAGGGGATCAAAACATTATTGATTTTAGCAAAACAATTAAAACTCAGCATGGCTTCAAAACAAAAAGAATACGAGTGGATAATGGTGGGGAGTTTGTGTCAAATGATTTTAAAAATTACTGTAGGAATAAAGGTATTGAGATCGAGTATACATCACCATACTCACCCCAAGAAAATGGCAAAGCAGAACGAATGAACAGAACCCTTCTTGATAAGGTACGTACAAAATTTGCAGAAACAAATTTACCTAGAGAACTATGGGGAGAAGCAGTTCTATGTTCAGCCTATGAATTGAACAGGTCGCCAACAGAAGCTAATAGTGGAGAGACTCCAGCTCAGAGATGGTATAAGAAAAATGATTTATCAAAATTAAGAGTATTTGGAAGTCAAGCAAGGGCAGTTATTTTACCAAGGCAAAGTAAATTGGAAAAACGTGCACAACCATGTATAATGGTAGGATATACTGGAGCAGGATATAGATTATGGAATTATATGAAAAATGAAATTATATGTTCAAGAGATGTAAGATTTAATGAGGGACAGACCAATTATGATGAAATATCAAGAAAATTGAAAGATGAAGATAACAGAAAAACAATAGATATTGAAGTAGAAGAAAATGAGGTAGACGAAAACAAACAAGGTGATTCAGAGGATATCAGTTCAGATGAATGCTTATCAAGAACAAATAGAGGAAGAAAAATAAATCCACCCAAATATTTGAATGAGTATGAAGTTTATACCGCTTATTGTCTGATAACATCAGGTAATAGTAATTATTTGAAATATGAGGAAGCAATAAAAGATACAGAATGGAAAGGAGCTATTGAAAAGGAATTAGATTCACACAAAAAGTTAAATACATGGACTGAAGTAAAATTACCAGCAGGAAAAACAGCAATTCAAACAAAATGGGTTTTCAGAAAGAAGGAAGATGGAACTAAAAAAGCGAGACTGGTAGCAAAAGGTTTTCAGATGAAGGAGGAGAATCCTTTTGAATCAGTTTATTCACCAGTGGCAAGATTGCCTACAATAAGATTACTTTTATCGATAGCACTGGAAAAAGACTGGAACATAAGACAACTAGATATTCCCACAGCCTTTTTGAATGGTATATTAGAAAATGAAGTATATATCTATGCACCATCTGGTGTCAAAACCAAATCACCTATATTGAAATTAAATAGAGCATTATATGGTCTCAAAGAGTCGCCTAGAGTTTGGAACGACACCTTCAATGATTTCGCAACAAAGAATAAGTTTGAAAGATCAAGACGTGACTGTTGCTTATACTATAGTAAGAATGTATGGATAGTACTCTATGTTGATGATATCATAGTAATAGGAAAAGAAAACTATGTTGAAGAGACAGTTAAACTATTGAAAGAGTATTTTCAAGCAAAAGACTTAGGAGAAGTTGAAAACTTTTTAGGAATGAATATAAAAAGATCAGAAAATATGATAAAGATTAATCAAACTAAATATATAGAAAAATTGTTAAACACATTCAACATGGATCAATGTAATCCTAAGAGAACTCCGATGGAAAAGGGATTCCAATATAGTGAAGAAAGTGAAATAGTGAGTAACATTCCATATCGACAGTTAATAGGAGGACTAATGTATTTATCTATTACTACCAGACCTGATATAACATTTGCAGTTTCATATCTAAGCAGATTTTTGGACAAACCAACAATGGAAACTTGGAATGCAGGAAAAAGAATATTGCGATATTTACAAGGAACAAAGGAAATGGGACTAACTTACAATAAAAATATTAAGGAAGATCTAAAATTAGAAGGATATTCAGATGCAGATTGGGGAACAGATAAGCAAGACCGCAAGAGTATGAGTGGCTGCATGATACTGTATGGGAAAAATCCAATATCTTGGTTTTCCAAAAAGCAAAGTTGTGTTGCTTTGTCAACAGCGGAAGCTGAATATGTGGCAGCTGCTGCTTGCGCACAAGATTTAGTTAATTTGAAAGGGATTTTAAATGATCTCAACGTCAACAATGAGACGATTCTTTATTGTGACAACAAGAGTTCAATATTGATGTTTAAAAGTTATGAAAATTCTAAAAGGGCAAAACATATAGACATCAAAAATCATTATTTGAAAGATTTAGTTTCTAGAAAAGAAATAAATGTAGGATATGTTTCAACAGATCAAAATTTAGCAGATATACTAACAAAATCATTGGGAAAGAATATTTTTACCTATATTAGAAATAAGATATGTATTTCATAAATTCGTTGAAATAATCTTAGCTTTACGATTATTATATTTTATTTTGTATAATAGAAAAAATGAAAACATGTCTAATCGAGGAGGAGTGTTATGAATGTATACGCTCTATACTATGTATTCTATGAATGAGTGATATATGTCATGAATACTCTATGTGTGTCTGATAAGTCTAATGTTAATAATGGCGAATAGAAGTAACATGTGGTATAAGATTTCAGTTAATATATTTATCTAAAAGTTAAAAGCCTGTGTTCTTATTTACAATAAGTAGACACAAAAACAGTCTCCCATTATTACCATAACAGACGAATCCGTCGAAAAATTCGAGTCTGTCCGTCCGTCCGTATACACGATAACTCTCGAACGGAATGTCCTAGAAACTTGAAATTTTCAGGGTAGGTTCGAATCTCAAATGCCGCGGTTAAGTTCGTTATTGGGCAAAATTCGCCCAGGGGTTCCGTAAATATGGCGGCTCGAAATTTTGTTTTTCTGATTATTTCGAAACAACTGATTCGATCGAGGTAAAATTTTGCACTCAGATGGATAATTACGTACTCAAGCTACATGCAGAATTTTGTCCAGCTCGCATGACCAGAACCATAGAAACCATAAAAAATTATAACTTTGTAATGGAAAGGCCTAGGGACTCGAAATTTTCAGGATAGGTTCGGATCGCGAATTTCGTGCTCACGTTCATTAATGAGCAAAATTAGACTAGGGGTTCCGTGAATATGGCCGTTTGAATTCGGTTTTCTTGATAATTCCAAAACTATGGATTCGATCCTGACGAAATTTTGTATTTAAATTGAGAATGATATATTCGAGCTACATTTTTCCCAGATCGTATGATCAGAACCATAGAAACCATAGAAAATCATAACTTTCGAACGAAAAGGCGTAGAGACTTGAAATTTTCAGGATAGGTTCGGATCGCGAATTTCGCGATCACTTTCATCAATGAGCCAAATTAGACTAGGGGTTCCGTAAATATTGTCGTTCAAACTATATTTTTTCTGATAATTTCGAAAATACTTATTGGATTGGAATGAAATTTCGTACATATATGAAGAATATAGTATAATTTTGTCCAGATCGCATTACCAAGACCATAGATACCGTAGAAAATTATCGAAAAAGAAAATGGTCACCAAAGCACTGACGTAAAGTCTGGATTTTCGCGTTGGTTTGAAATTTTCTTTGACAGCTGTCAAAATCTTTCCAATTGGTCTCTAAAACTGGAGAATGCGAATCTACCTACAAGGCGCATGTACGAGCGCTCAAAAGCTCCTGCCTTCACGGCAGTGCTTTTCGTAATTTTATGAGATAGGTATAGGACTAGGTCAACAGCAAAATTTATCATCATTTACAATAACAAGGTAACTATTGTTGCAAATACGTAATAAATATGAATTTCGAATAGAATTGATCGAAAATGACTTCTAGTTCTGAAATTCTTCACATAATAGTCCATAACACATCGATGAAGCTGAAGTTTTCATATAATCATGAAGCTTCTGACCAAATTATCTGTTTATTTACCTGTGGAACAGGAACAAATGATATTATATTGAGAAGAGTTAAGTTTAATGTCATTCTGGTTGTTCTTAGGTTTTTATTAATGTCAACTCTCTGTATAAATTGATCATAAATCCCTTATCATGGTTTTTTCGATTTGATCGAAAATGCCAATATGCATTGTACCTACAAGTAATTCTAAATGTTGAAACAAGGAAGTTGTGATCATTATTCATCAAGTCCGTTTCGGAAAGGATTTTGTTTTTTATTCTCAAGATTCAGAATTTCATCAATCCCAGGATTTTCATTATTCGTTCCCGAAACCGGCAATTTCAGTTCAATAGTCTATGACGAAGAACATTTTTATCCTCCGCCGGCCGCCCAATAATATCAGTAATGTGAATGGATAATGGATACTAATATTATAACTCCCCAAAGTTTTATGCTCATTTCTGAATTCGTTTGATCTATAAAATTGATTGAAAATTTGCAAACGTAATTTCTTAGGATGACTTTTCACGGTCCGATAATGAAGGAAAACCGCTACACATTTGACAACATTGTACTAGGGAGAATGCGCAAGTGCTAAAGCTCGAATCTATTTAAAACGATACACAGGATGGAATAGGAGAAGAGAAGAACCCATACGATTTTAATACGAGTAAAAACTTCAGTGCGAAAGCCGGCTTTATACAGAGTGTGCTCAAAGAAAGTAGTGTCAATCCCAGTGGTGTGCAGTGAATAAATTCGAATCGATATGGCCGAAGCAAACAAGAGGAACATCCCCATCAAACTGGGAGACTTCAGTGTTATCGACACGGAATTCAGCAGCATTAGGGAGAGATTTGACGCAGAAATGCGGAAAATGGAAGAAGAAATGAGCAAGTTTCGATCAGAGTTGATGAACAGGGAGTCGAACAACTTCTTCAGATCGACCACCAGGTACTTACTATGCTAACGAGATAATGACATGGTATTTGCTAACTTTTCTTTTGACACATTTTCCATAGTATCCGCTATGCTCCTTATGGATTTTCAAGCAATAGTAATGAGAATTTTTTTTTCTTTAATCCCCACGAATTTTAGACCGGCTTAGGCTGTTCTCATTGAAAAATCTCACAGCTTTTGGCATAGTGGATCAACTTTTTTCACCCAATTTTGTGTACAATTTTTGTAACCAATGGAAACTGGCACGCCTGTCAAGACAATCTTCTTCGGTTATTGAAGTAAAATAATATTTACTAGGAATTGGTATTCGAATCAGTTTTCTCCTTATTCCATATTGATAGTATTAGAGAATATTATTTAAGAGAATATATTCGAAATTCTTTTGAAACTCGAAGGAAACAGTTCTTAAACGGAAGTGTTATGCCTACCTTACCGTTACGTTCTTCCTGCGGGTAAGATTTTGACGTTAAAGGTGTCTGTCGAAACGAGGGAATATCAAAATATCATAAAAGGGGGACATGGTCTACGAAGTAAGGGAAGTTCCAACCCTGCCAAATACTATTGTGTGCAACCCAATTACATACCATTGTATTGGTGCCCATAAAAGTGGCTTATGGGGGAAGTTTAATGAACGACATAAATTATGTGAAAAATCAAGGGAAATAATTTATATTGTTGATTTGTATGACATTATATATCATTCCAATATTACGAAATTAGTTTAGAATATATACTTCCGATTTTAAAGTATGTTAGGATCTTAAAAGCAGTAGCCATAAAAATTATGGAAAAAATTCATACATGTACAGGGTAACTAGACGATAACGAAACAGATGGCTATTGAGGGAGAAAAAAATTTTATTTTGGAAAACTGCTTCGATAGTTTTCGATTTCGATCGTGAAAGGGGGTAAGGGGGACATATTTTGAAATTATATTATATATTTATATACCTTATTCACCCCTCCCCACAGGTATCCCAAACCTTCAAATTTGAATAGGAAATATGGGTCGTGCGATAAATCATTGGTTCAGTCTTTTCTTTCTGAATGCAGAAAAAAAAGAATTGTTGAAATATACCGATTCGTTTTCGAAGTTTTCAATTTCATGGAAAACTTCTAAATTCATTATAATCTGAACTTTTTTTTCGAAATTTCGAAATGAATAAAATACATTCAACAATTTAATTCATAAATATTCTCACCTTATTCCATAAAATGATCTGAACCTTGTTCAAATTTCCACCCCACATTTCAGAGCCCTTCATCATCATCAATAATGTGCTAGCGCAACTCTTTTATTGAGACGCAAGATTTTATGTTTTTATATTCAATCCATATTCTTTATTCAGAATTCGAAATAGTAACTATTTCTCTATTGAATTTTAACCATTCTGATAATCAGTGGACGGCGAGCAGAAAAAAAATTTAATTTGATTTTTGGATCAAACATTCCCAAAAACATTGGCAGAATAAATTTCATTAATTTTTCCTAGAACGATTTTATCTCATGGTTACTGAATTAGGACAGGCGTACCTACATCATCCATGAAACCGGGTTTATTGTTTGCCTTTATCACGAATTGCTAATAATTCGAGGAAATGTCAACAATTCGAGTCGAATAAAAATCTACTCAATGTTTGATGAAAATATTTTCAATGCCTCACTGTTGAAATATTGCGTCACGAAGTAATAATTAAATTGAGGAGATGAATCATTTTCATTGCGATTGAAGGTCGTCAGTTACATTTTATTCTAACACGGCATACGTTTTGTGTTGTCACCAAGCGGTTGTACTACAAAACGATATTTTCACCTTGAAGTCATTACCTGATTTGTTTGGATTATGTACCTACTTACTGCAACAGGAAACCAGAGGTAGAAGCATGGAAATGAATCAATTCGCACATTAGTGTTGGACAAATTCAAGGAAAAATCTCGCCGAACGAAAAATAAAAACTACCGACAATTTTTTTGTACTTTCTGAGCTTCAAATCAAAAATTATGCCACAAAAAAATCAGAAAATTTATCCTAACAAAATATCTTCGAATAAGAACAACATATAAGCAGGAATATCTGGTTTTCAAAGTTCTCAAATGAATCTTAGAAGCATAAAGTTGTTATTCAAAATTTACATCAAAATCCTCGATTCCAACTACATAACTTCGGGCTTGGTTCATCCTCCGGAAAGATAAATTCGACGTGCAACTTTTCGGAATGCTCCAAACCAGAAAGATTCCGTCGAGGTTTTTCTTCTTTCATAAACTTCCTGAACTTTTATTCGCGAATGTGTTTTCCTAACCCGCACAAAGTTTCTGGTTCTACAAAGGTAGTTGTGCTTTCTAACAATACCGACGGAGAATGAATTGATTTCATAGTGCTTCTCTAGGAATCAATGATATTCCCCAGAAATATTGTCGCCATCCCTTCAAGCATTCAAGCTTGATCAGGTCACAAATAGCCATATTTTCATATTCATACTTCCAGTCAGAACAGTGATCTTTGTTGATTAGTAAAAGATATTTTTCTAGAAAAGTAAATATAGGGAAAACCAGTTATCGACAATGTAAAAAGTCTTATCTTAACCAGATAGAGACTTGGGGGAAATCCTTAGATATACCTAAAATGGTCCAGCAATATAAACACTCTAAATTGACTGTATCAACAGTACAAGCTGAAGATCCTTATTTGCATTTCATTCAATAAATTTGTGGCCTTTGTAATGATAACTGACTATCATGTTCCAAATATTGAAATTTCAAATCAGAAAAATGACATTAATGAAAATAACCAATTTTTATCGTTTCTAGTATGAATGAAGTAATTCTTCAACAATTTCATTCAAATTACTTCGATGTGAATGGAATATTGTTCCATTCCAATGAATGAATTTCAAATTGATGTGATTATATCAAACAGTTCGTTCGATCTGATTGATAATTATACAGATTCATCTCATGATTAAAGCTGGGAATCCTTGAGAAATACGAGAACTTTGAGAGCGAGCGTAGGATAGATAGGTACCGTTGAATGTTTTCAGTTGCACATTCTTCAGTGATTCATGAATTTGTACAACGAATTTCAAATTACGGTCTGAGTTTCGCCATCCGCCTACTACTCTCACCAACAGATCTCTCCAAATACGAAGCTTTGTGTTCTTGACCATTTGGAGTTCTTTCACCTTGAGATGATGTCATAGTCGACAGTTGGGCTAAAAATAGTTTTTCTCGAAAATCTTTGGTTGATTCTCATGGAATCACTTAGCGCATTCCTTATTATTGGTAATACATATTATTCAATTTTTTTATCACATTTTTATTTACTTTTTCACTCTAGTAGGTAACCAAAATTAAAGCAAATTGCTACTTGCCAAGTTCCAAGTCAACCTGCTAAACGAAGCCCATTTGTGGGTTTTGCATAAAAGAGTTGGTTGAGTTCCAAACTTATTTCACCTCACGTAACCCTTGATCGTCATATTTTCGAAGATGACAAGGGAATCATTTTGAAGAAAGATTAGGTACCTACTTCCAATGGAAAGTAGGCGAAAAAGGCTTACTTCCCTAAATTCTCCGTCATTGAACTCCCCATTACTTTTACAACAAAATATATTTTGCCATATTTTTATGAAATGTAGCAAATTTGACCCTCAATTTTATTATTTCCAAAAATACTGGATTGAGTTCGATGACACTAGTTTCGAGTTGAATCATAATTTCGAATTCAACCTTTGATTTTCAAGCTAAGAGTTGATTCTTTACCTAACTCAAGGTAATTAATTTTTATTCAATTTTTGGATTCTACATTTTTTGAAACATAACGTAATCCCGACAGACTAAGTGAATGAAAATAGGTACTGTAGGACTTTTTATTCGCAATTGAGAAGCTTTTCCCAAAATGTTATCATAATATGAGTCAAATTAATTATATAAAAGTATGAACCGATGTCTGTTCCGTGAACAGTGGCAACCTAACTTGAAGATGGTCAACGATCTTAAATGATATCACAATAAGATACAATGCACCAGCTAAATGAAATTTCTTTTCTCAAGTCAGGGAGAGTAAGTTTAAGATATTTTGTCAAAGATTTATATTCACCTTCAATCGACATGGGGCATAATAAATCAACCATTATTACAATCCATGAGATATTAAGACTGTTAAAGAAAGCCAATTTCGTTTTGAATATTTCCAGCCAACCTACTAGAATAGGGGGAAAGTGAGTAGGTGTGTGGAATTTTCTTAATTCCGAAATACTTCTCTAAAATTCATAATGTGGCAACAGCACCTTGGAACCCATTTAATACCGGTACCAGTTTCACTTGACATTGGAATAATAAAAGATATGAGTAGTAACTTACAGATAGGACATCTGATAATAAAAATCATATTTCCATTTTCCACTCTAATTTTTCGTGTGAATAAGGGTCATTTTCTTTGTATTTCTCTATAAAGAAAATTCGTTATGCAGCGTTCTCAGTATAATTCCAGACGCATCGCTGATATTGAGTGGAAATTGCAACCAGACTGCATAAAATTGATACAATTTTATTGATCAGAGTCGATTTGGAAATATAAATTATGATTACGCGATCATCTAAAATAACTACGTGTGCGGCCAGCTACATGGAATATATGCCATTCTATTCATAAATTTCTTAAAATAACTCGACGAGAAAGTTCTAGAACCCTAAAACTCCGATATTTCTCATTTATGCTAGTTTGAATCTTGGAACTAATTCAATATTTTTTTTTTTCGGCATTGTTTCTGTTTATTAGGAAAGTGTGAAACGCAATTATTTGCTTTTGTATTAAGAATGAACGATAATAGTAATGATTTAAATCTCCCTCCTCATTTATTTCCTTGCTCATACATTATTGTCCTCTCCTTTACCCTGCAAATAAAAAAAAAATCGTTTGAAGCCTTAAAAAAAATTCATTTATGATCCAGCATAACTGCTCTTTTGTATACCCGCAGCTCTGTTGAATATAGATACTTTGCTATTCACTCCTTATTTTCAACATTTCCATGTCCACTTTAGTAGCGGAGCAATGCAAAAATTAGCTATTTCAAATAAAAATTAAAGTTTTTTTTCCTCATAGCATCTGCATTTCTCTAGATATTTAGATCAAATTTGTCAAATACATTATTATTGATGTTTACATCACATGACGTGTAATTAACCGGGAAATTCAGCAGGGTGAAATTTTTTCTGGATCAATTTGCCCTTTTTCCCTCCAGATCTTTTTTGTGGTGCGCCAAAGTAGAACTATTCTTGTAAGGAAAATCAAATTTTTTCAAAAAAATTTCGTTGTCTCTGGCATATTTGAATACATTCATTGTTATTCTGTCTCGCATCTAGAGTTGGCAACTTAGGGTGAAACAAATTTCGTACAAAAATCACACGCTCCATAAGTTATCAGAATCTCCATATATGCAATTAGCTCTTATTGTTTGCGAAAAAAGCTCTGTACAGCTGACAGACAGATTTTTTCGCGAAATAACAAACCAGTTTTGATTGCTCTGATACTAAGACAAAAATCTTATCCTACCTTATCTTTATAAGGTAGGATAAGATTTTGGTAAAAATACTTTAACGAATGTAACATTATTTAGCAATAAACTATAAGCTATAACTTTCCAGTAGAGTAATGGTTGCAGCTTGACAAATTCCTCGAAAAGAAAAATGTATATACTGCTTGGATTTAACATCTAACAAGGCTTTTAATATTTGCATGTCTTTCAACTATGAGTCAACTAGTAGTGGAGGGAAGACGTCGAGAGAGACGTCCAGGTTTGTATTTGAGCTTATTTGGAGTTTTACTATAAATTAAATTCAAAATAGCCCAGAAGATTTATTTCATAAATCTGCTGAGTTATCTTGAAATTGAAAATGATATCACTAGCATTCAATTCGAATTCATAAATTGGAAAATTCTGGAATAGCAGTTGTTCAGTTCAAAAAACTTCAAACATCCAATTATTTCACTCACAATGCCAAATTGAGAACACTAATTAATATTATTCCGATCAAAGGATATGAATATTACTCATCAGTAATTGATTATCATGTGTATTGTGTATTCGAATTGAATGGCTTATTAATGCTTCTAACCGTAGAAGAAAACCTCAAAAAAAATTTTATGTTTTTTTTTTCATTAAATTCCCATACCATACCCACCCTTGTCCAAAAGTGATAAACGGAAAGTTGAATTCTGAACACATAATTTGGAATTGTATGTAGTGGAAGTCTCCTAGTTCAATGACTCGAAGAATATAAGTTCGAAACTTTTTAATCAATATCTAAACATAATGAACTGCCAACTGCAAGTTACCCCCTCTGAATATTAATTTATTTATCGCTTGGAAGGGTTGTTTT
This sequence comes from Aphidecta obliterata, assembly GCA_963966015.1. Lineage (NCBI taxonomy): Eukaryota > Metazoa > Arthropoda > Insecta > Coleoptera > Coccinellidae > Aphidecta > Aphidecta obliterata. Next base: position 29,517,534 of record OZ014432.1, read on the forward strand.
TCCAAAGATGTCTGGAATAGATGACATTTCCAGCCGAAAAGAAACAACACGCGATGTCAATAAACGGAGAATTTCCTCGAAATAGAATTATATTTTAAATGACGTAATGTAGAGAAAATTTCAGTATCTTCAGAACATGAGAATAATTCTACTGAATTATAATAGTCATTAAGTTTAGACGATTATATTTTTATCATCGATACACAAAATATGTCGTTGTTCTACAATATTGTTTTTTTTTAAGCACCACCACATCATCACAAAATACAGGATCAGATATAGCGCAAAGACCTGGGGATGTCAGAACATGGATTGATGACTTGAACTCTCCGTTGGTTCAAAATGATGGAGACAACAAACATCTTAAATTGAGATTTGATGTTAGCCAATATGCCCCAGAAGAAATTGTTGTAAAAACTGTAGACAATAAATTATTGGTTAGTATTTTTTTTATGATATTTTCATACTTCATATAGGTTATCTAAATTCGTGAAAGATATGAGTTTGGCTCAGATTTAAACTGATGTGAGCTGGCACTAAAAATATAATATATTTGGGGAACATAAAAATGTGCATTTCAGAAAATAAACTTTTGAATAACTTACAATGACCAGAAAATACTCACTTGACTTAATGTTGGATATTTGTGAAGTGAGAGCTTTATTTTTCATGCTCCAAACTAAAATGGAGCTGGAATTTTAATGAATATAATTCATTATTAATAATGAAATTTTTTCTATATTTCACAGGTTCATGCTAAACATGAGGAGAAAACAGAATCAAAATCTGTTTACAGAGAGTACAACAGAGAATTCCTTCTTCCCAAAGGTACAAATCCAGAACAAATCAAGAGCTCTCTAAGTAAAGATGGCGTTCTAACAGTAGAAGCCCCATTACCTGCAATTACAGCTGGAGAAACTTACATCCCAATCCAACACTAATGAGAAATTGAAACGTCAAATATTTTATATTAATTTTTGCACAATAATTAGTAATCGGACTTACATTGTTAGATTTTTTGATTTTTTTTCAGAGTTATGTGATTTGATAATTTTCCTATGCTTTAGGATTTTTTCATAAGCCGAACAAAACAACACTAGCTTGTAGAGAAGACATATTTCATTCATGTTCAAGTCAAAACTAACTGCAATATCATTGTTGAATATTTATTATTTATTAGAATTTAAATTTCACTAACGGGAATTTTTACTAGAATCATTGCGAGTGCTTTACTTCAATGCATAGAAAATTCTATTTTAAGTTGGAAATGAATTATACAATTTTTGTAAATTATTTATAAGCAATAAATCTTATTTTTCAGTCCCTAGTTTTAGTTCAAATAATCCAATCCTTACCAGCTTTATGATCAAAATATGATATGATTCTGAAAATCTAATTTAATTTATTGGTGCTCTCAATTATTAACTGAAATCAGGGCCCTATCTAGGCATTCGAAGCAAGCTTGAAGAGATTTAGTGTAAAAACTCGTGAGAGGGCTATAATATAACAATAATAATAATTTATTGTACAGAGGACAATTTCCATAGTAATACATAGAGTAAAGCTATGCAGGGAATCGCATGCCGACAGTAACATTTTTGATCAGAGTGTGGCAACTTTGAGAATTTTTTATAATAATAAGACTATATATTTCTCTTATTTCTGACCTTATTGCATTTTCATTGCCTACTTCGAATATCTATGTTTCCAAAATTTGAGATCAAATTACTTTCCGTATTTTCGATAATTTTTCCAGGGTAGTCTCATTTACGCATAATTATTATTTTAATTCTTTAGCTTATGTAATATTCCTAAGGCGACTAGCAAAAATTCAGGAATTATTATGTCCTAGTGGAAAAACCGAAAAGGCAACCGCCTTCAATTTTGGCCCCATTGGCAATTGCCTGGTTCCCCCCTTCCCCTTGATCGGGCCCTGCCATTTGTAGTTAACTCCAAAGACCAGATTATATACATATTTGGATCTTTCTTGCAGGTGTTACATTTTTTACCCAAAATCTAGTGATATATTTTTGGATAAGGTACCTACCTAGTAAATTAATAAAATCTCACCTTTTAGACATCAGAAACTATTAGCTGCCTGGATTGCTTGGATCTGAGCAGCCACAAATCTTTGGTTTCGGTAAGAAAATATTATCAACTGTCTAGCCACTGAGCTAGTTTCACTTTTTCATAATGAACAATGAAAATGGCCATTTTTTTCCAGTCGAAAATGAAAAAAAGGTTTCGACACACGACACACGGTTTTCAGTTTCCTCTTTTTCTCGAAAAAAGCTTGGGAACTATCTAATGAATCATGTGAAAAAAAATTTTGGTCGTGATGCTTTTTAATCGAAAAATTTTTAAAAGAACTTCCGTGAAGTCGGTAGCTTTTGAGCGCTCGTTCGTGCACCTTCTAGGTAGATTCGCATTTTCCAGTTTCAGAAACCAATAAAAAATTTTAAACTAAGGCGGAACTCCAGACTTCACGTCAGTGCTTCAGGTGACCAATTTTTTTTTCGATAATTCGCTAGAACTTTCTACGGTATCTATGGTCTTGGTGATGCGATCTGGACAAAATTTCGCAAGTAGTTTGAATACATCATTCTTCATCTATGTGCAAAATTTCATCCCAATCAAATCAGTAGTTTCGAAATTATCAGGAATAAAAAAATATTTTGAACGGCCATATTTACGGATCTCCGATCTTCGAGATCTATCCAGAAAATTTCAAGTTTCTAGACCTTTCCGTTGGAAAGTTACGATTTTCCATGGTTTCCATGGTTTTGGTCATGCGATCAGAGAAAAGAATAGGTTTTTTCTGCGTGTAGCTTGAAAACGTCATTCCCCATCTGAGTGCAAAATTTTACCTTTATCGAATCAGTAGTTTCAAAGTAATCATAAGAACAAAATTTCGAACTGCCATATTTACGGAACCCCTGATCGAATTTTGCCCAACAACGAACTTAACCGCGGCATTCGAGATTCGAACCTACCCTGAAAATTCCAAGTTTCTAGGTTGTTCCATTCGTGAGTTATCGTGTATCGGTACGGCCGGACGGACAGACTCGAATATTTCGACGGATTCGTCATCAGTGAGTTGAACCTTGTCGATTGAGACAATTTTCGGCTCAAAATTCGAAATATACAGACATCGTGACGAAATGATATAGCCCTCGTGTAAGTAGAACGAGCGCTCAAGAATACCACCTAGCTCTCACTTCTAATATTTAGTTAACCATTATGCAATTTTGAACATATCGACTTTATTCCCAACTAAGCATTTCACGTTAGAAAAAATGCAGATATTTCGTCAAGAATTAAGACGGAACAAAATTCGATGGAAATAATGAACCTGTGAGTAAAGCATTTCACTTTATAAATGAGATCATTTTATATTATGTCATAAAATTTTATACATATTTATTGTATTCAAAAGAAACAAAAGATATTCACATTTCAAAAAATAACAATCATTTGGAAACATAATTTTCGATAACATATCACTCAAATACTCAGTTGTCATTATCAGATCCTAGTTAGCAGAAGGAATTGGTCGTTTCCATAATTTAATACTTGAAATAATAATAATACCAAAAATAATAACTGTCTTTCTCCAAGGAAACCATCTCTTTCCACTTCCTGATGTTATAACATTAACTGACTGTATCTCGTCATCCCACTTCAAAATATATTGAGTCAATTTCGACGAAACCTTATCAAATGATTAATACTTACTGTTACTGCTTTTTTCTCTAACTTAGCAAGAATATTCCTTAACCTTCTCAATTTTGATTCAATATTACAAAGAGTTTTTTCAATTACTTTTTTTTCATTGAGGGTCTCAAATTTATCACTATTTCGTATCAAATATTTAAAAGCTGCTTCCATGCAGATGCATTGTTTTACAGCTGATAAGACAGCAGCTGCAATGTCTACATTACTGTAAATAAATGCCTATTCAATACTTCAATATTTAGTTTCATTATCCAAAAGTTCTGATTAATTATTAATATGTTCTCGACGATTTTTGAGAAGGGATAACTCAATGAATTTTCGAGATATGTCCCAGCAAATGTATAAAAAAATAATTTGATACAAATGACTTGGTTGTAACTTCACCACGAAAATATTCATTGAAAAATAAGATTTTGGGATGTTACCTGTAAAGTTCATCTTTACCAACTGCTGGAACTGAGCTGGGATGAAACGGTGTTTTATGGAATTTGTGAACACCTGATATCAGTCTTCTTCTCTGAAAAGGCATTTCAACTCCTAATGCTTCAAATTCTTCTTCTGAGGAAGACAAAAAATCTAGTAAATTTATACCCTTGCTCAAAAACAGTTTTGCCAAATTTTCACATCGAGTACCATACAAAATATTGTAAACATCTTGCAGAAATAAAGGTCTGTAATTAAAAACTTTGATCTCTCTCAGAAAAATGATGGATATAACTCACTTCTCCCCTTCTTTTAATTCTCTGAAAATATCTTCAAAATTATTACTACCTATAAAGAAATCTTCACTGTCTATTTCTTCAGGCATGAGTAATTCGATAACATCTTTTAAGTTATTATCTACAGCTATATCCAAGGGTGTGTTACCCCTTAAATCAGTTCGATCAATTGACATCCCTTTATCTAAAAGGAATTTAACTAGGGTGGCATTCCCACTATAAACTGCCCAAAAGAGAGCCTGAAAAAAAAATTGAAAGAAATTTAATATTATGATCTCAACTATGAATACAAATAATTGTTGAAGATTATCAAGGAAATTTTGTTTTGACAGCAGTCCGACCCAGGTGACCCAGGGGCGCATGCAAGCTTCATAACTCCATAATTTTTATACACACTTTCTAAAAATATTTCTCTTCATAAGGAGGTGCTAAATTTTGGATTTAATGTATCTAGCTTTCTGAGACTTCCTGCAGTATTCCAAGCAATTTATGAAGAAATGCTTGCTAGATTTTAGGGCTTATTTATTAGAAGACTTGCAGCTAGTGTGAGACATGAGTGACCTATTTGAGTATTATTGAATAGCCTTTCCTCAAAATTTTCATATTGGTTTTTCGTTAATTGTGTCCAGATCGCATGATCAAGACTATAGATACCGTAGAAAATAATGAATTATCGAAAAGAATGCGAATCTACCTACAAGGCGGATGAACGAGCGCTCAAAAGCTCCTGACTTCACAGTTCACGGTAGTGCTTTTCAATTTTTCGAAACATATTCTATTCAGAATTGCATAGAAGTGTCGAATTTCAGAACAGCAGCCTACCAGAATTTTTTTTCCTCTTAAACACCATCAACATTTCGTATTTTGAAACAACAACTCTTGGTGTTTTCACATAGTATGCTCCACATATCTGTATCTTTTAAAGAATGCCGTGATGACATGAAATGTGAGGTTTTCTATCTAAACAAATCGAATTACCGCCATTTGTAATTTATCTATTCAAAAAATCGTGGTAGGAGATAGACCATCGCCTTCGAGTTCGCGTGCATCTCAAAAGATGTTTATGTTTATATACCGGTTCTCCTAGGTCTCCTAGATACGCCAAATCTTACACTCTTGCAGAATAAACTCGAAAAGGGTTGATTGAGTTATGTTGAATGTTTTCAACACATAAATTAGGATATTAAGTCAAAAAATATTGCAGATAAGTCTTAGAAAGCCAGGTCAGTGATATTCACAATTTAATAGTTAATCCACAAATATAACCAAAATGGATGTTGCCATTTGGAAAACAGTAGGTACACAGTATATCATTTGGGACACCTGTATATGAACAGAAATATTCATAGAATGTGATAGCTTGGATAGAAAAAAAGTTATGGAGCTTCCATGCGCTCCTGGGTCACCTGATATGCTGGCAAAAAGTTGACAAATTGAATTTTTGAGCGCTTGTTCTACTTACACAAGGGATATATCACTTCGTCACGATGTCTGTATTTTCCGTCTCAATCGACAAGGTTCGACTCACTGATGACGAATCTGTCCAAGTCCGGCCGGCCGTATGCACGGCATGGAAAATGATATATGCAAGCTACATTTTTTCCAGATCACATAACCACAATCATTTTAAATTCTAACGAATTATTGAATAAAAAATCCTTATATTTCTGTAACAGCTGATTCGGCATAATTGACATAGAGCTGCTGTAATTTTTTTGACAGCTGTCAAAAATTTCTCCAATTGGTTTCTAAAACTGGAAAATGCGAATCTACCCACAAGGTGAGAGACGAGCGCTCAGCATTTCAAATTTTTTGTACATACAGTGGAACTCCTTTAACTCAAACTTCCTCAACTCGAAGAATTTTTCAAATCGAATTTTCTTCACAAACAAAGACGTATTTACAACATCGCCATATAGTTTTTCCCCATAAGTCGAATTTCCATAACTGGAATATTTCTAAAACTAGAACTGAAATTTGGCAGTAAATGAGGCGGCAACTAAGCATAACTCATACTCTTTGGGAAACGCCCACTGCAACTGCGGGGAACTCCGCGTGCAGAGTAGCCGGCATTTTCTCGGATCGTCTGCTGCGTTTTGTTTTGAAGGCATTCCGTCCCTCACATCAGGTTTATCATTGCTGAACTATACTGATGAGACTTAATAAGTCTAAACCATTCTATATTTGCAAATGATGAATTTTATGTTCTCTGGGGTCACATGAATTGATTTTTTGGCCTGCTCATCATTATCTATAACGATTTTTCTTCGAAAAATTTGTTTCATTACATGTAAGCATAGTATTAGCATTACATAATGTATATGGAATGTTAATACCTCTTCAATACATATGTAAATATAAATATGTGAATTTAAAAACCCTCAATTTAGTGCATTTTTCTGTAATTCGAATTTTCCCTAACTTAAAGTGAAAGTACTATCCTTTGGAGATTCGAGTTAGGGAAGTTCCACTGTAATTTTGTTATGGTTGATGCAAAAAAGCACAGTATATTAATTTTGGTTATGTATCATTATATTTCAGAACTCACATCCCAATTTTGATTGTCTTCTTCGGTCAAGTCAACTAGAGGAAGAAACAATTCCACTGCATTCATATTACCATTGCTGGCAGCAAACATTAGTGCATTCATTCTTCTCCTATTTTTGGCATTAACATCTACACCTTTGTCAATGAGGAATTGAATAACTTCTGATGATTCTTCGAATGAAGCTGTACTTAGAGGACAATTACAAGCACACATGAGAATTGTATCACCACCTGAAAAATTTGACGACTCATCATTCAATGGATGGATGGATTTGGCCGATACTTGATGAAAATCTATATTAACTCAGTTTTAGTGATAATCTTAGACTAAGTGAATTAGGGAATACTATGTTCCATCACAGTTTTAAAAACACTTTTTATAATACCTTTTTTCAAGTTTAGATCAGCTCCCATTTCATATAACTGGACCACCAGATCATAATTAGCAACAGAAGCAGCTAATGATATCAGGGTCCATTCATCCTCCAAAATTTCATTTAAATTTATGTCTGGAAAATTATTGAAATCGTATTGCAGATATCATAATAACATAATACATGCAGCTTGATATTATTATTATTATTGTATTCATGCGTTAAATATCGTTGAATTAAAATTTACTGAGTTAATTATCGAATAATTACCAGTATTGATTACTTTGAGTACTTCATCATTATTTCTATTTATTACTTGGTTTTGAATTCCTCTGATTTTCTGCTCTCTTTGTTGTTTTTCTGTTAAATTGCCATTATAACGTTGAAGGCGTTCTAGTTGCTGTTGCCTCATAAGCTCCTAAAAACCATTAAAGCATAAATATATTGAAGGTCTCTCACATTTATCGAATGAGATAGGAAATTTGATCTGTTAGAAAGAAAATGGAAAAAATATTATCATTAAGTTTGGGGTAGTACCTTGAAATCGGGGTCATCAAACTCATCTTCGCTACTCGAAAAATCAGGACAATGATGAGCCATTTTCGTTATATTATTGCACAAAACGAAGGGAGAAAAGTTTACTATATCAGAAAAATTGAAAATATTGTTTAATTTAAAGTGAGGAGTGAGGTTACCGCAAAATTGACATATTGACAATCGCTGCGCTGAGTGCGCTGTTTATTCAACCTACTTAAGTTTGGCAGGATATGAGATTACACCTACATAAGAGAATAGCGCTCTCAAAAACGTGTTTGAGTATTTACATAATATACATTTTTTCATACTCCAAAACTCATGAAAACAAGGAATACAAATTTCAGATTCTAGTAGTTCCGCTGTTTAAATTTTCAACACAATAAGAAATCAAGAGTGTTTCGCTGAGACAAGGCGCTTTCGATTGAGGGTTTCGTGCACCGGAGGACTCAGTTTTTGTTGTTTTGCGCACGCTTTTCCGAGCAAATCGAATGCGCGAATGTCATATTTCGTATTTCGTGGCTTCGTGATCTTGAGGAGCTCAGACAGCTGAATCGAAAGCCACAATTGTATCTGTATCCACTTTTCTATGTTCCTACCCACCCCAGAACATCTTTTGTGCATTTCCATTTTGTATTAATTCACATTTTTTTGACTGTTTGCGGTGTCGTATGTGAATAAAAATGTCTCTTTTAGCGAGCCCCCTTTCTGTAGCTGGAACCAGAACTTCTGGAACATCAGTTCGTACACAAAATGGTAAATTTCTATTTGTTTCTCCCTCATGCGAATGTTGTTTGAAGAGATTCAAGTTCGAATAGATTCTAACCTAACCAATCATTTCCTATGAGAATGGTTGACCACATGATATTATCCTATATAATATTAATGAATTTTCAAATATTTCCTTGAAAAGTCATTTGAGATTATGTCGTGCTGATTATAAATACTGAAAAAATGCCCTGAACATAATAGTAAATTTACTCGTAACTTGGTATGTTTCATTGTATTCCAACTCGTCCAATAATTCTAACTTGGAATAAAGAAATGCACTAAATATATTGTCTTAGTGTACTATTCTGTTGATCTCCTATTAATGCATATTTCTCATTTTATTTTCAGTTATGGCTGCAGCAGCTATTGCCAATATTGTGAAAAGTTCTTTAGGACCAGTGGGATTAGATAAAATGTTAGTTGATGATATTGGAGATGTAACAGTTACTAATGATGGTGCTACTATATTAAAATTATTAGAAGTTGAACATCCTGCTGCTAAGGTTCTGGTTGAATTAGCCCAACTTCAAGATGAGGAAGTTGGTGATGGAACAACATCCGTAGTTATTTTAGCTGCTGAACTTTTGAAGGTATAATTGGGACATTCTAAAGTCTCTTCCATTGAAAATTTGAAAGAAACAAGATCATTCCTTTTTCAGAGTGCTGAAGAATTGGATAAACAAAAGATTCATCCAACCTCAACAATCAGTGGTTACAGATTGGCTTGCAAAGAGGCCTGCAAATATATCCAAGAGCATCTCACAATTCCAGTTGAAGAACTTGGCAAGGAGTCTGTCATTAATATTGCAAAGACCTCGATGAGCTCTAAAATTATTGGAGCTGATGCCGATCTCTTTTCGAACATGGTGGTTGAGGCAGCACATGCAATTAAAATAACTGACGCTAAGGGTAATGCAATGTACCCTATCAAAGCTATTAATGTCCTAAAAGCACATGGTAAAAGTGCTAAAGAAAGTGTGTTGATCAAAGGTTATGCCTTGAATTGCACAGTAGCTAGTCAAGCTATGCCAAAAAAAATTTCGAATGCTAAAATTGCTTGTTTGGACTTCAGTCTGCAGAAAACAAAAATGAAGATGGGTGTAGAGGTATGTATTATAAATAATATTAAAGTCATATTTCAAAATATTACAATAGAGTTAGACCAAGCGATTAGAAGCGTGGGACATTTTTTTCGATTTCAGAATATTCACTGTTTTTATAGAAAAACTTATTAACTTGGTCCACCGATAGATTTTTATGTTTTTTTGAGCGCTAGTTCTACTTACACACTGGCTTTATCATTCTGTCACGATGTCTGTATTTTTCAAATTTTGAGCCGAAAATGGTCTTAATTGACAAGGTTCGACTCACTGATAACAAATCCGTGGAAAAATTCGAGTCTGTTCGTTCGTATACACGATAACTCTCGAACAAAACGACCTAGAAACTTGAAATTTTGTTCTGCTGATCATTTCGAAACTACTACTGATTTGATCGAGATGGAATTTTGCACTCAGAATGACATGTTGAAGCTACATGCAAAATTTGGTCCAGATCGCATGACCCGAACCATAAAAACCATAGAAAATTATAACTTTTGAACGGATAGGCCTAGGGACTTGAAATTTTCGGGATAGGTGTGGATCTCGAATGTCGCCGTCACGTTCATCAATGACCAAAATTAGTCTAGGGGTTCAGTTAATATGGCTGTTCAAAATATTTTTTTCCTGATAATTTCGAAACTACTGATTGGATTGGAATGAAATTTCAAGCTTTGCACATAGATGAAAAATAATGTTTTCAAACTACGTACGAAATTTTGTCCAGATCGAATTCCCAAGACCATAGAACTTTAGAAAATTCTAAAGGATTATCGAAAAAAAAAATCGTCACTTAATCAAGAATCCTCAGTCATCAGAATCTTTAAAAAAACGCCTGATTTTTCGTCGTGATGTCTACAATGTTCATTTAAGAGATACGCTCAAGTTGACTATGCCTCATCATAGCACGGCAATTTTTCAAAGATCCTTTTCGTACAATGCAGTGAAAAGTTTCAATTCTCTACCTCAGAACTTTCTTAGTTTAAGTTCCCAAACCTTCAAAAAAAAATTTGGGCAGTACTTGTTGAGCCAATACCATTGATTTGTAGTGAAGGTAAAAAAATTTTTCTTTGTTATTAGGTATTGATTTTATTCTTTTGCAATTTCTTTTGAATGTAGAGTGTTGAAGATTTTTTTTCAATTTTTTTCTTCTGGTGATTGACAAATACATTGTTAAATAATAACGGTTTTCGTTTGGTTCAGTTGAGTAGCCTTGAGCTAGACTGGCGCCAAACGTTAACTCCCTTGAGGAAATGTAATTTGTTTTATTGATTTTCTTTATAACTATTTAATTTTGTGTCCTCAATGAAGACATTATTATTATTATTATTACTTAAAGCACTGACGTGAGATCAGGAGTTTCGCCTTAGTTTGGTATTTTTTTGACAGCTGTCAAAAGTTTCTTCAATTGGTTTCTAAAACAGGGAAATGCGAATCTACCTTCAAGGTGGATGAACGTGTGGTCAGAAGCTCCTGATTTCACGGCAGTGCTTTTTATAATTTTTCTCATAGAGTATTCAAATATTTCACAAATTCCATTTTTCTTCTCAACTACAACGCCTCTTCATAAAACTCAGTACTAATGAAATTATTTGAGTATTTTCAGGAGAAGATAGTCAAATTAAGATTTACTCACCAAATTCAGCACTAAAATTAAAAAAAATTGTATTTAATGATTAGCCTAAAGACGTTTCTGAAAAACGAGACAGGATTATTTTCGAAAATTTGTTGCCTTGCTCTGTAGATCTAACATATTTTCAGCGCTGCGGCGTTGTCGCTTATATTAAAAAGTAGCAACAACTTTGATATTTCAATGGGATATACTGTTTATGCATTTTTTGCTTTGCTATTGCTCTCTGATTATTTTTGTAGAATATTTCCCTATACCTATCTCCAGTGGTTTTCAGGAAATTCATTGATTTCCTTTTTTTTTGTACAAAACATAGCTCCAATTGGATTTTTACTATTGTGGTAATTGAAGTCGCTGATATTTTGGATGTAGTATAATGACAATGTCCTGTAAATCAGATATATATGAGGGATTTTGCTCGGCGTTATATGGGGTCATTCAAAATTCTACCAATATATATAGAAATGGGGAAAAATGAATTTTGCAAATGCAATGCATGTCAAAAATTTCATCAATTTGTTTCTAAAACTGGAAAATGCGCTCAAAAGCTCCTGACTTCACAGCAGTGCTTTTTATAATTCGAACGTAGCTGTCAACTGGCAGATATACGATAAATCGGATAAATGTATCACTTTTTTTACGTGTTTTCATGCTAATTTACATATCTTTTAAATAAAACCTTTCCTAGCATTGAGATTGGTACAAATCGATTTTTCTTTCCAACCTACATCAAAGAAATCGTTGGTTCTGATATTCATTATCAAGAAGAAAGGTGATTCTGATCGAAACTATATTAAAATATTTTTCAAATATTTTTTCTAGGTTCTAATTACTGATCCTACCCAGTTGGAAGGTGTGAGAGCTAGAGAATTCGATATTACGAAAGAGCGCATTCAAAAAATTTTGTCAACTGGGGTTAATGTTATCTTATGCTCTGGTGGAATTGATGATTCATGTTTGAAGTATTTTGTGGAACACAATGCAATGGGGGTCAGAAGAGTTAAAAAAGCAGATCTTAGGAGAATCGCCAAGGCAACTGGAGCTCATTTCATAACATCGCTCACCAACATGGAGGGTGAAGAAGTGTTTGATGCCACCATGATGGGCGAGGCTGCAGAAGTAGTCCAAGAAAGAATCTCAGATGATGAATTAATACTCATCAAGGGGTTAGTGTATTTTTTGATACTTCATCAAATTTATTAAAACCCTACAATTTACACAAACTTTTTTCATTATTCTGTTCCTCTTAATATTTGACAAAATATGTCTAGTCGTTCTACATGCATTATTTTCCTGTTTCAGACCAAAAGCTAGAACCGCTGCATCAATCATACTTCGTGGCCCAAATGACTTCTACTGTGACGAAATGGAAAGATCTGTTCATGACGCTCTTTGCGTAGTGAAAAGGGTGCTAGAATCGAAGAGCGTCGTAACTGGCGGTGGTTCAGTTGAGGCTGCCTTGTCTATCTATTTGGAGAATTTTGCAACCACCTTGAGCTCAAGGGAACAATTGGCGATTGCTGAATTCGCCAGGAGTTTGTTAGTCATACCAAAAACTCTGGCAGTAAACGCCGCTCATGATGCTACAGATCTTGTTGCAAAATTGAGAGCGTATCATAACTCCAGTCAAACCAAAGCAGATCACGCCCACTTAAAATTTGTTGGTTTAGATTTGATTGAAGGAACAATCAGGGATAACAAGAAGGCTGGCGTTCTGGAACCCACAATATCTAAAGTGAAGTCACTGAAATTTGCGACGGAGGCAGCAATAACCATCTTGAGAATTGATGATATGATCAAGTTAGATCCTGAGAGAAAGCCTGGAAAAGATTACAGAAGTGCGATGGAGAGCGGAGAATTATATGATTAATCAATTACCATTTGCTTCTTTTTTATTTAATATGCTTCAGTATTCTTATGAATATTTAATAAATAATTGAAAAAACATTTGTACTAACATCACTTGATGTTTTGACTTAAACAAAAATTTCGTCAATAAATACTACCTAACATATTAATTTGAGTTGAATCAGTTATTGTCCTTATTCGTCCGATTTCAAAACACATTCATTCACTGAAGGCCCGAAAGAATGCGCTCACTAATACTATAACGTTAACTTCACCACTGTGTTCGAAGTGAAATAAGAAATTCTGCGATTAGAATTATCACTTACAATCACTTTTGAGTTGTGGAAGGGGGAACTGAACTGAAAACGAAAGAACGATTGCTTAAACTGATCTATGTGGTTTAACTTGCATATATCACTTTGCTCAGTACGAAAAAATATTACTAATATTGAAATAACAATAAACAGAAGCTGATTTACAAGCCAGTTGAAGCAGTGTTAGTAGAGTTTTAAAATTCTCAGGGTACATTCGAGGTCTGAATGCTCCGGTTAAGTCCAATGGGCGAAATCCGTCAATATAGAATTTTGTTCTCAATAATTCAAAATAAGCCCATCCCATCGAATTGAAACATAGTTGTAGTTGAAAGATAATGACACGAAGGTTCATGAGAAATTTCGTAAGGATCATATTTGTATAAAAGAAACTATTCGTCATATCCTTTTGGGTCCACATTAGAGGCATCGATTTAATGAGATTTATGTAAAAATTCAGCTTTCTAACTGTTCCAAGTGAAAAGAAGGAGCTGATAACTTCGAAACTACTGATTCGATCGGGATGAAATTTTGAACTTAGTAGGAGAATGACGTGTTCAAGCTACATGCATTTTGTCCAGATCGCATGAACAGAACCATAGAAAATTATAACTTTCGAACGGAAAGGCCTAGAGATTTGAACTCACGATATCTGTATTTTTAGAATTTTGAGCCGAAAAAGGTCTCAATTGACAAGGTTCGACTCACTGATGAATCCGTCGAAAAATTCAAGTTAGTCCTTCCGGCCATATACACCATAACTCCCGAACGGAACGACCTAGAGACTTGGAATTTTCAGGGTAAGTTCGTTATTGGGCAAAATTCGACCAGGGGTTCCGTAAATATGGTCGTTTGAAATTTAGTTTTCTTGGTAATTTCAAATTTTGTATTTTAATGGAGAATGATATATTCAGATTGCATAATCAGAACCATTTTAAATTCCAACGAATTATTGAATAAAAAATCCATATATTTCTGTAACAGCTGATTCGGCGTAATTGACAAGGAGCTGCTTTCATTTTTTTGACAGCTGTCTAAAATTTCTTCAATTGGTTTCTAAAAGTGGAAAATGCGGATCTACCTGCTCCTACAAGGTGGATGAACGAGCGCTCAGAAGCTCCTGATTTCACGGCAGTTCTTTTTAATTTTTCTTCCAGATTTCGAAACATTTCTCAATATTTTATTCGACATAAATAACCCGTCTGACCAATAATAAAAAAAAATTATCTAGACTTTATATTTTCCTCCGTTGATATTGCCATAGCATTTGGGAATTGACACCAATAAAAATTATTTTAATATAGGTATTCAATTTAATTCGGTGATTCCATCTATTGAAGTTTTCAAAAATAAAATGACAGTCGTACTGACAATGAACCCTGTGAGCCGTCTTGGTTACCATAAACAAGCGCGCGAAATTTCCGACTTCACGGTAATGTTTTTCAAATTTTAATTTACTACAACCATAGAAAATTGTAACTTTTGAACGGAAAGGCCTAGGAACTTGAAATATTCAGGGTGGGTTTGGATCGCGAATTTCACGGTCACGTTCATCAATGAGCAAAATTAGACTAGGGGATCCGTAAATGTGGCCGTTCAAAATATTCTGTTCCTGATAATTTCGAAACTACCGATTTGATTGGAATGAAATTTCGCCTAGGTTTCAGAATTTTTTTGACAGCTGTCGACAATTCCTTCAATTGATTTATAAAACTGGAAAATGCGAATCTACCTACCAGGTGCATGTACGAGCGCTCAAAAGCTCCTGCCTTCTATAATTTTTTTTTATCCTAGGTGTAGGAAATCGTTGGTTGTGAATTTTTTCGTTTTAGAGCCGCAAAAGCTTGAATAATATAACGGTTGTTCATCTGAAATTATCAAATTCAATAATGACATTGGTAAAATTATACATACTAGATGACCTAATAGCAAGCCAACAATGCAATTCATGTATCCCAATTCCCACCAAATTTATCATTTGCCAGATCTCCGTTGACTTATGTTTCAAAGGTTTTCTGTTTTTCACATCGAATTTGTTATTTTGCTAACTGTACTGACGCGATTTGATATGGATCGAAACCGGTCTACAGGTGCAAATGATAAATTTGCTGGTCCCTGGGGTTTGTTGGCTTGCTATTAGGTTATCTAGTATAATTTTTCCATTGTTATTATTGAATTTGATCATTTCAGATGAACAGCCGTTATATTATTCAATATTATCTTCAAGTTTATATAGTATAGTTTTTCAAATTACTGAATTCGCAAAAGCTTGCTTGAAAGAAATAAAATATATGATGTGATAAATTAAAAGATTTATTGATATTTTGTACAGGTCAGTCCGCATCTAGAATAGAATGAAAGTAAATTCCAGAAATAAAATAATTGTCTTCCCAAGTTGATCCATCAATCTGATGATTCGATCTGCATGGCACCTGAAAGAGTAAAATTAAATTAATAAGGTTGTTATTATAAGGAAAATCGGTGTAAATAAGCTATATTGGATATGCCTCAGAATATGGTAATTTACATCACGTAACCTCAAGATAGCAAATACTCTCGTAAAATATCATCATCAACAGAAACAAAAATTTGCAAGTAATGAATGAAGGAGATTGTAAACTTACATCATTCCACTGTTGTTCAGGACCAGATTTGAATATTTAAGAGCGGGAAAGCATTCTATCTGAAGAAAAAAAAAATGGAATCACAAACATTTCGCAATAAAACAAATGATTTTCTTGATATTTCACCATCAGAGCGTGAGTTTGCATCATATGAACTCAATAGTAGCAAATACAAAATATGAAAACATCATTTAAGAATAGAAATAAAAATAATTCAAATATAGAACTTACAGGTAAATTCATAGTGTTCTTCGTGTTATTTCAACCATTCCTACGTTCTCAACCAATATCGTCCAGGTACCTCTTCTTGATGACTTGTAAGGTGGAGGAAATGGGGGAGACAAAGAAATCATTCCTGAGCTAATTTTATTTCTTAAATTATAAAGTGAAAATATTTATTTTTGCACTGGGATGAAAAAAATTACAATACACAATCATGTCGTAAAAATACATATCCAATTATCTATTTCAATCTGTTTTCGTCATTCAATTGCTTCAATATAATTTGATAAATAATTTAATGAACATTAAATTTTCTAAATTCTAGGTTTTATACTAATTAAGACTATCGAAGAATAATTCAGAATCATTAAAAATTTTAAACAACTTTCAATTTCCATGGCAGCTTCGAACTACCAGACGCTGTTAACGTCTGGCAATGGAAATATATTAAAATTTGAGAATCGAACCTTCTACAAATCGGAGTGTTTTCGGAAATGCTCTTTTCCAAATAGATTTTTCGTAAACACAACACAAGGTGTGGAGTGGAAACAAGTCTAGCAGGAAGGGAACGTTTCACTCTACACAAAGTTGCAGCAGCTTTGTAATTGTAATTGATAACTACTGTGATTTGTACAAGGTCGACAGAATCCACAGTAAATGCCATGCTCTTGTGATGATAAACTCAAGGTTCAGAGTGCCACATCAGAGAAGGAACTAGTGAAACAAGGAGGGCTAAAAAGGAAATTTGAATTAGGAGAGATAGGGATGGATTAATTTGGGAATTGTCAATCTAATTTAAGGACCTTTGGGTTTTCCCAGGAGAAACCATCTCTTCCAAAGTGACCGTATGTACTCGTTTTTTGATAGATTGGCTGTCTGAGATTCAATTCTCTGGAAAAATAAAAATTCAGTTACTAAAACGAAAAATGTTTGAAAAATACTGAACTCGTTCATGAGTTTGTATGTCTCAGAATTGGTAGTTTACATCATATAACCTCAAGATAGCAAATACTCTTTAGAGAAACATCATGGACATACATCAAATTCAATTCAAAATGTCAATGTTCAAGAAAGATACATACTTAACAATTTTGCCAGGTCGGAGGTCGAAGTTATTCTTCACTACAGCCAGGAGTTCTTTTTGTGACAATTTGGATGTGCCATAATCGAAAACAGTGATAGATAGAGGTTCAGCCAAACCAATGGCATAAGATACCTGGACCAGACATCTCTTGCAAAGACCTGCTTTAACAAGAGATTTGGCAACCCATCGTGCAGCATAAGCGGCAGATCTGTCTACTTTGGTGAAATCCTTCCCAGAGAAAGCTCCACCACCATGAGCGCCCCAACCACCATATGTATCGACAATTATTTTACGCCCTGTGAGCCCTGCATCTCCCTGAAAATCGAGAACTATTAAAATTCTGCTAGATATCAGATGCAAGTATTTTCGTTTGTTTTAGATTGGATCAGAGAAAGTGTTGACATCATGTAGACTCAAGAGTAGCAAATACTTTTATTAAACATCATGTCCAATTTATAAATGAAATTGGAAGGGATTGACTAATGAATTAATTCATAATGAATCCCAATCCTTCAAGATATATCAGATTTTACTTACTTGTGGACCTCCAATGATGAATAATCCACATGGGTTGATATGAACAATGGTATCTGCATCTAAATATTTTTCTGGAATGACTTCTTTGATTACTTTATTTCTGACTTCTGTTCTCAGTTTTTCCAATGAAATTTCAGAACTGTGCTGGAGAGAGACGACAATTGTGTGTACTCTCAGTGGTAAACATGCCCCATGTTTAAATGCATATTCGCAGGTGACCTTAAACAAAATAATATTTTTTACAAAACGGCTGCGATCATTAATATCAAATTGAAGTGAGATACCTAACCTATTGTATGATACACATTGCCCTTCTCAAGTACTGAACTCGAGAGGAACGCCTATTGCTATCAATTGATCTAGCACAACTCTGGAACATATCGGCAAATTGACTTTGCCGAAATGTGGACATTGCTGTGTGCAAATTGTAAATTCGTTCAAGAACCACTCCATTAGTGTGTTATATGTTTGTTTATATTTTCGAATTTTGAGCCGTCTCAAATGATTAGGTTGGACTCACAGGATGAGGAATTTGTGGTCAAATTCAATTTGTACTTTCGAGGTTTGAATGTGCCAGTTGAGTCCGTTTATGTGCACTGAAAGGTGAGATAACGACACGAAGGTATATGGGAATTTCCGTAAGGAATCACTAGAAGATTTAAAAAAATAACTATCGTGTCTCAGAAACTTTTCGCCATATCCTGCTGAAATTTTGTGTCGATCAAATGAGTTATAGGAAAATTTAGCTTTCTAGCTGTTCTATGTGAAAAGAAAGAGCTTGAGTTAAAATGTTTTGACAAAGGTGAACAAGTCAGAAGATCACAGATATCCTCTGACGTTTCTCTCGATCATTGTTTCAATCTTTGATGGATTTATGATTACTCTCGAAACTCGGGCGGATTTTGAAGAAGAAAAATTTGAAAAGCACTGCTGTGAAGTCGGGAGCTTTTGAGCGCTCTTTCATCCACCTTGTAGGTAGATTCGCATTTTCTTTATTATATTTTTTCGATAATTCTACGGTAATTATGGTCTTGGTAATGCGATCTGAACAAAACGTAGTTTGAATACATTATTCTTCATCAATGTGGAAAATTTTATTCCGATCAAATCTCAGTAGTTTCGAAATTATCAGGAAAAAAATATTTTGAACAGCCATATTTACGGAACCCTAGACTAATTTTACTCATTAAAAACGAACATTCGAGTACTACACCTAACCCGAAAATTTCAAGTCCCTAGTACTTTCCATTCGATCATTATAATTTTCTATGGTTTCTTTGGTTCTGGTCATGCGGTCTGGACAAAATTTTGATCTCGATCGAATCAGGAAAACAAAATTTCGAACGGCCATATTTACGGAATCTCTGGTGGAATTCTGCCCATGAACGACACGACATTCGAGTACTACACCTAACCCGAAAATTTCAAGTCCCTAGTACTTTCCATTCGATCATTATAATTTTCTATGGTTTCTTTGGTTCTGGTAATGCGGTCTGGACAAAATTTTGATCTCGATCGAATCAGGAAATTTCGAACGGCCATATTTACGGAATCTCTGGTGGAATTCTGCCCAATAACGAACTCAACAGCGGCATTCGAGATTCTAACCTACCCTCCAAATTTCAAGTTTCTAGGACGTTCTGTTCGAGAGTTATCGTGTAGTTTGGAAATTATCAAGAAAACTAAATTTCAAATGACCATATATTCGGAACCCCTAGTATAATTTTGCTCAGAGATGAAAGTGATCACGACAATCGAGATCCACACCTATCCTGAAAATTTCAAGTCCCTAGGCGTTTCCGTTCAAAAGTTACAATTTTCTATGGTTCCTATGGTTCTGGTGATGCGAGCTGAACAAAATTTTGCATGTAGCTTGAACACTTCATTTTCCATTAGAGCGCAAAATTTCATCTCGATCGAGTCTGTAGTTTCAAAGTAATCAGGAAAACAAAATTTCGAGCGGCCATATTTACGGAACCCCTCGGCGAATTTTGCCCAATAAAGAACTTAACCGCGGCATTCGAGATTCGAACCTACCCCGAATATTTCAAGTTTCTGGGACATTCTGGACAGACTCAAGTGGTACGTGGCTCAAAAATTAAGCCTTTCTGAAATATTTATTATTCGGTGATACCATCTTTAGACGTTTATAAAAATAAAATGACAGAACTTGTCATACTGACAATGAACACCGAAAGCCGATTTAGTACACAGAAACAAGCGCGCAAAAGCTCACGACTGGATGTCAGTGCTTTTAAAATTTTGCGATACTAGAATTGTTGTGTTTCCTTGAACTGACGAGACCTCTGCACTATAAAAGTCATTTACCTGCTACACCTTGGATGGCCACGAAATAAAAAAGTTTTAAGTACAAAGAACAATATCAAATCATATCGAGATATATGGTTGTACGATACACATTGCCCTTCTCAAATATGGTACTTGAGAGGAACGCCTATTGATACCAATTGATTTAGCACATCTCTGGAACATATCGGCAAATGGACTTTGCTGTAATGTGGACATTGCTGTGTGCAAATTAAAAAATAGAAATACGATTTCTGAACTGCTCAGGTTATTCCTCACACACCCAAACTAACGTCATAGGACATAATTATCAGTCATGCTGCACTTGAAACAAATAATGAACCAACCCTACCTGAGTCTTAGAATCTGGTCTCGCCCATGGGAACTCTCCATTTCGCCGAAGATCTGCTATTTTGTGATTCAATTTGTGTGCTAATACGACCGTTAATGGCATACATTCTTCTGTCTCATCTGTTGCATAGCCAAACATCAGACCCTAGGAAAAAAAGAAATGAAAATTTTTAATGTGCAACTGAGCAGATATTTTAGCAATGTGAAAAATATAGAAGAATCATGACATTGAACAGATGATTAAAAAAGCAAATAAGGTTATCCCCGAAACATAATAAAACTACCATTGAAATTTCAAGTTTCCCTTCAACATCATATTATCTTCACTGAAATTCTAATCATATGATCAGTACTTATGTTATTTATTGGTGTGAATAAGAAAAAATTTCTCAATGTTTAGTTTACATAAGTACCTCTCATATGCTTAGAAACATTCAAACACTAATAATGGAGTTAATGTTAACTAAAATTCGGATGAAAAACTCCTGAATTAGTCTAAAGCATAAAATGCATATTTCAACTTCTACTTCATTCAGAATAGTGTAGGTTCTTACGTAATTTAATGAATTGAAAAGGTCGAACTGGATTTTATTAATTGTGTTAGCCAAATGGCACCAATATCGATGAACCCTATCTATTCTACGATTGAATGTACGATAATCATTGCCCTTCTCAAATATGGTACTTGAGAGGAACGCCTATTGAAATCATTTGATTTAGCACATATTTGGAACATTCAGGCAAGTGGTTTTTGCAGAAATGTGGACATTGCTGTGTGCAGAACGATTTCCATTATTGAAGAATCGAAAAAATCAATGAATATAAGTTAATCTTATTTCAACTAAACTTCAATATCTTTGATAACTTAAATTGGAAATTTCAAGTATAAACCGAACAGTGGACTTGTTTAAGAAAAACTTGGCAAAACAGGTATGGAAAGAATGCTCAGCTAAAACTACAAGCTTTATAAACGAGGTGTTTAAAAAAAAATCACCTGATCACCGGCGCCTAGTTCATCCTCGTTTCTATTCTCATGAACACCAGCTGCGATATTTGGGGACTGCTGGTCCAGAGCCAACAAAACGTTGCATGTCTTGTAATCGAAACCTGCATAAAATTGCGTATGCATAAGATATATGATACATACACCAAGGGCCACCTTGAGGATCTAGTTAATCACAGACATTTAACGGTCCCACTCTGTAATATCGCTTTGTCCAAGTTTCGGATTGAAAATAAGACCGGTTGATGAAATTTTTTTTCAATATTCCTAACAGTAACATTCTGACCATTAAAAATCTCCGATTCACTGGATTGGTTAGAAAAGAAGCCCTTCTATTATGGATATTCAGATATGAACCACTCCTTGATATATACTTCCACAATAATAATAACACATGAATTCAATGTTGTACAGGATGTCCCAGAAGTCCACGTCAAGCCGGAATCAGGTAATAGGCCAAGTTATATTAGTCATCAGACAAATATTGAAAAAAATATAAGTCAGGTATTGTTTTTTTCTTTTATTCGAGAAAATGCACACCGATGATTTTTGAAAACCTGGTACAAATCTTAACTTTTTCTAATGTTATCCTGAATAGAGCTCCTGTAACCTTTGATTCTCCAGCTTGAAAGATAATGTCACCCTTTGCCGAACCGAGGATTCAAAATTAATATTTTGTATTTGTAGCAACAGGAGTTCAAAAATCATCACATGATGTGCATTCTCTCAAATGAGAGAAAATGCAATAGAATTTGAAAAATACACGACTTACATTTTTTTAAATATTTTTCTGATGACTATTATGTCTTAGCCTGTTACTGGCTTGACGTCGACTTCTGGGACATCCTGTATATGGAGCGTCCAATAAAGAACTAGGGCAAGGGTGTTAGGGAATTTTCAATATAATTGTGTCATATTTTTAACATTCTACAGTCCCTCATCTGTAATGTAGGTATTCTCATATTATAAGCTAAGAGGCTAAGACATTTCTTCGAAATCTCACCGTGCATTTTTTGGTTATGTGACCCTAAGAACATCGTAAAACTGCATATTATGTTGTCGTATAAGTTATGAGTTATCCGTACTTTCTTTGTATCATTCGTAAGTCATTCCTTTAAATCTCAACACTTTAACTTCGTTTTTTTTTAACACAAGGTATTAACGAGGTAGAAGCAAGCCTTGGGCATTCTAATGAGTGTCTTATCTTATATCATGAGAATATGCTTCAGATAAGGGAACCTGAATGTAATTCGACACTAGCTAAGCCCTACTTGAAAAGTCCATTTGACCTCGTTTATTGATCGCTCGATATATCTTTACAGTTGAAACTATCATCCAACACAATGAATTCCAATAAAGTAATGCTGGATTTATAAACACACAACTCGACCAAAGATAAAGATTACAAGGAAGAAATGTATTAATCACTATATGAAAAATCTTCAAGATCGTGGAATATGAAACAACCGATTTGAATGATCCCAGATATATTCATAACCAAATTCTTCATTGACCGCAAAGGAAGTTAATTCAGTTGGGAGTTTATGAATACAGCATTAGGGTTGGCGAAAAATGCTAGGAATTCAAAACCTTAAATTAAATTAAACTTAGTAAAACCGTCCCTCTTGATATTCACACTGTAAGATTAAACCTAATACTATCAGAATCTTTTCATTGTACTTGATAAATATATTGTGTACTTCCAATTTTGAATGAATTATTTATATGTTATTTTGTTTAAATTTAAGATGTTCTGAGGTGAGGATGATACTATTTTTCTTGTACATATATCTTGAATAAGCAGTTATCAAAGTAATAATATGTAGAACGAATATCGTGAAATATGAGAATAGATTTAGGTTACATCGTTCTGGAGTTTGGGCAAGCACTGAGCAGAAGCATGAAGAACATGCTGTGAAATTGTTCAGAAATTTAAAAAAGCCAACATGTGATGAACTGAAGTATGTCCCCAGTAGTTGTTCAACTTTATGTTGTTTATTTATCCAGATCGTGTTAATTTAGTTCAAGTTCACCATAATAAGAAACTTGTCACGTTTGGAAAGATCTGAGCCCAAGCAAAAATATATACTGCATTCATCCAAGTTACGCTACTCTACACAATCTGAATGAATCTACATCATCAAGTGAAACAACTTGAAATTCTCAATTATACCTGGTCTCCCGCGCCTATGTCCGATTCGATTCTATTTTCATGTACACCGTTTGCAATGTCTGGTGATTGTTGTTCAATGGCCACAAGAAGATTGAAGGTTCGCCAATCAAATCCTAAGTTCAATTCATAAGTAGATTTAAATAATCGAAACAATTATATCAATTCAATTTCAAACAACTGTGCAAAATTATTTAACCTCTAAAATATTTCAACATTAATGAACCTAACTTTTTTGATATTGAGGCAGCAGTTGTTCAATCTACATTAATAAGTTTGTAAAATCAAAAAAGCTTATGCCTTCACTTACCTTTTGATGAATCGTCATATCCAATATGTTTAACAGTTTCTCTAACAACTTTCTGGTAATCAACAACCGCTTTTGAGTTAATTTCTCCACAAATAAGGATCATTCCAGTTTTGGTAACAGTTTCTAAACAATATTATGATTTGATGAACATTTTCAAACAAATTTGGATTATTCTTACCGCATGCCACTTTGGCATTTGGATCTTGCTCTAGATGTGCGTCTAAAATAGCATCACTTATCTGATCACACATTTTATCTGCAAACAGAAACAAATAATTATTTATTATTATTGGAGCTACAAGGATTCAATGTCAATACAAAAACATTATTTTTTCGAAGATATCATGGTTTTTGAAATTTTTTCTCTGCATATTTTAGTCACCTGATTTTACGGAAATTCAGCATTGAAACATATATCATATACCTAAATATCAGTTTTCTAATGGAACTAAGGAGTATTTCTAAAAATTTATTGTCACCGAAAAGTTTGCAATGAAACAAGACGACATTCAAACATTTTTGATAAACAAATCTCCAAAACAAAAACCAGAATCAACAAATTATTCAGCAGTATTTCAGCTTCGGAAATTATTGATCCACCACATCCGATGGCTGGGTAAAGAAAAACACGTGGTATAAATGAAGCTTCTTTTACTTATAAACCGATTCCCTACATTCAATGACTAGTGCTAGATTACTATAAGTATTACGCCATATGATATATTTTTACTTATCCTCGTTACAAATTTAGACGTATTAAATACCTGAAATGCGCATTGAATAGTTTAATGCCATGCCGCCGGGTAGCCATTTCTGGAAATTTCAGATTAAAGGTATAAATACTAACCTGGATGTCCTTCCCCAACAGATTCTGATGTAAACAAAAATGAAGAACCATCTTCCATGTCATACGGCATATGACCATTTGAGTATCCATTTACTAACGTTTCTGGCATTCTGAACCTTGTAAAAAGCACTGGGTAAAGCTTCTTAATAATCACTGTGGAAAAGAGACTGAAGCGGGTGCAGTACGCTGGTTTTATTTACTCTGTCTGTTCACGTGGTAGTGGGGAAGGTTTCGCATTGGTAGCTTTTCTGACATGAAGCGGCGCTGTAGCCTGAAATTGTAAATAAATAAAATAATACTCATTAGGAGGTCCTTTCCAGAAAGTAGAATAAAAATAATATCCACTTCTATTTTGAATATTAGAAATATAAAATACGGTGTAACTTGGCATTCATGAATGGCAGATACGAACGTCGGTTGTTGACTATCGTTATGATAGTTGTCATTTCTGCGTTTGTTTACGTCAATATGGGGAAACAAGTGGCTAAAGGCTAAACAATTATGAATAGCAATTGCTAATTGCCAGGATATACTAGTAGTAGATAGGTGATCTGTTTTGATTATTATTGTATTACAATTTTGTGTTAATTTTTGAGAGCTCCTTCTACTTACACGAGGGCTATATTATTTCGTCACGATGCCTGTATTTTTCGAATTTTGAGCCGAAAATGGTCTTAATCGACAAGGTTCGACTCACTGATGACGAATCCGTCGAAAAATTCAATTCTGTCCGTCCGGCCGGCCGTGAGCACGATACATTTCGAAAATTTTCGAAATTTTCAGTGTGGGTTCAGTTTCCGAATGCCACGATTAAGTCCGTTATTGGGCTAAATTCCACGAGGGGTTCCGTAAATATGGCCGTTCGAAATTTTGTTCTTCTGATTACTTCGAAACTACTGATTTGATCCAACTGAAATTTTGCACACAGATGTAGAATAATGCATTCAAGCTACATGCATAACAGTCCAGATCGCATGACCAGAACCATAGAAAGCATAGAAAATTATAACTTTGGAACGGTAAGGCCTAGGGACTTGAAATTGTCAGGATAGATATGGATCTCGAATGTCGAGTTCACGTTCATCACGGTGCAAAATAAGACTAGGGGTTCCGTGAATATAGCCGTTCAAAACATTTTTTTCCTGATAATATCGAAACTCCTGATTGGATTGGAATGGAGTTTGTTAATAGATGGAGAATAATGTATACAAACTACGTGCGAAATTTTGTCCAGATTGCATTACCAAGACCATAGATACCGTAGAAAATTCTAGCGAATTATCGAAAAAAAAATGGTCACCTAAAGGACTGACGTGAAGTCTCGAGTTTCGCCTTAGTTTGAAATTTTTTTGACGACGAACGAGCGCTCAAAACTTATATAGGTAGGTAGGTACCAATTCTATGAAAAATACTTGACGTGGACCTGTTCCCAAAGGACCCTAATAATTTTGACCTGAATTGAGTCTCAGGTAGAGATACTCTGACAGAAGGTACCTATTATACATACCTATATACCTATATATTATATCCGAAATATGTAAACATGATTTCGCTAAACATTTTATACACCTATGTTGCATATGAAATTTTTCTTATTTACCAGAGATTCCCATCTTGAAATATCGAAAAACACCTGAATTCATGGATTGTACCAACGAATGGAAAAAATTACGAAAAGCACTGCCGTGAAGTCAGGAGCATTTGAGCGCTCGTACATCCACCTCGTCGGTACATTCGCATTTTCCAGTTTCAGAAATCAATAGAAGAAATTTTCGATAGCTGTCAAAAAAATTCTCAAACTTAGGCGAAACTCCAGACTTCATGTCAGTGCTTCAGCTGAACAATTTTTTTTCGATAATTCGCTAGAATTTTCTACGGTATCTATGGTCTTGGTAATGCGATCTGAACGAAATGTCCCACGTAGTTTGAATACATTATTCTTCATCTATTTGCAAAATTTCATTCCAATCTGATGGTTAGTTTCGAAATTATCAGGAAAAAAATATTTTGAACGGCCATATTTACGGAACCCCTAGTCTAATTTTTCTCATTGATGAAACTGACCGCGCCATTCGCGATCCAAACCTACCCTGAAAATTTCAAGTTCCTAGGCCTCTCCCTTCGGAAGTTATAATTTGCTATGGCTTCTATGTTTCTGGTCATGCGATCTGGACAAAATGTTGCTTAAATATATCATTCTCGATTAAACTACAAAATTTTATCTCGATCGAATCTGTAGTTTCGAAATTATCGAGAAAACAAAATTTCAAACAACCGTATTAACGGAACCCCTAGTATAATTCTGCTCATTGATGAACGTGAACGCTATATTTCAGATCCACACCTATCCCTAGGCCTTTCCGTTCGAAAGTTATGATTTTCTATGGTTTCTATGGCTCTGGTCATGCGATCTGGAGAAACTTAGCTTTAATACAATCAATATCATTCTCCATTAGTATACAAAATTTCGTCACGATCGAATCTGTAGTTTCGAAATTATCAAGAAAACTAAATTTCAAACAACCATATTTACGCCAATTTACGGAACCCCTACTATAATTTTGCTCATGGATGAACGTCATCACGACATTCGAGATCCACACCTATCCTGGAAATTTCAAGTCACTAGGCATTTCCGTTCAAAAGTTACAATTTTCTATGGTTTCTATGGTTCTGTTCATGCGATCTGGACAAAATCACATGTAGCTTGAACACCTCACTCTCCATTTGAGTTCGAAAATTCATCTCGATCAAATCTGTAGTTTCCAAGTAATCAGGAGAACAAAACTTTGAACGGCCATATTTACGGAACCCCTGGTGGAATTCTGGCCATTAACGAACTCAACCGAGGCATTTGGGATCTGAACCTACACTGAAAATTTCAAGTCCCTAGATTGTTTTGTTCGAGAGTTATCGTGCTTACGGCCGGCCGGCCGGCCAGACGGACAGACTTGAATTTTCCGACGGATTCGTCATCAGTGAGTCGAACATAGTCGATTGAGACCATTTTCGGCTCAAAATTCGAAAAATACAGACATCGTGACGAAATGATATAGCCCTCGTGTAAGTAGTACGAGCGCTAAAAAATATGACGGCGACAATAAATTCGAACTTAAATAGAGAAAACTTATTTCAACACCACTGTGTAGTGTGTATGTACCAGAACGGTCCTTCAATGTTCATTGTCACAATGACAGACACTGTCAATTTATTTTTATAAACTTCTATAGATGGAATCACCGAATTATATTGAATCTATCAGAAAAACTTCCACATGACATTTAATCGATGGATCATATTATGCCGATGCAGACACAAAATTTCAGCAGGATAAATACGGCGGATAGTTTCTGAGATACCGAGGCTTTAGGAAAGTATGGACAGGTACAGTATTACTTATATTTTGTACTTGAAAATAGATACTCAAAATAGTTTATCATGAAATAAAAAAATGAAGTAAGGAAATTCCTACAGAAAGAACAACAAAACTGTATGTATCTACCAGTGGAATTTTAGTTTCAATGCTCCCGACGAAAAAGATTTTCGGTATAATCGTTCAATATTCGATTCTGAGAATAAGAATAGAGAAATTATAAACCAGGTGAAGAGGATATCATCCACTATTTGAAAAATAATATAGGTATGTAAGTAATATTTCCGAAATAAATTTTTTATGCTTATGCTGTGTATGTAAATCCGATTTATAAATTGACCTTTACTTCTCGACCAATTCGGTTTAGTCTATTTTGTTTTCAATTTGTTATGAACCTTTGAATTCCTTCGAGAAAATCTCGTTTCTACGTTTCTGGGAATATGGAATCCAAAAATGTAATGAAAAAATTTGTCTGTTCGCCGTTAAGAGCTTCTCGGAAATCATTCGTCTTAGATTTAAGACGAAATCAATAATAACGTTTATATAATGATAACATTCGGAACTTGCCTCGACTGTCTATTTTATTTTTACCTATTTCTATTTAGTTTTACCGCAAAGAACTATTCCTAAGAGCGATGCAGACATGCGTCTATTTTTTTCAGAACTTTTTCCTGTTATTCATGAATCTGAGTGTTTTTTTTCTGGTGGGAAATGAAAATGGGGAAGTAAAATTTCCATTTATCTTACCGAAATTTCAATCTTCTAGTAGCAAAGTCTTCTTGAACTATTCGGTTAACAGAGCTCAACTTGATGTTAATTACTCAAAATCTAGACAAAAACTGACCGGTTTTCGCTTGGTCATCATTGATTATGCATTATATGATAAATTTCAGCTGATGAAATAATTCGTATAATCATGGCATTTTATTTTTCAATTTTGTACTGTGTCAAATATCCTGATTATGCTTTTCGAAAAAATAAGAGCAGTGTGATTGACCTTTCCAAATCTCTGATACGAATTGAAATAGGATGTCTCTCTATAATTGACGATGTTTCCTAGGATTTTGGGTAGGTACAGAAATCATCAATAATGAAAATGTATCCTTTGAATCCTTTGTTTTTCGATATGGAAAGATAGATTCCAAAAAAAAAACAAGAAATTTATACATTCAAGAACCACTTTTCTGAAAACTAAGGTAATTAAGACTAAATATGATTATATTTATAGGGTCTTTATGCCATATATCTGAAGGCTAAGATAACGACCACTAGGCTCAAATGATGGTAAAATGGTATTTCAAAAAACAAAACCTTCCATTCGATAATGACGGATAGCTTTGCATATAAAGGAATTTGAAATATTTGACAATCTGTAGCTTTACGAATAAAAAAAGGAAATCCAATTATTTTCATTTTGTTGAACATAGTAGGTACCTAAAAATGAACTGTTGAAAATGTGGCCACCTCGGCTATTTTCCTTTAGGATTTTCCAAACGAGCCGTGTGACCATTAAGGTATCTGAATATTGGGTTCACAAAAAAAAAAAACTTAAAGAATGAAAATAAATTACTGGGTACCTATTTGTAGGTAAAAAACTTTGAAAAGCACTGCCGTGGAGTCAGGAGCTTTTGAGCGCTCGTTCATCTACCTTGTAGGTAGATTCGCATTTTCCAGTTCTAGAATCAAATTCCAAAAATTTTTGATAGCTTTAAAAAAAAATTTCGAACTAAGGCGAAACTTCAGACTTCACGTCAGGCTTTAGGTGATTTTATTTCGATAATTCGCTAGAATTTTTTACGGTATCTATGGTCTTGGTACTTTGAACTTTGAACTTTGAACGGCCACATTTACGGAACCCCTAGTGGAATTTGGCGCATTTACGAACTTAACCGAGGCATTCGGGAACTGAATCCACACCGAAAATTTCAAGTCTCTAGGTCGTTCCGTTCGAGAGTTATCGTGCTGACGGCCGGACGGATAGACTCAAATTTTCCGACGGATTCGTCATCAGTGAGTCGAACTCTGTCGATTGAGACCAATTTCGGCTCAAAATTCGAAAAATACAGACATCGTGACGAAATGATATAGCCCTCGTGTAAGTAGTACGAGCGCTCAAAATTAGGCAATGTCTACTTTTTTCGAATTTTGTTGAAAAATGGCAAGAAACCCCAAAAGTGCGTCAAAATGTTAGTGAAGATCTTGATATAATTAGTTTCGTATAAGGAGCAAGCCTCTTAGATAAGAACACCTATGCCCCATTTTCAATGTTTTACGTGAAACCTTTTTGAAGTCGAGAAATAGTTTATTAATTTTCAGTAAGTTTCAGAATTTTATAATTTTTACTCCTAAGAAATAGTGCATCGAAAAAATGAGTTGGATAGGATATCGTTCCTCAAGTTCTCGAAAAATAAGACAAGATCTTATGTGTTAAGTTTGTTAGGTTAAGTTTGAAACTCATACCATAAATCCTGAAAAAAAAATTTGGGCAAAAGCTGTTTCTTTTAATTAATATCTAGAATAAGGCATTAAAAACTGAAAATCAACGAGCCCCATAATTCAAATTGAAGCACCATGACCTTCAGAGGTGATAAATTTTATTTTTCGTTTACCTATAATGTCCTAATATAACATCTTAATCTTCTTCAGTTGTGCAATAATATTGTCACTTGATTCATACCGATGGATTTATTGAACTAAAAAACATACATTGTATTCATCCGATTAATTTTTACTTAGCTGAAACACGTCATTGTTGTTATAGTTATTTTCAAATAAAACATAAAGATATTATTTTATCAGCAACATGATTTTAATTTGTTTTGTCCGTTCGATTCAATCGACAGAATTTTGAATTATTTATATTTGCCAACAGAATTGTTTAATAACAGGGGTATTGCGAATACTTTATCATATCATAATTTTTGGAATTGTGTAATTCCAATTGCATATTGGTAAATGTTTGATTTCGCCAAAAAATATTATTTCTCTTCTCATCGATATAACAGTAAGTAGAATGTTGTGTATTTTATAACTAACTCAGTAAGAAGATGATAATCTGAATTTTTATACGATATGTAATTACTTATTCAGTTACGCAATGGGTAATTTTGCAAGTTGTTGTCTTGAATGCATTGGGATTTCCATGAGCTCTTCTTCGAATAACTCTAGTGGGCAATTCTGATTTGTTTCTTGGTCATAAAAAACTCTTTCGTCTGCTTGGAGTTAGAAAATCGAATACTTGTTGAAATATCTTGCACAAAGGTAATTTCACCATCGAGCATAAATCTTCATTGAAACACGTGTTCAATGTTTATTTGTTTATTGCGACTCTCCTTTGTGAAAACCCTTAGAAGCTCAGAGCTTCTGCTTTCCTTGAAGGCTTCGTAACATGTGACTTTGTAACTTGTAACTTGTAACTTTGTCCTTGCGCCACCTGAGGCACATCTCTGTCACTTTCTAAACAGTGTGTTAAAAATTGATGAAAAGCACTGCCGTGAAGTCAGGAGCTCTTGAGCGCTCGTTCATCCACCTTGTAGGTAGATTCGCATCTTCCAGTTTTAGAAACTAATTGAAATTTTTTTTGACAGTTTGAAGTTTTTCAAACGAGTTTCTAAATTATCAAGGAAACTGAATTCAAAACGACCATATTTGCGGAACTCTTTGTCTAATGTTCCTCATTGATGAACACGATATTCGAGATCCACACCTATCCTGAAAATTTCAAGTCCCTAAGGTCTTTCCGTTTGGACATTATAATTTTCTATGGTTTCTATGGTTCTGGTCATGCGATCTTAACAAAATTTTGCATGTAGCTTGAACACGTCATTCTCCATCTAATACGATCGAATCAGTAGTTTCGAAGTAATCAGGGAAAAAAAATTTCATGCTTCTTATGATGAAATCATCTCGGAACATGAACCTTCGTTCACGCTCGTTATTCCACAACTAACTACAAAGTTTCGATTCGATCGAATAGGTATTTTTCGAATTATGAAGAAAAAAATCAGAACTTTATTTATATTATGGAACTCTTCGGCTGATTTTGCCCATTTTGAAACAACCGCATTCAGACAAAATCGATTTGACCACGAATTCTTCATCTTCACCTAATCATTCGAGAGCATTCTCAACTCAAAATTTGAAAATTACAGACATTTGATGACGCTCTTGTTCAAGGAAACAAGCGAACAAATAAAATGACGTGATTCTATTTTATGAATTACAATAATTACATAAACCTGACAGAAAAATTTAGTTGGAAATAATAAGCCAAGACGAAAATATTTAAATCTTTTGAATAACTGCATATATTTATATCTATTATGGTCGAAGATTCCTCTGTAAAGGAAACCAAACCATTCATAATATGAGCTTACACACAGTAAGAGGTCCTCGAGTCAACTAAATTTAGAGTACATATTTTGTATTTTCGGTTTATATTCAATCAAAGGAATGAACTGAAACGTACAATCAGTTTTGGAAATATTTTGTCCGGTAGGTTCCCACAAAAGATTATTCACATTACATGGAAACTGGGATTTTACCGATATCTTGACGTATAACGTCAATAAGCTGAATAATTACTGGGACACAAGCTAATAATTTTCTCATTTATATGGTTTAATCAGGGCCGCATCTAGGGCGTGACAAGGGTGGCACTTGCCACGGGTGCAAGGTCCGAAGGGGCGCCAAAAAATATCAAAAATAAAAAAATAGAAGCGCCAAGCAAAAAAAAATTAATTCGAAAGATAACAACACGGTAACGTAAGTAAGTAATTCGAAACATTGATTGATGAAGTACAGAATGAGAATGCAATAAGGTCAAAAATACGAGAAATGGTCAACTTGTTATAAAAAATTTTCAAAAATGCCGCACTCTGATCATAAATATTACAATCGACAATATCGTCATGCGATTCCAAGCACAGCCCTTTTATGAGTGGTTTACGCAACATCCCTAATCGCATTCAGCTTGTTTTGAAGGGCGGCTTCTTTGATGATGATGGTTCATAATGATCGATTTGTTTAGATTTTTAGGCCATATCTGTGGTATTTTAAAAACGATTTGTATTGCCAAAAATTCACCAATCAGAATTTTGAGCTCAAGTAGTGGGAGAAAAATTGGGGAATCTTATTCTATTCTACATAAATATTGATTTCTTTAAATTGTGAAGAGAAAAGCAAAAAATTAAAATTTTAATGTTCGTTTAGTGTGTATCCAGATTTCAAGTGTTTTAAGTTTTGAGTTTTTTTTTATATTCTGACTTTTTTGTGCCATTGTGCTTTTGGATTCGAGCATTATAAATTGTATTGTTGAAGGTGAGTTCATTTGTGTTATTTTTTATGACATTATTCTGGCATCGGATATATTCAATTATTCGTATTTTAACATAATAATAATAATATTGTTCCTTTCAATTCAAGAAGAAATATGTTTGGTTCATTGCGGAAAATATATGGATTTTCAAACTTGAGTTCAGAGCGTCTTTTTCAAATGAAATCTAATAAAACTCAAATTTTAGTGTTACTTTTCATAATTTCCATTGAATCTTCAATCTCATCTGGCAAAGATTATTCTAGTGATTTTTTTACGAAACTATTAGTACGTGTTTCAAAGGGTTATAATATAGTATTTGTATGCTAAGTTTGCGGTTTTTTTTTGCAGAGATTGTAATTATTGATTATTGTTTTATAGTCAACTCACCAAAAAATTTTTATTTTACGTTTGCAATATGTATTTTTAAATTTTAAGTTGAAGAATTTATATTTTGTAAGATAAATATTCGTATTTATTACATAAATATGAATATTTCATTTTGTTTTTTCAGAATTTGTTTTATTTTTACGCATATTATTCAAAATGTGTATTTCAATGTTTTTAATGAAAAAATTTTTCCATAAAAATGTGTATTATTTTGAAACTCTTACGGAAATATATGACTAGCATTATGAAAAAAAAATACTAGGTATAAGCGCTGTCTAATATATTGCCACAGGCGCAATAGTACCTAGATACGGCCCTGGGTTTAATTTTTCATTATTACCTTCATTATTCCTTTTTCACATACCAGGATAACCTGAAGCTCGAAGAAGAGTACTCTAATCGAAAATTCGAATGAATCTAGTTTTTATTGTGAAATCTGATGTTATTCAAAATACGACTGTAAATAAAATGATTTAAAAAAGAATGCAAACGATATTTTTCAAAAAATGATCGGGAAATTTCATTATCACTATTCGAAGATATTTTGTAATTGTTTATGTAACCCCAACTCGATATGCGTGAATGAAATTAAATCTTATCCAAATCGTACAAATATCATTTATTACCTAATATCGAAGATGAATTGCATAAATCTTGTTTTTAACTAATTATGGACACGATTGGGTAGAACATAAAAACTAATAGAGGAAGTGTAATCTCCCTTAAAATTTTCATGAAAAAAAAGTTACTGCATAATCAAGAAGTGAAGACAGGAGTTTCCTAATCCAGTCCAAAAGTTGACAAATGTATTTTCATTTTCCGTTCTATATAAATCCACTTTCGTTGTATCAGAAAAGTTCGATCAGATTGACGGAGTTTCCATTATTTAATGTGCAATAAAAGATTTATGGAATGATGGAACGAAATAGAGTGGCTTTATGGACACGTGCTGCTGATATATTTTCATGACAACAGTATCGGATATTGCTGATGCAGAATATCACAATTTTGTACCGTATCACCTTGCGTCGGTGAAATTTTTTCCGACACTGTTTGTTTATAATCTGGAACGATAAGGAATATCAGGGGCCTCGTTCTATAAGATAATATGTTCTCGGCCATGGTCTTCTAGAAAGCGCCACTTGGCTCACATATATTTTCTGCAATCTAACAAGACTTATCATACACGGTGTACTTAGAAGATAAAACGTTCAAGTACTAACAAGTTGTTTCATTGTTTTGCTTATTGCACGAAAATATGGTTGATTGATGGTTAGGATCGTTTATATTTTCACTTCGGATCAATGTGCATGAAAATAGAAGCATAATTGGTTATATACCATAAAGTTCGGACAGCCAGACGAAAGGGTCGTACTGTTACAATACAAAATACAACTTTCTATACCAACTATACGACTTTCTTTGGTAACAATATCGACAAAAAATTGGGTGTCCACTTTTTCAATTTCCGATTCCTTCTCCACAGGATGATATGGGTCCACAATAGTTGAGAAAAGCAAGAATTTTTTTTGAAGCACCCTGCTGTTATCTCGAAAATTATCAATTCAATGGAAAGCTGCAATCAAGAAGTCTAGCAATTTAATCATCTTCATCCATTCATCTGTGGGTCCACAATAGTTGAGAGAATGAAGGAATTTTTAAGAGCACCCTTCTATTATCTCGCACAATAAAGAATAATCCCTTGATTTTTTGCCTCATGTTAATGAACTGTATAAAAGGTACTGAGCTCAAAATTGTTCTAATTATTGATTCTGAAGCCAAAAACACATTTCCACCTCAAAGAATATATTTTCATAACGACATACTTTTTTATCCCCTTTTTTTTTATCCCCAAACGGAACTCTATTGTTGTACGTACCAATAACTTTGTTCCTCTTCCTCCGTAAGTTTTCTCATAGGCTTATAACTTCTGAATGAAATGAGTTGTGGACAGAGAAGACTAATGATTCACACATAATAGGATGTAAATTTCCAAAATCAATTGAAATTCTAAAGAATGAATTTCTATACAAAAGATGGAAAATGCTGAAAGGGCTAGTGGTTTCTCTTCATTCTACCTTTATGTTTAGGGTATCGTTGAAAAAAGATTTCTTAGTAGAATGTTTCAACTTTTTTACTTTATTTCATTTTTTGGAAAACCATCCAAATATGTATGTACTTCTTTCTTCGACCCCCATTTCTGAGAATATAGAATAAATTCAGACAGCAAATGGAAATACATAATATATTTGCATCAATTTTTTCGTTGAAAACCTAACATCAGCAGTTTGTTCAAGAATAATTTTTTTCTCATAGACCGTTATTTTTGCATGTTTCCGTGAAAAGTAATAAATTTTGAATATCCACATGTTTATGGATAATTAAGGAGTCAGTTTTTAAGTTGTTTTTTCGACCCCCATTTCTGAGAATATACATACCTAGAATGAATTCAAACAACGAATGGAAATAATCTATTTTTTCGTTGAAAGCCTAATATCAACAGTTTCTTCAAGAATAAGTTTTTTCTCGTAGACTATTATTTTTGTGTGTGAATTTTTTATATACACATGTTTATGGATATGAAAGAGGTTATAGTTTCTATTGCTCATAATATTAGCATTTCCATGAGAGCTGATATTTTGATACCCGATCTTCAATAATAAATAATTGAGAGTAATGGCTGTTTGCTATTTCCACTAATGATTTATACAAATAATGCGAAAAACAGATCTTATATTTCATTAGAATTAATTCCAAAATCTTTGGAATAATTCTTGAATATATAAGATCTCATAACGATGTACCTAAACATACATTTCTGTAGTTGAAGTTAACTATTTTTGGTATTTATTAATTTTCAATCGGATATGAGTACTTGTAGTTGTTGTACATAAATGACAGCATTGAATACGATGATGTTCTTGTGATTGACATGGGTATTATAGTAAATTTCATGTTTAAAATTCAGTGTTTTATAGAATTGAACATTTTGAAATTATGCATTGTTTTTTTCCAATAGTTTGAATACATCATTCCCCAGCTAGGTGCAAAATTTCATTCCAATCCAATCAGTAATTTCGGAACTATCAGTAAAAAAATACTTTGAAAGGCCATATTTACGGAATACGGAATCCGGAGTCTAATTTTGCTCATTGATGAACGTGACCGCGATAGTCGCGATCCAAACCCACCCTGAAAATTTCAAGTTCCTAGGCCTTTCCCTTCGGAAGTAATAATTTTTTATGGTTTCTATGGTTCTGGTCATGCGATCTGGACAAAATATTGATTTAATCATTCTCGATTAAAATACAAAATTTCATCTCGATCGAATCCGCAATTTCGAAATTATCAAGAAAACAAACTTTTAAACGACCGTATTTACGGAACCCCATGTATAATTTCGCTCATAGATAAACGTGATCGCGACATTCGAGATCCACACCTATCCTGAAAATTTCAAGTCTCTAGGCCTTTCCGTTTCAAAGTTATGATTTTCTATGGTTTCTATGGTTCTGGATATGCGATCTGAAGAAATGTAGCTCGAATATATCATTCTCCATTAATATACAAAATTTCGTCACGATCGAATCTGTAGTTTTGAAATTCTCTATGGTTTCTATGGTTCTGGTCATGCGATCTGGACAAAATTTCACATGTAGCTTGAACACCTCATTCTCCACTTGAGTGCAAAGTTTCATCTCGATCGAATCGGTAGTTTCGAAGTAATCAGGAGAACAAAATTTTGATTGGCCATATTTACGGAAACCCTGGTGGAATTCTGCCCATTAACGAACTTAACCGAGGCATTTGGGATCTGAACCTACACTGAAAATTTCAAGTCTCTAGGTTGATCCGTTCGAGAGTTATCGTGCTTACGGACGGCCGGACGGACAGACTCGAATTTTCCGACGGATTCGTCATCAGTGAGTTGAACATAGTCGATTGAGACCATTTTCGGCTCAAAATTCGAAAAATACAGACATCGTGACGAAATGAAATAGCCCTCGTGTAAGTAGTACGAGCGCTCAATAACTAGTACGAGCGCTCAAAAATAAAGGAAAAAATTAGAAGTAAATTCTTGAAAAGTGTTGGAAAGAATTTTTTTGTCCAGGAATAAGAATTTATTGTGGATAGTTGTTTCATAGAAAGCTTGAGCGAATCAATAATAAAATCCCACTGATATGAAAATACATGCAAACATAATTAGAATTGTGCCTCACTTATCAATGGCTATCATGTTTCAGACTTTGTGAAAACCGGCAAGTAGATTAAAGAATGGTAGGTGTATAGAGTTACAAATGGTTGTTTATCAAACGAGCTTTGCCCTTCGTAATGGAGACAAAACATTGTCATTCCGCAAACCTGTAGACAAAACTTATATTGAGGAAACAACAAGAATGAAAACCTACATAGGTAATAGGAATAGTTAAGGTATTCATGTTTTAGCACTTTATATTAGTACCTATGTATTTATATATATCGAAGTCATTGACATCTTTGTTATGCTACTTTCAAATAGCTGTGCGAATTTTTGCGGCAAATTCCATGTATTGGAATATTGAATAAGGTAATACATATTATGATTTATCATATTCAATTGCACCATAACATAAATTCGGAGAATTTATACATAACACTTAGCAGCAAAATCAAATTCCCGAATTAGTTTACAACTCGAAATTGTTGAAAAATATTTTCGAAATTTGGTACTGGAGTTACCTATTCAATTTTTTTTTCAATAAGAAATATTCAATATAAAAGAGTCATACCAAAAATACTCTAGAATTAGTTCGTAATTATCTAGGTTTCGTAACAATTTTATTCCTTCACGCTTTTCTTTTCTTGAAGTTGAATAAATTATTTTATGTACCCAACTTTGGACATTTCTACTTCTCACATAGCATTCAAACTTCTCAAGTAGGGAAAAAAATGAATAATTTTATTATTATGCGAAATACGAAACATGTGACGATGTGTCACTATTTGGAATCTGGAATATTTCGACAACTTTATACGCGATTGTAAAAAAGAGATAGTCGAAATTAACAACAGTAGGTACTTTTTGCCGTTGAATGAAGTATTAAGTAATACTATGTTGGCGATTGTATGTTTGTTGAAAGATTATTTGGGCTATTTCCATCGTCAACCATCATCTCAAC
Source organism: Aphidecta obliterata (assembly GCA_963966015.1). Lineage (NCBI taxonomy): Eukaryota > Metazoa > Arthropoda > Insecta > Coleoptera > Coccinellidae > Aphidecta > Aphidecta obliterata. Next base: position 29,556,794 of record OZ014432.1, read on the forward strand.
CTGTTCCAGGAGTTGTCCTTGGCTATTTAACTTTCCTTCACATATTTAATCCCCCTTTTTTTGGGGACAATGTGATGCGTGGTGACGAAAAAAAAAAACAGAAGTGTAGAGCAAAAAATTAGTCTAATTTGAAGTTTTTCTAGGAGAAACGCGAAAATTTCGTCAGCACGTATGGAATCGATCCAGGTGAAGGGGACGGGTTAACAAAAATCTAGTGGGCGAGGAGGGAAATGTCGAAAAAAGTCAATTATCTGGCCGATTTGTATTTTTCTCGGTTGTCCCTCGGAGATATAGACCGTTCCCAAAAATTTTGCTCAATTTTCCACATATTAATTACCCAGCGAGTGCACATAGCGAATAAAAATTTCAATATTTTTTCATGATCATATTTATATGGTGCTTCTGATAAGTTCAAACATATGCTTCAACATTTTCACTGTAATTCAAGTATAAATTTATTTCCCATAGAACAGATTTGGTACAAGGAGGAAATATTTCAATAAATTAGTTCTAAAATCAATTTCAACACATTCACAAGTGAATTAAAGAAGACACTGCGATTTCAACATCAATTTTATTGTAAACAATTAACAATATACATACTGAATATTTTGTAAAGATATAATTCATATGGATATATGTAACTGAGTTTTAAATAGATGAATTTCCAATTTCAGATCAGATAAAAACTTTGTGGTCATTTTATAAGGCATCTAGTTTGAAGAAGATGGTCGAATGATGAAGGCACCAGGAAAGGTTAAGAACAAAGCTTCATGCATGTATACACTTTTTGCGAATTCTTAAATGACTTTCAATTTCTATCACTAATATATATTTCCGTAAATACTAGTTTCTTCTAAGAGTTGACTAGACAACTGAAACTTGGTGACCTTATATATATTATAGTATAATATTATATTTTTCTGGTATAAAGTTTTATTTGAAATTATTATGGTTTTATACTTCTCCCGAAATGTATTTCAAAGCTGCTCCTTTAATTTTCAACGATATGATTTATCTATCTATTGAACTCCTCATTTTCAGTGATTTTGAAAAAACATCCTTCAATCACCTTGAAAATGAACTTCCAATATCACATGGGTTCTGGCACTTGAAAATTTCCGAAAAAAATCGAACTTGCTCAATTATTATCTATTCATTCAATTTTATTCTGTATGTGACATGTTTTGTCCTTCATGCTGTGTCAAATATCTGTTGTGCAAATAACTACAAGCTGAAAAATCATTAGAAATGGTAACATATTTTTTATCTTCAAGAAATTATGATTTTTCTGACTTGTGAATTTTTTTTTATAATAAATAATAATTCAAAGTGAATTTCATCGAACGATGATTTCAAACATAAACACTAACAAATAACAAAGAAACAAGGTACAAATTCCGATCGACTTATTATTATTATTCAAACGTAAATTGTAAGTTATTGAATAACACGAATAAATAACATTGTTAGAAAAGGGATTAGGACATTTTATCGAGATATGACAAATATGTCCATAACAGATAAATCTTGAGTGTTTGAATCCTAGATAAATTTAACCAATAAGGTTAGCGTGTTGTGGAAGACATGTATGAACATATTCCAATCAATACTGATAGTTGTTTTCCATCCCAAAAGATCCCCAAGGTTCGCTTCCAAAAGAAGTTACACTTTATCCACATAGTTTCCTGGGAAAGTACCGAAAGCTCCTGTCCTTTCGTTGGAACCAACATACCAACCATCGTCGCATTTTTCCAAAACATACACTGTATCGCCCTCCATAAGTTCTAGCTCATCGTCATTCTGGGGTAGGTATTTGTATAAAGCTTTGAAACTGAAAAAAAGGATTTGTTTAAATAATATTCGCATATTGAAGGCATATAAATGGAGTTATTGAAAAAGGATTGAAATCTGCGAATAATTCCAGAAAGTAGAAAGTTATGTTGCATGTTGAAACCTTGCGAAGATCGTCAAAAGAATGGTTTGGACCAGCTCCCTATCAAAATGATTATTCTTTGGAGTTATTGCTTCCACACGTCTTGAAAGTTAAGATATTATACAACATAAGCGGCAAAACGAGTACTTAAAAAAAACATACATGAAAAAGGTGAAGGGGCAAGCAGGAAGAAAAGTTTTGAGAGAAATATATACGGCCCAAAAGACTCGAAAATTCAATTCAAAGAACAGGGGGATGCATACCAGCAGCCAACTAACGAAAAAAATAAACCAGAAATAAGCAGTCTGGATACATACGGAGAAGATCAACGTATGATTCAATTAGTAGGAAAAGATATACCTGTTGGTATAGGCACTTTGGTAATATTCATGATGAATAGGGCAATTGGTAAAATCAGTAAAAAACCAGCCTGTGTTTAAGCGCTACAGCGAAAGCAAATTTGAAGGCAGTCCGAAAGTGATACAATTTTATAAACAATACCGGCTGAAGTATGCATCCATGAAGCACACCTTGTAATATATTTTGACGTCTAGACCGGATACCAGTATACTATTTCTACATTTCCAAGAAAAGCTTTGGATGGCAGACGGAACTATTTTATTTTTCGATTCATCATGAGAATAGAATTGTTTTCTTCAAACGGCTCTAAAGGTTAATTATTGGAAATAATAAACAAAACGAATAATATTAATGGTATATTATATGAAGAGACCAAAGGAAATCACTATAAATCAACGGAAACAAGGTGGTGAACAGGTATTTGAAATGTATATCTGGGGTAGGTAAATAATCTAAGGCGATTATTAATCCAGATCCTAAGGAGAAGGGAGTGAGAAAACCGACCTAGTGGGTGGTGCGTCCCTCCAAAGCTAATAGGATGAAGTCGGGGGACAAATAATACTCACGGTATTGGTTCAGCTGTTTGAGTATCTATATGCAGGGCCTGACTCATTGGATTTTTTGGCTCTGCGGAATTTCTCCCTCCAAAGCTATTGCAGTAATTGACCTGTACAGGTTTCGCGTAATAGCTGGATACTGAAGCTTGGTCTGGATTGGGGATATTTGGCGTGTATGTGTGACTTCCCATTGATTCCCTAATGCTGGAACCGTTTAGAAGGAGTGAGTGGGCAGCTGGTGCGGCTACAGGCTTGGGATTCTCTTTGGAAGGCTCCTGAGGATCGATGAGAACATCTACGTAAGAGGCTGGGAAAATTCCCTTTCGTCCACCTATTTTGCCTTCGTACCAGTTATTATCCACCCTTCTCGTGATTATGACCATTTCACCTTTGGCCAGCGAGAGTTCGAGGTGTGTTTTGGCTAAGAAGTTATATTTTGCTCTTGCTTGGCCTTCGTGTGGTTTTCTATTTGTGGATTTTACGTTCTCGTAGGGTACGATCTGAAAGAAAAGAAGCAATGTATTTTGCAAAATATAGGTACAGAATTCACAGTAGGATTTGGATATTTTTGAGCGCTCGTTCTTCTTACACAAGGGCTATATCATTTCGCCACGATATCTGTATATTTCGAATTTTGAGCCGAAAATGATCTCAATCGACTATGTTCGACTCACTGATGACGAATCCGTCCAAAAGGTCGAGTCCATACGGCCGATCGTCTATCCGTATACAAGCTAACTCTCGAACGGAACGACCTAGAAACTTGAAATTTTCAGGGTAGGATTCGAATCCCGAATGCCGCGGTTGAGTTCGTTATTGGGCAAAATTCGACCAGGGGTTCCGTAACTACGATCGTTTGGAATATGGTTTTCTTGATAATTTCAAAACTACTGATTCGATCATGACGAAATTTTGTATTTCTATGGAGAATGATCTATTCAAGCTAAATTTTTTCCTGATCACATAACCAGAACCATTCAAAGTTCCAACGGATTATTGAATGAAAAATCCTCATATTTTTATATTTTATTTATTTATATTTTCTGTAACAGCTGATTCCGCATAATTGACAAAGAGCTGCTTTTATTTTTTTGACAGCTGTCAAAAATGTCTTCAATTGGTTTCTAAAACTGGAGAATGTAAATCTACCTACAAGTAGGATGAACAAACGCTCAAAAGCACTTGACTTCAAGGCAGTGCTCTTCAATTTTTCATTATGAAACTTGGCAGTTGGAAGAAACCATGTTGTCCACTTCGTAAAATATTTTGTCATCTATGCGGAGGTCAGCGGACGAAAGAATTTTTGATTCTAAACTTGAAACTATCAAAATATCGGAGGATGTAAGTATTTTTTTTTCGTCAAACGATTCTAAACTTTCATTATTCACATAATGATAAACAAGAACAGAAACTCATTGCAGTTTATGAAATTGGTTATCTCTTGAGTATTTATGCATGACCATCACTATAATTTACCGATCTTCCGATTGAAAATGAAATGGGAATTGAAAACATCGTTGAGCTCTTCAAATTGTTCATTATGAACGTTGTGCTTCCACATCTTATTGAAATAAATTATAGTGTTCTCACCAACAAGAAGAACGGCTTTTGTCATAACTTTCACCGTATTCCAATAATGATCAATTCAATTTGTTGGTTGATCGGTTTTGCAGGCTCTATAGACTTTGTGATTGTCTTAGGAGAAAACTAAGAGGTTAGGATGTCTTTTTTAGGAAAATTGCACATCGTGTATGCGTTTTCACTAGTGATATTCCTTTTTTAGGATTCTGTATTGTGGATGAAAAAGTGACTTTAACGGTCAGTTAAGAGGAAGAAGGCATTGAAACCTAGCATTTTCAATAAAAGGCACATATTCTGACAGTGCCGGGATATAAGAATAAATCATTAGTCAAAGAGGTTTGTGGAAAAACATAATTCATTTCGCAACGTTATGTCAACACATTTGCCAACTTTCATGTTTCTATGTTGAATAATTTGTCAGAAATTTTTTTTCAATATCATTTTCCTTTTTTAAGTCTTATAGATTCAGTGCCGAAAGGGATTTCTACACAAGGAGAAATCTGAAAATTTCAGGCAGATTAGGTAGACATTTATTTCCTCGAACGAGTCTAGAGGCTCATTATGGAAAGTGTTCCCGTTTGAACGTCGGGTTAGCCTGTATTATTGCGACCAACATATCGTTTTTATCTATCATGATGAATATTTACAGTTTAAGTTGTATATATATTTTTCTTATTTGCTACCAAGATCGAATATTTCTTTTGCATTTCTTCGAAATTATTGATTCTAAATTCTCTGAACCCGAAATTAAATATTGATGAATCTAAATTGAAGTTTTGATATACTGATGAATATAAATCAATAGGAGCAACTGATTGAAATGAATGATTTCATTGATCAATAGACTTAAAACACAATATGACTTAACGAAGTTTATTGGAATGTCCTCTTATAGGAATTGAGTTGGAAACAAATAGAAATCAGTTTATAGAATAAAGAATTGAAATAAACCCACACAGACCAAGAGATCTCACAGACTTTCTCACGCCAACGAGATTTCATAGATTATGAGATCTTACAGACCATGTTATTTCACAGAACCTGAGATCTTACAGACACTGAGATCTCACAGACAGAGCATGTCTAATAGCAGATCGCATGATTTGTTTGGCTGTATCGTATCATAGTCCGTATGAAACTTGTGCGACGTAAGACTATTCTCGAAGCGAAACTCTCAATTATTCAATGAAATATCAGACGACCTGCCACTTGTCATCTCCTTCATTGTGACATGACTTCGTGCGCTAATGAGACTTCGCCGTTGCCAATGAAATCTGCCTCACGATACGTCGCTCGACAAATCTCATGGTCTATGTTCCACTTAAGGAAGTGACGTAAAAATATCAATCAGTAAAAAAGTAAGGGATTAAATATCCTCACCTCAACGTAGTTCACAGGAAACAACCCCACCATGGCGTTCAGTTCTCCCTCGTACCAGTTCTTGTCAATCTGCCTCCTAACGTAAATGTTGTCCCCTTTCCGGAAGGTCAGTTCTCTGGGCGTCATTCCCACGAAGTTGTACAATGCCCTGGCCACTAATCGGGGTTCCGGCGACCTGGGCCGGATCTTGTGTTGGGGGTTAACCAGTTCGTCGAAATCGTCGTACCTGTTCAGGGGGATCGGAGACTTCTGGGATGGAATGAAGTTGTCGGTGTGGCGTCTATTGTGCATGTCTTGAAGTTCCTTGAAAAATATTACGGATATTACAGGCTGTTTGTACCGGGGATTGTTTTCCAGAGAGTAGTTCATATTTCGAATAATTTATTTTGATGCAAAATGTTTTCAGACAGTAATTCCTAGTTGAAATTAAAGAAGGGTTTTTATGTGAACGAAAGCAGTTTTTTCTTGCAAAGTTACAGGCTTCCAAACACTTCAAAAGATATTTTTTTCTTGAAATTGCCGAAGAGTTAGAGAAAAGGCTACTTATGAATATTTCTCCATTTTTTTTCGTGATCCTTTGAAAGGGTGAAACATACCTATTCTATTTTTTCGATACTTGTATTGTTTCTGTAAAAGCAATATTTTCTTGATAAAAGAATTAAATACAAACTGGTGCATGAACGGATCTTCTGTAAATGGAATACAAACAATTATAAAAGCACTGCCGTGACGTCAGGAGCTTTTGAGCGCTCGTACATCCACCTTGTAGGTAGATTCGCATTCTCCAGTTTTAGAAATCAATTGAAGGAATTTTCGACAGCTGTCAAAAAATTCTCAAACTTAGGCGAATCTCCAGACTTCATGTCAGTGCTTCGCTGACATATTTTTTTCGATAATTCGCTAGAATTTTCTACGGTATCTATGGTCTTGGTGATGCGATCTGGACAAAATTCCCCACGTAGTTTGAATACATTATTCTTCAGCTAGGTGTAAAATTTCATTCCAATCCGATGGATAGTTTCGAAATTATCAGGAAAAAATATTTTGAACGGCCATATTTACGGAACCCCTAGTCTAATTTTGCTCATTGATGAACGTGACCGCGACATTCGTCATTCGAACCTACCCTGAAAATTTCAATTCCTAGGCCTTTTCCTTCGGAAGTTATAATTTTCTATAGCTTCTATGGTTCTGGTCATGCGATCTGCACGAAATGTTGCTTTAATATATCCTTCTCGATTAAAATACAAAATTTTATCTCGATCGAGTCCGTAGTTTCGAAATTATCGAGAAGACAACATTTCAAACGACCGTATTTACGGAACCCCTAGTATAGTTCTGCTTTTTGATAAACGTGAACGCGACATTTCAGATCCACACCTATCCTGAAAATTTCATTTCAAGTTTTTGCCTTTCCGTTCGAAAGTTATGATTTTCTATGGTTTCTATGGTTCTGGTCATGCGATCTGGAGAAATGTAGCTTGAATATATCATTCTCCATTAGTATACAAAATTTCGTCACGATGGAATCTGTAGTTTGAAATTATCAAGAAAATTGAATTTCAAACGACCATATACGGAACCCCTAGTATAATTTTTCTCATAGATTAACATGATCACGACATTCGAAATTCACACCTGTCCTGAAAATTTCAAGTCCCTAGGCGTTTCCGTTCAAAAGTTACAATTTTCTATGATTTTTTCCAGATCGCATGACCAGAACCATAGAAACCATAGAAAATCATAACTTTCGAACGGAAAGGCCTAGGGACTTGAAATTTTCAGGATAGATGTGCATCTGAAATGTCGCGTTCAAGTTCATAAATGAGCAGAATTATAGTAGAGGTTTCGTAAATACGTTCGTTTGAAATTTTGTTTTCTCGATAATTTCGAAACTACGGATTCGATCGAGATAAAATTTTGTATTTTAATCGAGAATGGATTATTAAAGCAACATTTTGTCCAGATCGCATGACCAGAACCATAGAAACCATAGAAAATTATAACTTCCGAAGGGAGAGGCCTAGGAACTTGGAATTTTCAGGGTAGGTTTGGATCGCGAATGTCGCGGCCACGTTCATCAATGAGCAAAATTAGACTAGGAGTTCCGTAAATATGGCCGTTCAAAATTTTTTTTCCTGATAATTTCGAAACTACCCATTGGAATTGAATGAAATTTTGCAAATAGATGAAGAATAATGTAGATAGCGTAAAAATTGGTCAGCTGAAGCACTGACATGAAGTCTGGAGTTTTGCCTAAGTTTGAGAATTTTTCTACAGCTGTCGAAAATTCTTTCAATTGATTTCTTAAACTGGAAAATGCGAATCAACCTGCAAGGTGGATGTACGAGCGCTCAAAAGCTTCTGACTTAATAATAATAATAATAATAATAATAGTGTCTTCATTTAAATGCTACTATTTACATTTATAACAACAGGGCGAAGTCTAGCCTAAGAACTACTCCACTTAACCCTATAAAAAAAATTTTTCGTTTTCAATAAATTGACACATTTTTCATCAACATCCGAATATCGTATTTTGAATTCAAGTTAACATTCTTCACAGATAATACTTCTTGTCGTCTTCAGTTTTTCATCCATTTCTGATATTCTTACGAACTTTCTTTGCTTATCCGACATAAAAGCTCTTTAATCGATTAGAAGCAGTTAACCGCACCTGGAGGAATGGCTATGTCTACGACGATATGTATGTAACAAGATAATGCAGAGATAACGCAAGTCCTTTGGAGCGAAAGTTGCAAAACAACTTGGAAAAATAGAAATTGTGAGATTTGTAGTATAAACGCTGAAAAAGTTGCGGAAGGAGTTCATTAAATACAGTCGATCCCAGACCGACGATGAAAGTGAAACTTTTCATAAATTAGCGGCGTGGTCAAGGTGTGTTTTCTTCATCGTAAAAGCGAGAAGACTACAACCTCCTAGACTTTCTACCGACAATGACATTGTGGCGAAGATTCTTCATGAGTTTGGTATAAACAACACACCTATTTGCCTGATACATACTGCATGAGCAATTACACATGGAATAGCGATCATTATGGGATATTCATATTAGACCTCACATATCCGCCCACGTGACTGCAACAAATTACAAGCAATTTTAGAATGGGGACTGGTGCAATCCCCATTTAAATCCCAGAATTATCATTGAATTGACATAATGCATTCTTTGATTATAGCGTGACACACATGGTAACAATTCAGGAATTAATGAGATTCTGATTTGCCTTGTGAATTTTCTGTGTGTTATGTTGAATATATTCGAAGTATGGATGGAATATTGATATTTCATCAGTTTGGCTAATTCCTACGGTCTGAGGATATCAAAAAACTATTTTTGATCATTTGAAATTAAAGCATTTTTGAATTCTTCAAACAAAGAAAAAATTGATACGATGATAAGGTAGATGTTTTTAATTCTTCTCGAATGTTTGATTCCAACGAGGTTTGAAGTGGTAAGGGTAATGCAAGTATGACGAAAAATCATTAGCATTCTGTTAACTGAAATTTACCTGCTCAAAAATTCTTTGTATCTTTGCTATTCACCTGATACTCTCATACTTTGGTTTCACCATTTTCAATAGAAGTTAGTGTATGATTAAAATAACAAATACTTAAAATGTCTTGAAAATTTCAAAATATGGCGAGAAAAAAATCACTTGAATAAATTCTCTAATTGGAATATCCCTTAATTTCATTCCTATCCATTATCAACTGCTTTTATCAAATATATCTGCATAAGCAAACGGTCATTTGAATATTACGTGGTAGAATATTCATCCCGTTAATTAATTAATTTCCGAGATGTGTAATTCTGCAATTCTTCTTATGTATTCAGAACAGATGTAATCTAGATGATTCTGCATATCTAATTCACATCATGTTGAAATCATTACAAGTCTTCTATTTTTATTAGTATAGTATACAGGTATACACGTACGTTTTTAGAGTTTAAATACATCAGGAAATTAGGAACTTTGAAAAATGAACTTACTTTTTATTCTTAATTCTGAGGAGTTCAATATATTTTATGAGGATGCAAGATAGAGTCTAATATATGGAAACTTCAAACGAAGCAGACAGAATGTCGTTGTGCGTATTATAAGTTCTTGATGGCAATGAGAGAAGTAATTTATTTATGAAGTAAGTGTTAGTAATAAAACATTGTTTATTACTTTTACACCTTTTTGTATGAGATGGAGTAATCGGAATGAATAAGTGAGTACTGAAACATTCTAGGCGTTCCTTTTTAATTACACACCAATAGAATAGTTAGTTATACTCCGCTACTAAAATATTTTTTTCCCGAGTGATCAAGAGGAGTCATTCTAACTTCGTCAAATATCATATTTATATTCCGAAGTTCCATATTGATATTTGTTTCAATATCTAGCGAATTAATACAAAAGATTATCGCGAATTATTGTTTTGAATAGGTACGTATTTTTTTTCTACATTAACGAGAAGGGAAAAACGAAACTAGGTAGTTTACTGCAATTGGGAAATAACGAGCCCCCAAATATTGGCGAGGAAACTTCTTTTTTTCACCATCAAAACCACCCCCAAAACTTTTGTCCATTATTCATCGTATCCAATCTCTTCACTATCAAATTCTGATATTTCTCTAGAATATACAATGAACATGAAAATAAAAAATTTTAAATTTCTAAATAAATATACAATTTTCTTCTTCTTCAGAAAAATCATGATAAAGAAGGTTGAAAGAGTAGTAATAAACCTAATAGAGGTATTTTGTGGTTGTTTCGACAGTGAAAATAATTCGACGAATTTTTTACTGTTCCTCCTTCAACTTCCTGTGATGAATCAGAATAAGGAGTTCGAATGTGTAGGCATTTAGTCCAATATTCGCACTAGCTGAGTTAGTTGCTAATACATACCAAATTTGGCTGTTAATTTGTGCCTCGTTATGTTAGTTGCATAAAACTGCAGAAGCTCAAATCACTCACAAATTTCGTATGGACTTACATCGAAAGACTTGGAGAATGAATTGCTAACCTGAAGATATTTTCGTCGCCTTTCTTCCTGGTAAATTTTTTTCATTGCCTCCTGTTGCCGATGAGCCAGTTCGTCTTCGCTGAAATAGTCCTTTACCTCCTGCCTTACTGGGGTTTTGTAATGTATTGTCACCTGGTTTTCCACATACTTCCTCGGCGATCCTTGAAATTACAATAGTATTTTATTATTTTTTCCACGGTTGAGAATATTTGCGTTTTCCTTCTTGAACAGAGATAAGTAAACATCGAGGGTTGTTCTATTCGAAATTTATAATCGCAGTTGAAGGATAATAAACGTTCGACATTTATCTTGAACCGATTCATCGATTTCTAATAAAAGAAGCTATTTGAGACAAATGTGGGGCAATTTCATTCGAGAAAATTCACACCGGTGTTAACAATGACCAAAATAAATATATACAGGTCACGTATTCAGTACGATTCGAAACTACTTAACTGTATATTGAGAAAAGTGGAAAAGAAACTTCGACATTTATTTGGACGAGGCGTTGGAAGAATATTGAACGAACAAGTTACTTTGTTGTTAACAACATGATCGTTGTCACTACGGTTAGACATCTGGGACAAACTAATAATGGAACTTGATTGAATTATTCTTCATGGTTTGTACCAGTAAGCAATTGCTTTCAGATATATTGGATACATGCGATACACGGGTCTCTCAAAGTGGGCGAAAATTCACCCATGGGGGCACCAGAAAATTAAGGAGGGGTCGATTCGTCTTCGAAATATTCAAAGTCAAAGATGAAATATCCCTTAATTGATTTCAATTATAAAATAACAATTATCGATTATGCAAGTGAAAAAAAGTTTTATTCAAAATGAGTAGTTTAAAATTCAACACTTTAATAGAATCACCTCTTAATATTCTCATTCAAATATTATTCTTCGAACCTATCTTTTATCCATAAAATACGTCATGCACGTTTCGAAAATATGTCTGATAGCTGTCTTCAAGATACACTATATATGGTAAAAACTGATGGGGCCCTATTGACATTTTTCAATTCTCAGGGTAGTGGGCTGTTTAATTTTGAGAAACTATGCGATAGATGGAGGTCTATTCTCGATTTTTCGCCTCTTGTACACAACACATTTTATTTTTTTTTTGTTAGATAATGAAGTAAAAAAATAATTTCCATGAAAAAATCCAAATATCTAAAGCTGAGTGCTGGGAGTCCCACCAAAATTATTTATATATTGTATATTTTGTATCGATTATGCAATTGAGAATGAAGATTCCGTATCATCATTTTTTAAAACTGGTGTAGAACAATGAACCAGTATTAGGTGATTGTTGACCCTCATTAATATTTCACAACAATGTGAAGAAATGCAGCTTACGTCTCTACATTTTTATAGTTTATTGAATGGGAAATATGTCAGCTCTGAATAACCTGAAAATATTCGGTTTAATGAAATGAATTGAGATTTGGGGGGAATAAGAATAGGGATGACATTTCCATTGAATTAATTATTGATTTCTGCACTAACTAAAATGTAGACTGTAAAATTCAATATGGGAGGAGGGTAAGCTGCATATAAAGGAGGAGAGAGGTATTTTATTTTCTTCATCAATTTCTGAATACATTTCTCATGTTCACCTCCGTGTCTGGAGGAGATTTGCCCGCTGTACCACCTCATAAATCTTTATTCAAGAATATTGATACAAGTCAATACATATTGACTATTTTTTTACCCTAACTCGATTTCTATAGAGTAATTTCAATCAATCAGGGTTGAAAAAATTATGATTTTTGTATTTTTCGTATAAATGAGATCAAGAAATAAGTTGCTATTTTCAACACGTTTTTGACTTTTTCCCACCGTTCTTGGAATATTTATGAAGATCATTAACGCAATCTTGCGAACATTTCAGAACTCGCATTATTCGATTACAGGCCGTTTAATTAACTCATTAATCAATTAAATGGAGATTGATACAGTGGATGGATTATTTTGATATAATAAACCATTAATTGAAAGTCGAAGTTTTAATTTTCTCTTAATTATATCATGAATTTTGATTTTAATCGGGATTCAAATAAAAAAAATCATGAATCGATTGATTGGAATCCTTTTAAACCAGCATTCGATCAAAATCAACCAGGAATGTCAAGTTTCATATAAAAATTCATTATCTTCAAGTATTATTATCTATTTTTGAGCGCTCGTACTACTTACACGAGGGCTATATCATTTCGTCACGATGTCTGTATTTTTCGAATTTTGAGCAGAAAATGGTCCCAATCGACAAGGTTCGAATCACTGATGAGAAATTCGTCGAAAAACTTGAGTCTGTCCGTCCGTCCGGCCGTCCCTCCGTATACACGATAACTCTCGAACGGAATGTCCTAGAAACTTGAAATTTTCAGGGTAGGTTCAAATCTTGAATGCCGCGATTGAGTTAGTTATCAGGCAATATTCGCAGAGGGGTTCCGCGAATATGGCCGTTCGAAATTTTGTTCTCCTGATTATTTCGAAACTACAGGTTCGATCGAGGTGAAATTGTACTCAGCTGGAGAATAACGTGTTCAAGCTACATGCAAAATTTTGTCCCGCTCGCATGACCAGAACCATAGAAAATTGAAACTTTCGAACGAAAAGGCCTAGAGACTTGAAATTTTCAGGATAGGTGTAGATCTCAAATGTTGCGGTCACGTTCATCAATTAGCAAAATTAGACTATGGGTTCCTCAAATATGGTCGTTTGAAATTCAGTTTTCTTGATAATTTCAAAACTATGTATGTGATCGTGACGAAAATTTGTATTTAGGATGAGAATGATGTGTTCGAGCTACATTTTGTCCAGATCACATGATCAGAACCATAGAAAATCATAACTTCCGAACGGAAAGGCCTAGGGACTTGAAATTTTCAGGATAGGTTCGGATCGCGAATTGTGCGGTCATGTTCATCAATGAGCAAAATTAGACTAGGGGTTCCGTAAATATAGCCGTTCAAACTATTTTTTCCCGATAATTTCGAAACTACTTATTGGATTGGAATGAAATTTCGCACATAGATGAAGAATAATGTATTCGAACTACGTGGAAAATTTTGTCCAGATTACTAAGACAATAGATACCGTAAAAAATTCTAGCGAATTTTTGAAAAAAAAAAAGTCACCTGAAGCACTGACGTGAAGTCTGGATTTTCGCCTTAGTTTGAATATTTTTTTGACAGCTGCTAAAATCTTTCCAATTGGTTTCTAAAACTGAATAATGCGAATCTGCCTACAAGGTGCATGTACGAGCGCTCAAAAGCACCTGCCTTCACGGCAGTGCTTTTCTCAATTTTTTCATTTTCGATTGTAAATCAGCTTTATCAAAAAATATGAAATTTCTCGTACGGAAATAATTTTCATTAAAGAAGTGAGTATCCATGAATTATAAATTTGTTGTTTCTGCGACCATAAAAAAAATATTAAAGACGACAATACGAGTACCAAATACTTCGCGAAATGGAGATTCGATATCATTTTTAGAGATTATTATGTAGCTATGAAAAAAAGTTTATCAATTTTTTTTCTTCATTTGGTGTTGGATGTGAGGGTTGAATTTTTTTTTGGGGAAATATGAAATTTGTACATTGATAAAGTGAATGTAGGGGGATTCAAATTCATGAACGATCGTGTGAAAGGATTTGATACAAATTTGAGTATGAGATTCATAAATCACATTTTCAAATATTCATTTACAATTGAATTCAGGGAACTTCAGGACTTACTAGTTTTTAATTTTTCAAATTGCTTAATCAGTAGGGTCGCCATAACCACAATCGAAGACAGAACACCTTATCGGTACTTTCACAAGGACCGCACAAATCGATTTGTTTTCATTTGTCCCATTCACCGAACGATGTTTACTATTACTACCAAGTCCACCGCCTTTACAGGACCCCCACGAGCAACACTCGCGCGAGTTTCTTCGGATGGTGATTGACGCGAACTGTTGAACGGACCGGCAAAGGATTAATTATTTCGTTCGTGACAAGTGAATTGCACACTGGATAATGATAATGAATTTATTAACGCTCCAGGCGTGTTCGATACGTAATTTGTAGAAAGACCATGATTTCTCTCCGGTTTGACAGTGCGTAGCTCTTCGGGTGACATGGATAAACGTGTGGATCGCAAGAAAGGAACCTTTTTGCAGATACTTTCATTGTGTTAATTGGCAGGCTGGTCTTATTCTATTATAAGTTTGTTAAAATACTCTATGTAAATTCACTCCTTCTGGGGTATACCCTGAAGAGAGTTCGAGTAATAAGATCGCTGGAAGAAAAGAAGAATTCCATAGACTTTCCCTGATGGGGAGATCACTAGAAAGCAATCATCGAACCACCAGGAATGCGGTGGTATCGTTCATAAACCAAATGGACCTAAGTAATCTGTCATTGCATTGAATAAATCGGTGGAAAATCAGCCCATGTTAGGGCCGCAACGGAGGGAAATTATACATATAAATTACAAACAAACCACAGTCAATAACTTCAATAGAACTCTCCAGAGCTGATAATACGAGTTATTTCTATCGCTCCCTGAACCATTGATTTCCAACTGATTTGCAGCGTTTTTTCCAGGTTGAATGAAGAGAAATACTTCTATTCAGACCCTTATTCGAATTTAATTTGTTTAAAGTTCATGATTCTTTTCACAACTTTTTCTCTGGGATTGTTTGTTTCCATATGCTAATAATGAGATTAACATAACTTCGTGTTATTCAACACATCTATTTTCAGAAAATATAAACCGTTGAATCATGTTGAATGTGGATGAGAATCTACAATGGTGAATATACGTTATTATATGCTGTAAATTGATATGAAGTAAATCCGAATCCGATTTCAATACTAACTGTATGGAATAGGTCCATAAGCTATTGGATTAGCTATTGTATATCTCTTCAACCGTAGCTCTTCACGTTTGGCAATGTCTTCTGCATCCCTCTTTCTTAGCGAACCTTCCTTCACAAACATAATAACGAACACTCACGAGAAAAGAGCGAATAATACGAAATTAAACTACACATATTCAGGATTTAGCGAGGGATCGATAACTGAGTGATTTTTATCTGACATATCGTTAGGTTGAATTAATGCGCTCGTAATACCTATGGCTTACGAATTGTTATCTAGCCAGTGTTATCAAGTTCCTCATTTCGCACATACTAGGTGGTTTCGATTAGCAGCAAATATTTAATTTATGATTTCCTCTTCTCATTTTGTCACTATTGTTGTTGGTTTATAACATTGCTTCGTCAATTCCGGAAATAACAGACCAGAAAATTTTTATTTTTATACTCTTATTTCCTTAAGACGAATTCCGAAACTATTATAAAAATGGTGTGCATAATAATAGGTCATATGAAAAGTCTCCACGGTTTTTTGTCAATAGATGGTGTTGATGCCCATACGTCAGACAACAATAATACGAATCTGCCGATGGAACTCGTGTTCTAAATGTGACATTTGAGCCTACATTTTTGTGAAGACAGTTTACAATTCGTTGCTCGTGTGGAAAGTTATATTGACGCCATGTGATGCTTTTTATCATAAAACTAGCGGGCCCGGCCACGTGTTGCTGTGGCTAAGGTATACGTTGGATTATTATTATTATTAACCCTAACATAACCTAAACCTAACCCAACCCTTACCCTCACCCTCACCCTAATGTTGTTTAAACCTCGTTCCTCAATTATGTTTGAACCAAATGATGTCATTTGGAAAAAAACCTACTATGGTAAATATTTAGATAGAGGTTCTTGTCCTAAAAGTAACGAATTCAAAGGTTCAGGAGGCGTTGTCAGTTGTGGCAATTTGATTTTCCCATTCAAAAACCATAATCCTGGGGGTTGGTTTCGATATCTCAGAGCATTGCAGTATTGACAAATAGTGCTCATATTTCCAAAAGACAACAATATATTGCTAGCATAATCGACTGTGGGATCATATCTAAATGCCGAACGCTCAAAGTTGATCATTTCATTGGGTTCTAAACTCTGTGTTGTATCTCGGCTTCGATCGATAGTATCTATTCTTCCGGAGCTGGGGGAGATCTTGATTGAGAACCTCTCATTCTGTTTGTTCGTTGTCTCGATCATTACGAATTCGCCTTGATTCACGCTTCCGCCGACCAATATTTGGACCCCCCACTGATGGCATTTTTATCAATCACAATAACTATCCCACAACACAACGATATATCAAACACAGTGATGAACTTCACTTACACAAGTGTCACAATTCTCATGAAATATAAGTAATCTATGATGGTTCGCTTGGTCGGAGAAAAAAGGAAAGCCTTTTTTTCTTTTCCGTACGGTTTTTTCAGAAATATTTCGTTGTATGAACCTTCTCCTAATGATAATGAACACAACTAAAAAAGAAATATCGAATTTGGTGCAGTCGTTTGAACGTGATGCCCGCACATAGGTAAACCATAGATCCTCTTTTATTAATATGGAAAGGAAAAACGCTGCAAAAAGGTGCCGGAAAATTCGTGAAGTGTACGGTGAGAATGTTGTGAGTGGAGGCCCGACCCAGCCCTAATCTGTTCTGGAAATCTCGATGTCAAAGATGCACCTCGCCTCTGGGCGGCCAGTCAGGAATAGGCGATGATATTTCGCATATTATAGTGGAGCCCGACAGGCATGTAAGCTGATAGGAGATATCGGAGACACCAAACATTAATTACATATTTCCGTGAGGCCAAATACACAAAAGCTTGATGAAAAAATGTTCATTCAAAAATTCACCGACCGAACTGCGGAGAATTTATGAATACCCAGTTTTGATTTCATTTATTCTAAATTTTTCAAAAACTACCTGAAGAATATTCTGTTTTGCAGTGAGTTTTCAAACGTAACTCATCTGAACAAACCATTTCACCAATTACTCAATAAAACTCCCAAGAAGACGAAATTGAAAAAATCATCGATGAAATAAATATATCCTAACTGTTTAGTCACTAAAAGCTCAAAAGCATTTCAGAGGGAGTTGTCAGGGGGTGAACATATTAAAAGTCCTAGGGCCTAGACCTGGAAGTTAAGTGGGAGAGAGGGGGTGGCAAAGGTCGCAAGTTTTTTGCCCATATCTTCCAAATGGTACGTCATACGGTAAAATAGAATTAAAGCTTTTGAAATTCCCATATTGTCTTCTTTATGTTTTTCAACTCGAACCGTTTTTGAGATGTTCGCTTCGGAAGTCAACAATTAACGACATTTTACCTCACGCTCTTCCGAAAGTATTTTTTTTTTGGGCACCTCAAAGTTTTTTATTTTCTGCCACACGTCGTACAGTTGAACTTACATGAAGAAAATTCAAGATTTTTGAATTCCCTACAAGATTACCTAGATTACTTTTTTTGTAACTCAGCAAGTTTCTGAGATATTCGCAGCCGAATTTCACTGATTGAAGAAAATGGTATTTTCACCCCTCGTTTCTTGAGAAAAATTCCCTTCTAGCGCGTCAGCTTTCCACTTTTCTGAAATATCCATAAGAGAAACCCGTTGAATAGTATTAAATTTCCTCCACAATGAGTGCATATTCAATTTTGGGTCTTAACGGAATTATTAAGATTTAATGTTAATTTTCGAAGAATGTTCTACCCGCTGAGAAACAAAGATTCATCTTTGAGAAAATTGAAGGTGAATCAAGAACTCACCAATAATACTGATCCAAATAATTCTTACAAAAACCATTATCCCCACACCTCGCTCAAAGTGACCCACATACCGAAATCATGACAATAACTTCAATAAATAATACTAAAAATACAAGTATTTTCGTGGCATTTCAGACTTGAACTCCTGTATTACTAAAAATATGCATTTCCCAACAAATTTAAGTAAAAAACAAATCACAACAATCGAAAGCCCGTTCAGTACTACTGCTTGTTGATGATTTCATAAAATATTCTCAAATAACTGAAGGGGGGAAACAGATCCGCACTTCTCATTTCATTGAATCAAATCCAACTTTGAGTGATGAAAACTTCGTCACTTAGAAATTTAATTTTGTTTTGTTTTTTTCGCATGGAAAAATAGTGATTATCCCTCAAAATTGCGAATGTGAACTGATTAGTTAGACAAATATCACTGAAATCCGGCTACTCATCAATAGTGAACAATTAACAAAATTATAATGCTTTTCCTGAAGAGTACAAATGGACTGACCTGCTCATCCACCAATGTGCAACAAATTAAACATACTGGTCCATTTTTTCAGAAAAAGGGTAATTGCATCAAAAAACATAAAGAAGTTCAATTATAGCCTAGCCAAAAAAAAAAAGAAAATGAAAATACCTTCTTGCATTTCCCTTGATTGTCCTTGGTGGCTTTTTGGTGGTGGCACTGGAGGTTCTGGTTCTATTGTAAATACAGCAATTCAAAATTTTGAATCATCATAACTGTGGGTGTTAATATGCTAAGCTAATGAAAATCACCAGTTTGACTGATAATCCTGAATTTTCGTGAATACATTTTACTGCATCTAAAAGACTTATCTTGAATTTCGTTATTTTTCATTTCGAAACATTTTGTTTTTTTAATATTGGCATTCCCTATCTAAGATATATTGGAAATAGCAAATTCTTTAGCAACAAGAAATGTTTACTCTATCTTCGTTTTCTCTGCTAGAAACTTTGCTCGTCTAAATGGTGATTTCCTCAATGTGACTGATGTTAAATCAACGACAACTCTTATAAGTTAATAAACTATCTTAAATTGTTTGTGTACAGCTAAAGCTATGTAGTGCAATCCCATAATCAATACAACACCTTTGAATGTAACCGAAGGTTTGGTATTAACTGATGTCCAATGCGATCTGTACCTTACTTCGTTCAACTCAGGTTGCGAAGAAGTTGATACACCTGAAGTGGTCCTAGATTTGGTAAGTGATTCGGATGGCAGTTCTACTGAACGTGTCCTCTGGTGGGGTTTAAGAATAGAAGCCTTGGCAGAAGAACGTTGAGGAGAAGAAGATTTGACTGTTGCATTACGAACCGAAGAACGGTTCATTGGAGCTAGAGATTCCTTTTGGGATGAGAGAGATATGGTGTTTTCTGTTGTACGTGGAAATTTATGAGCAGTCCACGAAGCAGTTAGATATGGTGCTATATCTTTGAGTTCTTTTATGTCTGGGGAAGATGTGAACATTTTTCCCAGAATAGAAATATCTCCCGATTTATCAAATTTTTCCTTGAGCTTTTCCACTTCACCACTCTTCAAGCTGAGAATTTCTGACAGATCTTCGCTAGTTGGCGAATGTGCTTTATCGAATTTCTTCGAACAAAGCGATGCAATTTTGCTTATTATATTGATATGAGGCATAAACCTGTCTTCCGCCCTGAGAAACAGAGGCGACACCACCCCTCCCCTCTTTATTCTGCTTCTACCTCTACCTGCATGAACAGGATATTCATATTTTTTTCTCAAAGAATCGACGTCAACATTAACCAAAGCGGGAAAGAAAACCGAAGATTTTTTATAGAAGTTTGAATCGCTGAAACAGCGTCTGAGTCTGAAAGAACCATTGGTGTAGAAGTTATTAACAAATTCGAATTTATCTTTGAGCCTTCTGACTTCTCCAGATCTCATTGAACCATGCGGTTCGTCAAAAAAAGGAGAGAGACTTCTACTCCTGTATAGACTGTCACAACTTGTGGTTTCCGATACAGAAAGCTTGCATGGACTCATGGTGGTAGTTCGCAGTTGTAGAGCAGGAGATGTATATTGGGATGTTCTTGTTGAAGATAAGGGATATGTTGCCATTCTCATGATTTCCTTTTCACCAAAGAGTTCCTTTAGATCCTGGCAGGAACTGGACGATACCAATTTTCCTGGTTCAGGATAATCGGATTTCTCTTCTTCGAATTCCGTCTCAGCAGGTTTGTGAATGGTAGGGATGTATTCCTCTGAATCCAAAGCTTTCTCGAAGTAATCGACTTTCTGTTTGACGTCTTCTTTCTTACCGACGAAGATCACCGTGTTGGTGGATTCGTCAGTGCTTCCGCTTTCACTAGATCTATGTTTGTCCTTACTACCTTTTGGCGAAGTTGAATTATGTCGAGTTTTTCCACCTTCTGTTGAATCATCGATTTTATTATCTTCTTTCTTCTGAATGATTGTGGAATTAGTTTTTTCTTCTCTTTTATTCTTTGATTTGGTTGTTTTCACTTTTTCATGATCTTTATCGGGTTTTTTACTGTCTCTCGCAGATGGTTTTGACATTCTGTTTAAAATCTCCTTACTCAATGATTGTGACATACGTTTCTTATCAGTCTCACTCAAAACTGTTTTCTCATTGGGTCCAGAAGTCTGTTGAACAGCAACTGGCTTGGAAATATCGGAGTTTCTGCGCACTGTTAAATATTTTGGTGGCGACTTCTCAACAGGAACAAAAACGGTAAATTCAGGCGATTCTTTCTGTTTCTTCGAATTATGATTGTAAATTTCATTGAGTTGCTCTTTGAGTACATTAACTTGGTCCATGGATAGGCTACTCCAAATTCTGCTACCGATACCTTCAGTAAGCAGTTTATCGGAACTGGTACATCTTTTGTAACCTTCCGGAACTCTTCCCTCTGATTTGGACCTTTTGGCCACCATATGACTAGCAAGATTCAGAACAGAACTGCCTCTCCATAGAGGTTTGTAGGTGTCTCCAGTCGAAAAAAACTTTTCCATGTGCGAAGAATCGTATAATTTCAATCTTTCGAATTCGACTTTTATGTTATCTACTGATTTTTCCCTAGTTCTCAAACCACGATCGAGTTCACGGTTCCACCTGTAGTTTTTGACGTCCTTTGGAAGATAAAGAAATCCGTCGTTATTCTCTTTTTCCTTGAGTTTTTCGCACAAAAAATTCACCTCTTTTTCGGTTCTTTCTTTTTGATGTACTTCATGCCACCTTTCGAAGTCTACAATCTCCCCTTCACTCTTTTTTCTTATCTTGGATTCATTGATTGCAGCTATGCGTTCAAGTTCTCCAAGTTTTTCCAGAGTGCTATAGAACTCATTCAAATCCTTGAATTTCGAACTTCTTCTAGTAAAATGAATTATATCATTTAAATATTCTTTCGGATTTCTACCATCGTCTAATGCAGAGCTGTCTGTCTTTCCACTTGTATTGAACCTAGCCATTGCTGATGGGCTCTTGGAGAGTTTGAATGAATGGTTGTGATGAGTTTGTTTCAGAGCATCGATTTTTCTTCTCGAAGGTGATCTTGATACAGTTGGTGAACTAGGAGCCTGATATGCTTCTAAATTTCTTCTTTCTACCACCGGAGAAACTGGTCTACTTGTCTGAGAAAAATAGATCAGTTTAGGAGGCAAACTAATGCTTCGTCCTACTCGATCAATTGATTCGTTCGAGTTATTTTTCTTATCGAATGATATAGATTTTGGACTGACAGACCTAGGACGTAAGTCGAAATTTCTGAATTTGGACTCGCTAACAGGCTTTGTATGATTCAAATAAATTTTCATGGCATTAGCTGCGGAAGCTTTGGGACGTTCTCTAGATTTTTCTATTGATTGTTCGTACAACCATGGTTTTCTTCTTACTTGTGGTGGTGGTGGAGTATCCATACCTCTCAGAAATAAATGTTGGAAAAAGCTGTCCGAATGCACAGTTTTATGGCGTTGGCGTATTTCATCCAACGTTGAATCTTCCAACTTCTTTACTGTTTTACTCTTGTTTTCAAATTCCGTTTTCGAGGATTTATCTGAAGATTTTTTAATGGTTTTATTCTTATTATTAGCTATTTTACCGTTTATTTCTTCTTTCTTTGACTTCTTCAAATTATCCCTGCTGGTTGAGCGAGTTGTATTTTCAATTTTTTTCTTCGAATTCGAACTATTTCTGGACAGTCTATCTTTTCGAATCAGAGTTGGCGACTTTAATGATTCCAAAGAGGAATTTAGAGCGCTCAACTTTACGGGTGTTACATTGGGCGTTGATTTCGATTTAACGATAGATCTTCGGCCATATAAAGGCGATGGGGTTCTTGTTCTACAGAATATCTTTTTTCCTTCTACACTGGTGGTGATTTTCATACTTGAATCATTGGTTTTCCTAGCAACACTTGGGGATAATGGTATTTTGGTTTCAGTAACTGTACTTTTGGTGTTATCTTCGGCCAAATTTGGCGCCGATTTAGTGATTTTCTTCTCTTCAAAAAATTTCGGAACATTCATCAATATTTTTCTTTTCTCAGTTCCAAATGTGCCAACTGGTTTTGCAGCTGACTTTTTCGGTGTTTTTAACTCGGTTTTATTGGAGCTAGGTTTACTCTCCTTAGAGCAACAAGGTTCGAGTTTTGTTTTTTTCGTATTTTTCATCGTTTCCCCAGCTGAGATTTTTGTTGTGATAGTGGTTTTACTATTAGAAGTACTTGGTTTTTTAGTGCTAACAGTAACTTTTGTTGTTTTCTTCGCTTTATTAGGCGAAAGTTTACAAGTTATCTTATCCCGAAGATACTTGACTTTGCTCTTGTCGATATCCGACGTTGATGTGAAGCAGATTTCATGTCTCTTACACGCAGGAAGTTTTTCCTTTTCCACCTTCATGGTGGTAATCAATCTTAAGGTTGTGTTGTTTCTAGAAGACCTCCGCTTAGGTGGAGATGGAGGTCTTTGTGCACCTACAGATGTCGGCGCACTTCTTTTATATTCAGCGAAAACATCTTGTCGCTTCGGATGAACAGTTACTGGGTAGCAAAATATTTCTTGTCTGGGAATTTGATTCATCCCGAAGGGTGAATCTGTGTAGGGCGGTGAAACTGGTCGAAAGCTATTTTCTGTGGAAAATATATTGAATTAGTGTGGTGAATGTTAACGTTATTTCCTTTTTGGTGCTCAGAAAAATCACTGTTGCAGACGAGTTGAAGAAAGAGTGGTGTTGCCAGTTTGTGTTTGGATTCAAATCTCCAATGTTTCCGGAAATCTTCGTAGAACTGTCAGTCGTGAAAGTGAATATTTTTTCAAACGGTGGAGTTATCCATTATGTGAACCTTTACCTCTCGAAAGAATTTTAATTTACAGATTCCATCACCAAATTATTGAAAATAATTCATATATTGTTAATTCGAGAACAACGAACAAATAATTAATCTTCAATATAAGCCTTTGAAATGGAAGAGAGTTAAATTTGCCATGCATAAACAGAACCATCACCTCCATTAGTACCTAGATGAGAATAGTTAGTTTCTTGTGAGAACATACCTTTCGGACGTTCAGGAGCAGGTTTCCTCAACCCATGAAGAGGTACGTCTCCACCTTTTTGAATAATTTTGTAGGCTTCCCGTTGTTCTGATGGACTGATTTGGCTGCCATCATCTTTTTTTCTGAACACTAGTGTTGAGTCACTTTCGTAACCTGACTCTTTCAAGGCCCTGAAAAAGATTATTTGCATAAACTCTGCCTCTGCATTCGATGTAACAATATAAACTAGTCCTAACTTGTATGCGGTCTAATGACTACTTACTGGCTCATATATCCTTTTGTAGTTGGTTTTCTATCTTCCTCCAGTTTCTGAAATACATATCGTGTCGTTAGACTCATCTCTTAATAAATTGAAGTTACGTGCTGAAAAATTGGATTGCACAATACAAAGACTATCAGTCCAAATGCGTTGTCATTAAATCTAAATTTTTCTTCTGATGATACTGTAGGACAGATTCGAAAAAATTGTTAAAAATTGAGTTGAAACTTATTTCTGTAAGCGGAAATGGACGATAACGAAGCATTTGGTACCACGTGAAAAACTTTGTCGTTCCGTTTTACGATCGAAATTGCCTCGTGACAACTTTGATCGACGATAATAGGCATTTGAACTTACAGAACAGCATCACTCATTTTGTTGAAAATAATTCATATCGCTCTATAAGGTGCATTCGTAATTCGACACGCGAGCTTAGCAGATGGCGTTTTCTGTTACCATTCGTGATGAAATTTAAGTCTAGCACGGAAGCCGAAATCAATGTTTTTCTTGCAAGTTGCATACTACTACAAAAATACCAGGAACAGAAAAAACGAGAATTAAAACATGATTTGTATGTTGTTTAGGTTCACAGATTATTCCTCTTCATTTCGTTTGTTTACGTCCACCTGAAGTAAGGTTATCTTTGACAGATATGCGACAAATCAAACTCCAAAGCCGATGCGTTAAATCGAACTCCGAACTTTATTGCGAATGGTAAATTCCTTGCTGAATTGCCAATCGGCCAGCGAATTGATTACGAATGCAGCTTTATTGTGTGAATTTAAATTTCTGACATATTCTTCAAGAGAAAAAGGATTGAAATTTTTATTCCATAAATATAAAACGTGGATTAGCAAGATGCGTATAATTTTCATAAGGCAAACATTTGAATTATATGATCATGAACAGCACATGCGCATTGTGGTTTATTATTTCCAATAGAGAAACGTTCGAGGCAAAAAAATTAATCCTCCTGATCTACGTGTTGGGTCCTTTATCATAATCGAATCGGAAAAACGAATGATTTGGTTGAAGCTTGTTGCCCGTCCGCCATCTAGAGCTTTTCTCGGAAACTGAATAAATGATTTTGATACGAAAATGAGTCTAAAGGGCAAAGGAATTCAATTTAAAATAATCATTGCTGAATCATATATTTTTCATAGAGAATCCTAAAAGTTCCTGTTTCATTAAATTTCGGATATGAATTATTTATTAACAAATCAAATAAATGGCCCACATTCCATTAGTTTGCCAGGTTTGATGGTATGAAATTCTTTTATATCGCTTGGGTGTGACACAGGTTTGATTCTAAAAAGAATTGAATCCGTTTTGAAGAGGAAAAGAGGACATTTTTTTTTGGAATGATTAATGTAGGATGAAAGTTACGTGGAAGTAATAAACCTTTATGAAATTCTCTGCGTTTTTACCATTCGATTCCAGTCTCTTTTCATGCAAAGTGGAAACATGCAAATATTTCCATCGTTTCATCTCCAATAGAAAATTAATCATGCGTTCTTACTGTATCGAACATCGGCATTGTTCTGAGACTTTGAAAACCTTCTACATCATCCATCCACTTGAAGAATAAATGGAAAAATGGAAAGCTGTTAGTTACAGAAAGCCCCACATCTAGGAAAATTGAAAATGAACGTCAAAATGAAAATTAAATGGAACATTATTGTGAGCTAAGGAATATTTCAAGGTTATTCCTCGAAGTGTTCATTTTCATTTTCACGAAGAAAAGAGAGAAGGGAATATGGAATTGTAACAAAAAAAAAAGTGTATTCGTACCCCATCAAATATGTCCATGACTTCGTCCCACCACTAGAAAAAAATTGTACATTTTAGCAACAAAAGCAGGTGAGAAATGAATCTACAAATCTAAATCTAAACAAAAAGTTAATTCTGTACAGAAGACACATATTCTCAATTTCAATTCGGACTATTTGGTAGAAGTAAGCAGAAATTATTTACAACGAGTAATATACAGAGTGGCCAGACGAAACAAGGGGGTTTTGAGGTAGACAATTTTTTGAAAAAGTCCCCTTACAGGTCGATTTCGCTCTTGAAGTGGGCATATTCCGGAGTAAAATCATTTTATAGTTTCACCCCATTCTCTTAATTCAAAAAGATAAGATAGGTCGTGTGATACATCTTCGATGAAGATTTTTCTCTTTAAAAGCAACAACAATAATTCTTGAAATATGCTGGTGTTCGAATATTGAACTACAAAGATGATTGTTTTTGATTTGAAAGAGGGCAAAATCCATTCGTCAGGCGATTTCCAAAAATTTTATTATTTCTACCCAGACATATCTGTTTGTTTCTTTTTCTTCTGGACACCCTGTATGAAAATCTTTTTTCTGTAGTTCAGTGAGAAATTCTGCAGTTTTTTAATGATGTTTTGTACACATTCCCTGGAGATTGAGGAAAAGTGAGCAAAAAGAAATAACTGTTCTGTTCATCTGTAGAAACCCATTCAATAAATATGAATAATTCTGGATTTTCTGCAGAAGATATATATGTCATCTCACCTTTTTGGATTCTTGATCGGATATAGATGAGCGACCCGGAGTATAATTCTCTATTCTTCCTGGATTCAATTTAGATCCCAGAGAATAATCAGAAGCAGATGTCCTGAAAAAAAATTGGTACTTTCAAATCTTTTTCACCAGGTTGTTAAAAACACGAATGTTGAATGAAAACTGGGGATGAGAAATCATATTTCGAGAAGTTTCACGAGCATCTTACTCCTGAATTTAAGACGATAGATTAAACAATATTTTATCGAGAATAAGAGCCAGCTCACAATTCGTTGATTGCAATACTGAAATTGATCGACACCCACTATATTCACCAGATCTCGCATCCAGTGACTATTATCTGTCGCCTGATATGAGAAGAGTACTCCGAAGGTCCAAAGTGAAGATTTAATATTAGAATATTTGTATTGTTTTCTGAATAAGGTTTCTTGCTTGAAAATTGAATATATTATTGTCAGAATATTTGAGCTTTTGTTCTGGGTACTTACTTCCAATGAGCATTTCTGGGCATTGTAGATGTCGCGAAATTTTCCTTTTCATTCGCTGGCATTCTTCGTCTATCTAAGGTGGCATATTTATACTCCATGTGGTCACTATCGTAAGTCCCTGGTTCGGGCTCCGAAAGATATCCGGATATGTAGGGATACTGAGCTGTGAAAAAGAAATGGTGCTACCTATCTAAAAAGTTTCACAATCAGGATTTGACTATGACAGATTAGTAAGTTGTTTGTTTATTATCATGAGATGCATTATTATCTTGTGAATGTTGTCTTATTTGTATTTGTGTCTAATGAACATGTTGTAATGAACGCATTGATAAAAAGCCAATTAATGTTTGATGCCGTCGTCGCTTCACTGAACGCACCGAAATCTGATTTTTACTTTTATCGAGTTATAAATAGCGCCACTTTCTAGAATATTCATTTAATTCGTGTTTTTCCAGTTTAGAATTTTTATTATTCCTCTTTCATTGAAAACAAATAACATTTATTTGTTTCCGGAAAGAATACAAGGTAGATTGTGATTACAATATTTTTCCCATACTTCCTACAGTTATACTTATTGAGAAGAATAATAAATGAATATGTTTCTAATTTTCTCATGTTAAAACCTAAGCCATTTCGAAATATTCAAGTCATGTTGAAATTTTCAGCTAAAAATTGTGCATAGTTTGAAATAAATAAGCAATTCAAATTGTTCATCTCATAACTCTGAAGATTTTCGAAGATTTAACAATATTATAAGCTAAAAAAATTTATTTAACCTAATATTCCTCTGGATTTTTTTCGAGTTTTCGAGTAAATAAGATGCATTGCGAGGCTTTTCAGGTAATACTGAATCGCTATTCATTTCAATGCCATACATAAATAACAGGTAGCTCAAATATCATCAGAAAACATAACATAAATATTCTGAAATCCACTGAATTCAAACTTATGGTTGGGTAGGTGAAAATGGAGAACTATTTGAGGACCATATCACCAAGAGGCATGTTAATTTGTGTAGGTATACATAAATATAAATTCAATTTTCCTTGATCTGATACAGTATCATCGATTTTTGCAGTTTGTATTTGGGAAGGATCGCATAAATTTATAATATAATGTATTAATATTATTCCGACATATTATCCAAATTTATGTACGAATTGGCAATGTCAACAAGCACAATAAACATCAACAAAATTACCTGAGAACCTTGAGATAAGAACTGAATATTTAGAACTACACACGAAACTGCCTAAGTTGTTTGTATGTGAGATGATATCGAGCGACTGGAATTTGAAAAAAATGCGGGTGAAACGGACTGATTAAATCATGGTTTTATCAGGACCAATAAGTTGGAAGGTCGATTTCTACTAGATTAGGCGAAACATATATATTCGTATTCATTTGAGGCATTCATATCTGATTTGTGGAGATGTCAAGTTGATGTTTTGGTATTATCAGAAAATCACTTGAATTGAATATCAAAATATTTATTTCTATCGAATTTTCTGATTTGAAAAAAATCTATTTCGATTACGAAGATGTGTCAAAATGCGGCCGAAAACTTCAGAAATCGCCTTAATCAATGTATCGCTGCTAGCGGCCATCATATTTCTGATGTCATTTTCAAAACTTGATACATAAAACTGAAGAAAATCAAATAAATTTAATATCTGTGAGTTGCGTAGTTTTTTCTAAATAGAGTTTCAAAAGTTCACTGTCTGTTTTGCCGCACCCTGTATCTTATCCTCGAATACAAGAGAGGGTAACATGACCGAAGAACAGCCATAACGACGTCACGGTGAAAAAATCGCGAGATGGAACATAAAAATACAGCACTATACCATTTCCTTCAAAATACTGATTAAGACTCTCGGTCTCGGGTGTGAGAGGAAAAATCGAAAATCTTCAATGCGTTGGAATAAATGCCGAGTAATTTTATCTTTAATCACCCAATGAGATTTTCCTATTACTTCCTTCTCTGTGCCTCGTATTGAAATTTACTATACCAATATGTATCCTTGCCAAACCTGGATGTTATATTAAACCTTTTGAATTATTCCAAGAAAAACCTGAACAGAATTTGTAGTAATTCGAAATTTTCGAATACATTTGAATTTGTGTTAGACTTGAAGCAAAATATTCATATAAATTAGTGCATAGCAATGTCATGTCAGTTCAAGCGTTGCAGGCAAGCAAAATAATGGAGATATTCAAAAATTTAATTATACCTCTCCGTGGTTTGTAGCGCACTGTGACAAATTCGTCTGCAAGGGAAATTCAGTAATTCAGTTGAATGAGCGGCTTTGTGTGATATTTC
Source organism: Aphidecta obliterata (assembly GCA_963966015.1). Taxonomy (NCBI): domain Eukaryota; kingdom Metazoa; phylum Arthropoda; class Insecta; order Coleoptera; family Coccinellidae; genus Aphidecta; species Aphidecta obliterata. The sequence continues at coordinate 29,586,500 of OZ014432.1, forward strand.
CTGATATAATTTGCATATTTAACAAAGCATCATCCAGCAGATTATTATTCGCCAAATTAAAATTCTACAGTATTCCACAAACTCCGTCACACCATCATCAATACGAATTTAAAGACCGATCTAACTTTCATTAAGGAAAAGCCTTATTTTCTTTATAAATTCCAAGGAATTGTTATTTATTTTCTGACAAGTATTGATGTCCTACTGGGAAAAGAAGAAAAACTCTGAATTGAACTGCATTTTGTCGGTTATGATCAAGATGAGATTTTTCTTCGGAACTTTTCATTCCAAATTGATTATAGAATTAAAAGATTCTGTTCAACGTGTGAAAAATCATGAATAAGTTCATATCGTCAAATAGGAGATGAGTACACTTAGGAGTAACCGCTTCCATAACCGTTTCTTCAAACAGTATTAAATTTTATTCACCTACTGGTGCCTTAGATTTGAATTTTTTCTTTCATCCAATAAATAATGTACCAACAAATTGAGAAACCGAAAACATGAGCAAAGAAGCTTAAAACTCAAAACAAATATAAACCCAATTATGTTATAGTAATACAACATAATTGAGTTTATATTAGTTTTAAAGTTTTGAGCTTCCTTGCCCATGATTTTGGTTCGTTGGTACATTATTATAAATTGGATCAGCTACTATTGAAATGTTGTATTTTTTGTGAATTTCAACTAGTTTTAATTAGTTAAACATTCAGTTTCTTTTATTTATTTTCGATATTTTCTCAATCTTTGATCTTTCAAGCCCTAAAATCTATATTTTTCAAACCACGCTGAGAAATGTCGTTATTGCCATGAAAAAATACATAATTCGATCTAAGGAATTCAATTTTCATTTTGAATGGCACACTTGTTACAAGCGAGTAGCGATCGAATGAATTCATATTTTTTTAAAAGCGGTCCTGATTTAAATCGTTCCGTGAAAATATTTCTTTTCTTTTGCTGAGATTTTGAACCACAAAGCTTAAGATCGTTATAACTCATAAAGTGAACCATTTTGGAAAATGTAAGCCGAAGTGTATTCGCTTCACAACACAAATAACTAGATATTATTATTTTTAATTTTCTTCGAAAAAATTTAAACCTATTTATTTAATTTCACAGACAAAATTGAAAGGGTAGTATCATAAGAGATGTTCGAAATGGAATTCTTTCGTCTTGACGTCTTGAGATTATTTCATTATTCATTGCCTTCTTATCATATCGGGATTTCGTTACAATTATGTGCAAGCTCAGGGGGTGCTGAGGGTTTAGAATACAAAGGAGTTCTGAGTACTGCCCTTGAAATATTGCTATTTCGTGAGCCATTCGAAAGGGCTTTCTGAAGAGAACAAACCCATGAAATTTCATCAAAACCGGATCTCAGGTTCATAACTTATGGCTTCCGTAAATTCAGGCCGAAATCCATGAATCACCCTGTATCTCCTAAACTAATAGATTTAGGATACATAACAAGCAACTTTTCTGAAATGCCTGGATGAGCTGATTCCACCACTAGGCTATGGCCAACCACTTATGAAACACCCTTTATAATATATATAGCCCTGTTCGTAGAGCATTTCATAACGGCCCAAAAACTCGACTTATTTTACAGTTCGCACTACTTATACGGTTAATAGGTGAAATGAATGAGCAAGGGATATTTGGTATCAAATGAAGTTTGTGGGCACTTTTAAATCAATTATAATGTTGTGATCTCTCGTTGATTGACCAACTGATTATTGAGTAGAAATTTAAAAAAAATTATGTCTGCAGGATGATGCGTTAATTTCATATTCATCATAACATTTTGAGCTTACCTTTATAAGGTTTCTGCTTATGTATTGTATCGTACATTTTCTTGTACCACTTCGATTGATTGGTGTCCCTCACCTCCTGTTGAAATAATACTCAATCAATTTGAATATGTAATTATTCGGATTATACTGAATATCGCTTCTTGTTTTCGATTTTTTACTTGGAAATTGGAGAGAATTAAGGAAATAAAGAAAGATTTGGACATCTCAAGTAGAGTTTGAAAGAAAAATTTCAGAATGTTCATGCAACAAGTTCGAGTTCCGCAGGGATCTATCAATGAACTCCTGAGATATGAAATTTACCAACATTCCCATCAGTTTCACTATCAATCTAATTTCCTGCAATCTTTCTGTACAGAAAATAGAGTTATCGATTTCAACATACCGATCTTAGTGATAGAGGCATTCCGTCACTTGATACAGGCCCAACACCTTCAATTTTTCTTCTATTAGAGTCGGCACTACGGAAAATTTCACTATCTGATTCACTATAATAATCGCTTCTTCGAGGATGAACTGAAAAATTAAAATTAATTGAACTATTTCGTAGGCTTGAAAGTGGAAACACTCACTTATTTCTCCCTGGCTGTTGAATTCATGGGGTACTCTGTAATGATCGCGATTAGCTTCGAGATAATTCGCACCTCTGGGAAGTTGACCCTCTGAAAATTAACTCCAGATGACTATGAAGTGAATAAAACAAACATGAATACTTAATAGATGTTGTTACAAAATTGAACAATTTTGATTATCAAAATCCAATATGGTAACTCTTGTCTATAATTGCTTTTTTTCGTATAGGCATAATCTTTGAGGGTTGTCAATTATCTCATGTGAGTTTTGATAAGACTAAGGTGATCTTTACAATTACCTTCGTTGGTTTCGATTTGATCGAGCAAAATTCCTTTTTCTTGTTTTCATTTGGTAATTAGGTTTTTACTTACCTCTGGCCTTTTGCAGAAGAGTGACTGTGGGATTTTGAGCTCTAGGGAGTCGGGCAATCGTAAGTTCGTTAAATGCAGAGGCCGATGCTGATCGACTATTAGGAATACGCCTTTCTAATGTTAATGTCTGAAGAACCTCACCACGTGCTACTGAATCTGGCCAAGGAGGACGAGAAGTTGGTTTTTCGGAACTGTTATGAACCTGAAACTTAGAAAAATAGATCAAAAAATCATGAATCCATCGGAAAAAACATCAATTCACATTTTTTCAACTGATACCCAAAAACTAAATGATATTGCAATTGTTTTTATTTTTCACCATTATTTTATTTTTAATACATGGAAAGGAGGTTCAGTAAATCAGAAATGGCTCTGAATTACTCTCGATATACCTCGATCATAAAAAATGTTCCATTGTTCCATTGCAGATGAATTTTCTCTATTTAATTGAGTCAACAAAGGCATGAAGCCTTGTTCTGATCGATCCAGAAAGGAAAACAAGAAAGGGTCTGTTAAAACGAAGGCATCAAGATTTCGTTGACCCAGAAAAGCATGTGGGAGAATACCGTTCTGTATTTTGGAGACCCTTGGGAGGAAAGAACGATAGACGTGCGATGTTCTTGATGTAAATAAGTAATTGCACAGCGATTGAATAGCACTTCGTGTTACACATTTGGGAGCAGGAATTGAAAAGAGCATGTATGAACATGGTAGAAGATGCGCTAATCCTTTAGAGTTGTGAGCACTATTTATACGGAAAAAGTAGTTCGATAATTAAACGTAAACGAATATTCTAGAGATGAGAAGCGCGCATTCGTCTTCAGTATAATTCATACAAGAAAGGGCGAGAAAAGGCCAATAAAAACCAATTCTTGTTCGATTGTTTAATTCAAGTTATGATGATAACCTAATCACAGGAATTTGCAAGAACCACTAGAAGTACATGTTTGTTAAAACAACCGATATCAAAGCGAATGAATTGAAGAAAAGAGAATTTTCACTATTTACGTATGAAGAAATCACTTTCAGCCGGAACAAATTACGAATGCTTCAGGAAATACATTTCGTAATGGTCTGATGGTATACAGCTCTCGAATTGACTCTTCCAATAAATCGATTCTGAAATCTGGAAGGAATGAATGGTGGAAGTGAATGTTCTATTCAACCAATAATGAGGTGAAGTTCTCAACCATCCCAGAAAACGGTACGAATTTCTTTTCTATCCCAAGCTTACTCAAAATTTCGGAAAAAATTATTTGATACATACCTCTTCTGATTTGTTCTTCCTGCCTAGTTTTGGCGACTCAAAACTAACTGGTCGGAATTCCTTTCTCTCTGCAACAGGACTCGATGTTGCACTCTTCGGTTGCCACATGGATGGGATAGGTTCTTCATGTTTATGTTGAGGTTTTTGCTTGTCGAAATCAGTATGCGATAACTCCTGTTTTTGGCCAGGAGACCAAATACCTGCGATTGGAAAATTGTCAATAAAACGGAAATTGGCAGAACGGAAAACATATAGATGAAGTTTTTTTCGGTTGCTTTGTTAATGGTTCATTCCACGAATGTATTTTTGGAAGGTAAGTAAAATAGTTCACCGTGTAGGCTTCAATAAAATATGGTGAATTTTTCCATGTTCATATACCTCTATATCTATATATATTTGATCATGTTGGTCATTTACAGTTGAAGATGGATATGGATTAACAAAAATCTAACAACCCGGTGTCAGCAGATGCGAAAAAAAAAAAGGAGTGACTGGTTGGATTTCGAAATTATCCTGAATTTATTTGAAAAACTTGATAACATCAGCGAGAGTCTTTTCAGGATTTACTCAGATTTTAATCACAGAAACCCCCGAAGCTCGTTTCTTTCCGATTGTATCCAGGTTACAACAAACCCTACGCACGATATTCATTAATACTACTGAAGTCGGTGCCAATAATGTAATTATCAACAGAGCAAATTATTGTGCGGAAATTGGATTGTTCAGCGCCAACAACTGCTATAATGGATGATTTTTATTGTGATTAATATGATCATATTGTATTTATTTTCGAAAAGTGTTATTGTACTTCAATGTTTAATCAATTTCGACCAATCTGATAATAACGAAGCATACAAAAATGTTTTTCCTTTCTCGTTTTTTGAGCGCTCGTACTACTTAAACGAGGGCTATATCATTTCGTCACGATGTCTGTATTTTTCGAATTTTGAGCCGAAAATGGTCTCAACGACTATGTTCGACTCACTGATGACGAATCCGTCGGAAAATTCGAGTCCGTCCGTCCAGGCGTATACACGATAACTCTCGAACGGAATGTCCTAGAAACTTGAAATTTTCAGGTTAGGTTCGAATCTCGAATGCCGCGGTAGAGTTCGTTATTGGGCAAAATTCGCCGAGGGGTTCCGTAAATATGGCCGCTCGAAATTTTGTTTTCCTGATTACTTCGGAACTAGAGATTCGATCGAGATGAAATTTTGCACTCAAATGGAGAATGAGGTTCAAGCTACATGTGAAATTTTGTTCAGATCGCATCACCAGAACCATGGAAAATTGTAATTTTTGAACGGAAATGCCTTGGGACTTGAAATTTTCAGGATAGGTGTGGATCTCGATTGTCGTGATCACTTTCATCTATGAGTAAAATTATACTAGGGGTTCCGGTAATATGGTCGTTTGAAATTTAGTTTTCTTGATAATTTCAAAACTACAGATTCGATCGTGACGAAATTTCGTTTACTAATGGAGAATGATATATTCAAGCTACATTTCTCTAGATCGCATGACCAGAACCATAGAAACCATAGAAAATCATAACTTTCGAACGGAAAGGCCTAGGGACTTGAAATTTTCAGGATAGTTGTGGATCTGAAATGTCGCATTCACGTTCATCAATGAGCAGAATTATACTGGGGGTTCCGTAAATATGGTCGTTTGAAATTTTGTTTTCTCGATCATTTCGAAACTACGGATTCGGTCGAGATAAAATTTTGTATTTTAATCGAGAATGATATATTGAAGCAATATTTTGTCCAGATCGCATGACCAGAACCATATAAACCATAGAAAATTATAACTTTTCAACGGAGAGGCCTAGGAACTTGAAATTTTCAGGGTGCGTTTGGATTGCAAATATTGCGCTCACGTTCATCAATGAGCAAAATTAGACTAGGGGTTCCGTAAATATGGCCGTTCAAAATATTTTTTTTCCTGATGGTTTCGAAACTACTTATTGGATTGGAATGAAATTTCGCACCTAGCTGAGGAATAATGTATTCAAACTACGTGCGAAATTTTGTCCAGATCGCATCACCAAGACTAAGATACCGTAGAAAAGTCTAGCGAATTATCGAAAAAAAATTGGTCAGTTGAAGCACTGACAAAGTCTGGAGTTTCGTCTAAGTTTGAGAATTTTTTTGACAGCTGTCGAAAATTCCTTCAATTGATTTCTAAAACTGGAAAATGCGAATCTACCTACAAGGTGCATGTACGAGCGCTCAAAAGCTCCTGACTTCACCGCAGTGCTTTCCGTTATTTTTTTTTGGATCGAATCATTTCTCATGAAAGAATATTATATTTCATACTTGTTGATGGATTCTACTGAATATCCTCATGAATTTCAACTAACCCTCAACTAATTGAATATATAATTTAGCACTTTATGCATTATTTTTTAGAGACAGTCGATAGAACGTTCAATTCCAAGACAAATATATTCTATAAACATAGTTCCGCATAGTCTTCATTAGCAAGTGAATGAGAATATACAGGCTGGTCCTTCTCATAGAATGCCGCGGTTAAGTTCGTTATTGGGCAAAATTCCACCAGGGGTTCCGTAAATATGGCCGTTCGTAATGTTGTTCTCCTGATTACTTCGACACTAATATTTCGATCGAAATGACATTTTGCACTAAGAAGGAGGATGTTCAAGTGTACATACATGTCCAGATCGCATGACCAGAATAGAACCATAGAAACCATAGAAAATTTCAACTTCAGAACGGAAAGGCCTAGGAACTTGAAATTTTCAGGGTAGGTGTGAACCTACAAGATGGATGAATGAGCGCCCAAAAGCTCCGACTTCAGGCAGTGTTTTTCTCGATTATTTTTTGTAGTCTACATAACTCATTTTATCCATGCCTTATATGTACCTATACACAAAATTTTAACAGCATATGGCGATTAGTTCTGACATACCGAAGATTTTCATAATCATAAAACTTAGTTCAATTCAGTCATATCGGTACTTTTTGAATTATTGAGAAAAAAAATCAAATCTATATAAGGAAACCTATGGCGGATTTCACCCATTAAACTCAACCGGTGCATTCAGGCCTCGAACATACCTTGAAAATTCTAAGACTCTATAGGTCTCTTCTTTCGAGAGTTATCATGTTTACGGCAGGACAGAATTGAATTCGGTCACGAATTTTTTGTCTGTGAGTCGAACTTAATCATTTGAGACCATTCTCTATTTTTTTCCAAAAGCTGTTATTTACGATTAACCTCACTCCATGTGAAATTCGACACAAATTCCGTTTGTTTAAAATTATGAGTGGGGTCACTTCGATAATACGGTCGGGCTGAGATTAATAGTTATGGAAGTTATGTTTTTATTTCACTTACAACCAAAAAAAAGTGCCAAATTTCAGTTCTGTAATTTTCTTAAGAAATATAGGTAAATTTTCATATCAACTAGAGTTTAATTTCCACTTTCGAGGAGATAGTTAATTGAAATCCAATTCTCACGATGATACGTGACATTGGTAATCTGTATTATAGCAAAAAGGCCTCAAGCGCACATAATATTGATAAAAAAAATATATATTGAGAGTGAGAAAATATAAATCACATTGATAACTACTGTATTAGAGCCGAAACATTGTTGTTATGAAAAAAAGGTCCCTATCGAAGTCACCCAAATTCGATTATAACTTTTATAACAAAGTTATCATTATTTTAGATCAAGTAGATACACGATTATTTTCATTCATTTTTGAACCCTAGATGTCTTCATAAGTGAAAAGTACAAATACATTATATATTTTTTAGGCACGACTAGGTGCAGTTTAATTCAATTCACGATTTATTTAAAATAGCAATGAATATAACCCCATGCCTAATTATTCATTCAACATGCAAAGCTCAATATAGAACTTCAAATTTTTATCAATAATACAAAAATAATTTTTCGATTTTCTAGTGTTAAAGCTCGCGAGTACGGAAGAAACGCAGGATACACAAATATTTTGAAAAAATGAAATCATACTATGGAAAATGATCAGTGGCAAACGAAGGCTATAAAGGCAGAGTAACCACGAAAAAATTATCACCCTATAGAATCTCATAACAACTCTGATTACCACTTCATTTGAACACCAAAAATTACCACAAAGTTTGATGCGAATGTCTCGGAAACAACAAGAATTATTGAAAAAATTACGAAAAGCACTGCCGTGAAGTCAGGAGCTTTTGAGGGCTCGTACATCAACCTTGTAGGTAGATTCGCATTTTCCAGTTTTAGAAATCAATTGAAGGAATTTTCGACAGCTGTCAAAAAAAATCTGAAACTTAGGCGAAACTCCAGACTTCATGTCAGTGCTTCAGCTGACCAATTTTTTCGCTAGAATTTTCTACTGTATCTATGGTCTTGGTAATGGGATCTGGACAAACTTCCCCAGCTGGGTGCAAAATTTCATTCCAATCCAATCAGTAGTTTCGAAACTATCAGGAAAAAAATATTTCGAACGATCCATATCTACCCTGAAAATTTCAAGTTCGAGGCATTTCCTTTCGAAAGTTACAATTTTCTATGGTTCTGGTCATGCGATCTGGAGAAATGTAGCTCGAATATATCATTCTCGATTAAAATATACAATTTCATCCAGATCGAATCTGTAGTTTTGAAATTATCAAGAAAACTAAATTTCAAATGAACATATTTACGGAACCCCTAGTATAATTTTGCTCATAGATGAACGTGATCACGACATTCGATATCCACACCTATCCTGAAAATTTCAAGTCCCTAGGCGTTTCCGTTCAAAAGTTACAATTTTTTATGGTTCTGGTCATGCGATCAGGACAAAATTTCACATGTAGCTTGAACACCTCATTCTCCATTTGAGTGCAAAATCTCGATCAAATCTGTAGTTTTCAAGTTATCAGGGGAACAAAACTTTGAACGGCCATAATTACGGAACCCCTCGTGGAATTCTGCCCATTAACGAACTCAACCGAGGCATTTCGGATCTGAACCTACACTGAAAATTTCAAGTCTCTAGGTTGTTCCGTTCGAGAGTTATCGTGCTTACGGACGGACGGCCGGACGGACAGACTCAAATTTTCCGCCGGATTCGTCATCAGTGAGTCGAACATAGTCGATTGAGACCATTTTCGGCTCAACATTCGAAAAATACAGACATCGTGACGAAATGATATAGCCCTCGTGTAAGTAGTACGAGCGCTCAAAAATATGTGAAAACATGAACAATTGTATGATTTTTTTTCCTTGTAATTTGTTGATATCTATTCCTATCTTTCATAAATAAAAATATAACACCCTAGAGTTTGGTTATGATGTGTTCATGTTTATGGGACTTTTTGAACTTTAATATTCTATCGATCGTATTACCTGTATAGTAAGCAATTTTTTTTGAGTGAGCATTCTTGACATACAACAATGAATTTATTCTCGCGTAGGTTGTTTTCGTATTTTCATCTTTATTTTCCACTCTGTTTTTCACTGGTTTCACAACGTACTAAATTTAAAGGCACAGGAAGTTAATTTAAAAATAAATCATAGTTACGTCACCAGCTAGCGTTCTATCAAAGCTCAACATCTAATTTATTGATCAGAAACCAACCCATAATAGCTAAAAGTGAATATCGGTTTTCGCATTGTGAATAAGCTCATGTACAGCATGGGATTAAGAACCTATTAACGACAATTAGCGTTCACGTTTCCTGCATTTTCCTTCAGGAAGATAACCACAAATAGATTTCATATTTTATAGATTGGTTGAACAGCAATTATTACATCAAAGAAGCATAAATTCTTTGATTAATGCCAAGATATTCGACAACCGGTATGTTGTTCTTGCTTGCATAAATCAATGGTTACATATTATTCATTCCTTGATCCAATATATTGTCGTTCGAAATCATTTATACTCGTATCTCCTACTTCTTACTTTTTTTGTGATTGAATGCGGATATTTTTCTCTCTCGAATGATATAATTACAAAATGATATCAAATAAGAGTAAGAACATTCAAAATATACCCCGAATATAATTAATTTTCATTTCCTTAAGTGGAAGAATGCGAAATCTGGTTCAGGTTTTTCTCATTACACTTTTATGATTCAATCTTAAGCCTTGAGAAATCTCATTGAATAGGCACTCATTTTCAAATAGAGACTCTGACAAACAAGAATAGGAGAGGAACACGAAAGATCGAATGAAAAGCTATTTTAAAGTCTCAATAAAGCAAAGTTCATTCTGAGGAAGGAACGACACCTTCATTTTTATTGACGTTCAGGGATCGCCAAAAAGCAATAAATGCAGCAATTCCAATGAAAATTGGAATTCGCTGAATGTTTGTTCGAATTGAACACTTTCGTATGTATAGAGTTTTTATTTTTGCACAAATAACAATGCGAAGGAAATACTTGAATCTCCGATATCGTAATCCTTGAAATGAACGAGATTTTTTACGTCTAACGATTCGAATTATGTTTATGCTGTAAAAGCACGTCGAGCTCTCACATGTAGACGAATTCTTATTTTCATGGTAGCAAGTTTTATGGGCTTTCAAGAATTATTGCCAGGATATTTTTGCCTTGATTTCATAATGACCGATTTGGTCATTTTTGAGTTGAATAAGATGAGAAACGTCCCAATATGGGTGGCGAAAGAAAGTTAATGAAGTTTCTTGATTCATAGATAATACAACAAATATATTTTTGTCAGAAGTTTTTTGACAAAATTTTTTGGCAAATAAACCACTATGTACACTTCCAATGACGCATACATGTGGATATATCACTTGGACGTATCTTTTCATTTATGAAGAAAATAATAGTTTTGAAAAGAAAAATATAAAATTCAACAATAGCACCATATAAAAACAAAAATATGACCTAAGAAAGGAAAGAAAACGGAATCATTCGATACTGGTGAATTAAAAATATCAAAGAGAAATAGAAAATTATTCCAAGTAGTCTGACACACATACTATCCGAAATACTCCAGAAAGTGACAAGAATGCCAAATCACACAGCAGTTGTCATTATGTTGTGATCACAGTGGTGCCAATGTTCACAGTACTTTTATCACGGAAATGTGGTACAATGTTCTACTTTTGGTAACATTGATAGGGGCCTGCAGTGAAGTGAGGTCTGGAGCTTTTGCGCGTTTCTGTGTACCCATAGACAAAGGATATTTGTTTAAATATCTGTAATCTATGTGTGTCACAAATACTTATAGAAACAATACTGTAAATCTCATCAAAAGTTTGGAGCCAACATGATAGAGTTTCACACTATTATTAGACCCGGAGGGATAGTCCAAACTGCGCATGTACAAACGAGTCTCCCCGAATGCCATGTTCGGAAAGCAAAGCAAAGCAGCCATCTTGACCTTAAACGTTTTCGGCTTGCGCAGTAGAGATGACCCCTCTGGGTCATTCAGACTTCAATTTTCAGAGCATTTGATCATACATTCACAATATAGGTCTAATATATAGGGGGTGTTTTCAAAGTTAAAGCTTTTTTTGAAGGCAATAGAACTCATAAAAATAAGTCATTATATCAAAAATCGTTTATATAAAATATTTACCAGGGCCGAGTATTCTGAAACCAACAGCTAGAATGCTAAATTTGAGGAAGAATTATTCACATGAACTCTCGTGTCGTTATCGTTTAACTTATGACGAAGTTTTTAATTCGATCGAATCGGTATTATCGAATTATTGAGAAAGAAAATACTGAAAGCTATATCTAAGAAACCACAACATAATCAGTCGCTTTCCGAAATTTATTCATCGAATTCTCAACCCAAAGAAAATAGGTTTTTTGAGTTAGAGTTCGAGTTGAAGAAGTATTTCTTATGTAGTTTCAGCGCATCCCTTGGAAAAGTTTCTGGTTATGTTCTGGAGAAAAAATGGTTGAACTAGATATATGATTCTCACATAATAGAGTGTCCAAGAAATAATTATACCTATGGTATTTTAATTATTGATTCACCAATTCAATGTAAGGAAAATAATTGAGCGTTTTTCTAAAAAAATTTACGAATTGAATTATGTCTGTCGCAGTAATGTTTGAAACTTCCTAAACCTCCAGACGAATCCATTAACTGTTATTGGAATACCAGCGGCAAATCTTTTGAATTAATCCTTTCTTCACGAAGGAAATTGTTCATTTTCTAGCGCAGAACTCAAGATTATTGGAAACGTGACTGACGCTGTGACAATCGAGCACCTGAGACGTGAAAATTCGGCAAAACGGGCGAGAATCCTGTTTTATCTTGATCCATAGTTGCTGCCAGTTCACTAATAATAAACCCAGATGACTAAGTCGAAATGAAAAAAGTAAAAATAGAGCTGTAGCGGATGGCACACCTAATTAATATTGTCGTTGACGTAGGGTTTCATTCATCCATCCGTGCAGCTACAGGAAATCCATCAATACCCAAAAGGGGGATGATATTCGAAGAAGTTAAAAACCGATATGAACTCCGGTTTGGAGGCAATTTATCTGGAAAAATTGAGAATTGCATTAGTAGGGCCTCTTTCCGAGGATATGAAATATTTCCTTCGATAATTAATGTCAATTTTGGGGGTTACGGTGAAATTTGAGACACCTGTATATTACCTGTAATCAAAAATTAACCACCGAAAAAACTTATTATCGAATGTCGAAATTTTCACGAAAAAGACGATTAAAAGACTTTCTAACATGAAATAGGGTTTAGTGTCGAATGATTATCGACAGGCATACACAGTACGGAACCCTTAGTAGGATATTCATACCCGCAATTTTCGGGTGAAGAGACTCTCGAGTTAGATACTTGTGAGATGAATGGCGGAAATAGTTAATCAGGCACTAAGATTTTGTGCAATGATTCGAATTTCTGATCGCCTTCGCCAAATTTAATTTCGATATCAATTCACACAAGACGATTATGCAAGGTAGAATACATGCAACAGAATTAGATCTGTGCTACATTTCAATTACAATATCCTTTGTTGAGAGCCATTGATCCTTGATTTATTGTTGCGATAATGGGGGACAAGATGATTAATTTTAGCATGAATACCTTTTAGAACACTCGAACAATGAACTTGAATTTAATATCTCATATGTATCTCGTTTATATTTGTTCACGTAGTTCGTATTGAAAATGGCTGTCATGAATCCGAATGATAATTATTATTTATTTCAACAATACGAGAATATGGCTGAAATTAACATTAAATTCGAGATAACTTCACATATTTTTTCCAAATAAAGTAAGGTAGTAATTTTTGTAGGTTAATAACATTTGTGGACTGTATTTCATTGATTATTATGAATTTCATTGAAATATTTCTTTCTTTAAGTCTTCCTATTTTGATTTCGATATCGAATTTAATAATTTTAATTGTTTTTTTGAGGAATGATGTAAAAAGTGGAAAGATCAATATTGACTTCATTTCATCTTCGAAATTCACATTGAAAGCGATAAAAATGGTGAAGTTTCAAATTTTTTTTTTAAATTAGATTAGGAAATTATGAAGATGAAAGAATATTGAAAATTAATGGTTCAACAAAATTCTTTATTTGTATTATTAATCATTCGTCGCTTTTTATATCATTTCGGTTGACGACTTGGAATATTTTCGTGGTCCAATAATAAAAGTAGCCGGATTTTTTTTAGAATTTTCCAACGAATGGCCTTAAAGATGGGGGAAGGGACACAAACACTATTGACGACCTTAAAAACCCATAATATCTCACTATTTATTGTCAATACTGTCTCAACTGAAAAGGTTAACTTTGAAACTTTTGAGTATATCATTTTTGAAGATACCTTCAATGATGTTAAATGAATATGCTTATGCCCGTGAAATTTTTTCATCCCCCGTTACGTGTATGGCGATTTTTTCGGAAAATGTCTTCTCTTCGTGATATTACTCAACCATTGTATAGCCATTCAAACAAGACCACTGTCATCTGAATTTTAGCCATATAGTTCTAATAATGTACAAGTAGAATGGACAGAAATAATGAAATCATAAAGGATCTTGCATAAAAAATTTAAAATAAAAAAAAATCGATTATCGATCAGATTAAAATATGAATTCGAAATAGAAAAAGGCGAATATGCAACTGCACGAAGAAAAACTAAAAATTAATCCTAAGTACCGAAAATAAAAAAAAATAAAAAAATGAGAAGCATTCAGAATTAGATTACTACATATTGTTCTTGAAAATTGAATGAATAATTGCGGTCCTAATGTGGCCTTATTTATTTATATATAACCAAGTTTTGTTGGTTATTGTTGGTCTTCAATAATTTCGGCTAGAATTTGGCGGATGTTTGGTACCTCCCCTTCTCCTAGAAAGAATATAATGGACTGAACAAATAGAGAATTAGATTACTACATATTGTTCTTGAAAATTGAATAAATATTGGCGGTTCTAATGTGGCCTTATTTATTTATATATAACCAAGTTTTGTTGGTTATTGTTTGTTTGGTCTTCAATCATTTCGGCTAGAAATTGGCGGTTGTTTGGTACCTCCCCTTCTCCGAGAGAAAATTTAATGGACTTAACAAATAGGCACCTATTCAGAATATTATTTGGTTATATTCATAACAGATTGTCACCAAGGAGAGTTGACTAGTTCTTTTTCTAATGAATTCGCAGAAGATTCAGAATACTCGTACATTATATTGTTTGAAATATACGTCAACTATCTCGCAAACCCAATTATTTATGCAATCTGGAATCATCGCGAAAATTAATTGTTGTTTGTTGTTAGGAAAATTAACATGAATAATGTTGGTAATCATACTTGGTAAACTGATAGAAGTGGCCTTAAACTTGGGCTTGGTCGGCGCTATCATCTTCATTGAAGACAGGAAGCAGTTTCTCAATCAAGTCTTATTGTTCATCCCATAATCACAACACAAGGAACATGACATCACATCACGTGATTAGAATACGTGTATTTTGCCCAAATGGCTTCGAAATACTGAACGGCGTCGCCTAAGTCGTCTCGACGCATTGGCCAACCACCACAGTACAGATTTAGATCGCAGTGAGCTACTGCTCAACATCAATTATTTTCATGGACTAATTTTGACGAACTCATTGCAACAAATGTTTATTTTACTTGGTTCTTGACAAAAAGTTAGGATGGAATGATATATGATATTCTCTCATCACAGTGAAATTAAAATAAAAGGAATGGGAAAGGAATGGATAGAGACCGGAATATTCACGAAAAATGCACGAAATATGCATTATATTGAACAACAAGATTATACAATTTTCATTTCAAAAATGGTACAATTTCCTTCTTTCGAAAATTGAACATGTCCTTACTCTTATCATAAGGGTCGATACCTTTTTTTTTGTAGGGGTGAAGGACTTCTATTGGCTAAAATTGAGAATTTGGCAATTATCCTCATCACACCCCCTTCATAGACACCCTTGTCATTCTTTTAATGAGATTACTTATACATTGCAGATCATTTTACGAACAAAAAACGCAAATATTTGAAATGAAATAGAAGGCAAAACTAGACGTTAGGTGTTGACGAAAAAAAGGACAATTTTTCCGACAGCATTATCAAATAAATCCTCCATGTTTAGTATTATTTGGGCCAACCACTATATGGAAATAATGATATTCCTTTCAGATTTAGTAACGCTTACAGAACATTTTGAAAAACACAATTATAATCATTTTTTGAATGTTTTTTGAGAGTACACCCTTTGAGAATTCTAAATATGTTTGTATGAAATTTTTGGTAACAAGATGAATTCAGTTTGAAATAAACGAAAGTTTTTGTGAAAAGTATGATCCTACTTTCAGAATATAGAAATTGTTCAATCAGCATTATGTTGAATTTATAAAACAAGGCATTTTGAGTTATATTATTGTAGGAATGAATTCTTACTTTCAAAATGAGTATTTTCGAGATGTTATCTATTAGGCTTCATTGGCATTTCTAAACAGACCATCATATGTTAGAATAGATAAATATTTGTGAGTTAATAATGAAACGAGCAGTTTCTGTATTATATAATGGCAGGATGCTGTGAATTGCAACAAATGGTGAGTTATTCATAGAAGCATCGCGAATTTCAATGAACGTATAACTGATGATCATGGCATTAGTAAGGATTTTAAGTTTAGACGGTTTAATCATTCATGCCATTCCATGTGTGTTAAACAAGAAAACGTAGATTTTGTTGTTAGTTCTGACAGGAATACCCACAAACCTTTGCTCAGTAAGAAACCCTTAGCAATGTTAAGCCCAGCGTCGATTTCATGCAGCAAACTACTGTTGCTTTTGTGCCGGTTTCTGTGCAAAACTCTGTTGATCCTTCTTGCATCTTTGCAATATTTGTTTCGACATTTGCAAAGCTTTCCTTGTAGGAATAATTCGAGTGGAATTAGAAATCTCAACATAATGTATTTTTTTGATGGAATCTAGATTGGATGGTCAACAATTTGAGTGGATATTTGAGAGGAAAGAAAAATTGCAAACTGAGGAAAATTTGTGATAACTGATATATCAAATATTTTCATTCCCCAGATGAATTTCATATTCCGGAACAAATTCATCAGATTGAGGTGATAAAATGAATCGTTTCATTGATTCATTTTTCATGAGAAACAAAACAAACCCAGTGCAGAAACAATTCAATACAAATTTTTTAAATTATATCAATGCATATCTATTGATAATTGATTCAGAACGTGGGTACTTCACCTATTTACGAAACAGCTTTATCATGTTCCATTATCGCACACACACAAAGAACAAGATGCACTCAGTTGAAATTAAAATTCAGCCAATTCAAAAAGACATATATTATATATTTGTTAATTTCAAAACAAAAAAATGGTCACATCGGTTATGTTAAAGAAAACAGGACAAATATTAGGACCTCACTACTTGACTAAAGCTCTCCGACTCACCATTTGAAGAGTCCGATTTTACGTCTCTTGAAATATCAACGGTTATTTCCACAAACTCCTTTAGATGCTTAGGCAGATCCGTAGCTTCCTTCACTGATGTTCCATCTATCAGAAAAACTGGCGATGTGTTCGCTGCATCTTCTTCGCATATTTCTTCTTGTCGTACAATTTCTTCTTCGACTTTCTCTAGAGGTCCATGACGTTCTTGAACTTTCTTCATGAATTCATCTTCTAATCCTGGCAAATGAAGAGCTTCAAATTGGGATTTTTCGAGTTCTGTGTTTTTATTCGAGGGTGTTGAAGTTATCTTTATCATTTTATGATGTTTGCGATCTTCCCTTTCTGCCACTTGCTTCATATATTCTTCGTACATTTTTTGACGTAATGTTTCACTTGGCGATTGGGGAAATGATTTGGGACGCTGCTTGTCATGGCTATCCCCCGATGAATTCTCCTCTGCCAGTTCTGTGTCCCTAATTTCTATGTAAAGCTTCCTTTTCTCCTCCAGAAGATCCTCTAGTTCTTGCTCTATTTCTTTCTCCTTTTGTAGAATCATCTGTAGTTGCCTTTGGTGAAGTTCGTCGGGGAGTGATGTACGACGACGCTTTGTTCCACTTTCATTCTGTTTTTCCGAACTCGAAATTGTTTCTCGTTTCTCTAATCTATCACTTCCACGAGCTATATCTAACCACTCATCGAGATTAGACACTTGCAGTCGAGGATTGCTACTTGTCTGCTTGAAACTCCTAGGCAGTGTTCTCGAAGTACTCATCGAGTAAGATACATTGCTAGTCTTATCCACTGTCTCTTTCTCGAACGAAGTTATCTCTATTGTGCGTCTCATGGTCGAGTTTGGTTCATCTGAACCGATTCTCTCAGAAAACTTCGAATGGAGGTCATAAAGTATCTCTGGTTCATTGTTGATAACCTCAGACCTCTCTAGGTGTGTTCTCTGGGTAGGTGAAAGATATAGCAGCAGATTAGGGTTGTTATAAAAGGGAAGTCCCGCCCATTTTTTCGACGACATGATATGCTTCAGTTTCTCGGTAGCCTCTGAAATTAAATTACTGTTATTGGCATCCTGAGTGTTGCTCAAATTCAAGCTAGCGGCATTCTCAAGCTTTTCTTTCGTTCGGTTACCTGTATTTGGTAATCTCTCAAAGTTCAATGACACATCTGAAAGCTCCTGCAGTACATTCATACCACGTGGAGATGTTAACAAGAATTTCAAACAAATTTGTCGCAAATTTGGAGGTTGTTTCAAAGCAGCAGTCTCTTTGGCAAGTTCCAAATCTGCTAAAATAGATGTCACATCCGCTATCGAAGAAGTCATTGGGTTGAATCTGACTGTACTTGGTGAAGTCTTCCCAGAACTACTGCTACTGACAGATGGTGAGTGGGAAGATACAGACGTCGCCTTTGGTTTTTCAGGTGATGGAATTACTGCTCGGTTGACTATGAAAGTTTTTTCGGAACCTTGTGCTAATTTACTCAAAACCGTTGTTATTTCTTTCGCTGTATCTACAACTATTTCTTTCATGCATTCCTCGAAATCTAAATCAACACTACTGTCTGTTGATAATTTCTTCTTTGGGGAATATTCAGGTGTAGGTGGAGGAGTTAACTCAGCATAGTGAGTGTGAAGAGTTTGCGCTCTATTTTCATTGTTCTCTACTGAGTTACTAGCACAACCATTTTTGCTTTGTTTGAAAATTTCTTTTGTTTCTTGACCAATATTTATATGATTCAAGGTACTTGTAATTGATTCATTATTTTCCATTGTCGTACTTGTTGCTAATTCAATTATCCTTTCTTCTTGACTTGAATTTTCTGATGTCGAAATTATTTGTATTTCTTCATTGAGTTTTTGATTGTTCGGAGCCTGTTTACAATGATCCACTTCACTCTTCGATTCTTTGATTTTTTCTTCTGACTGCACTTCCTGTTCTAATGGACTTGAGTTATCAGTATCAGATGAGTTTTCCGATGATACGTTATCACTAGAGCTTTCTAAAAACACTTTTTCAGGTTCTGTGTTTTCTGTTGTACAGGTATGAACGTGCTCTATTATAGAGGGACTATCTACAATTTTTGTGCAAACTAAAACGGCCTTATCCTCGTGTCTCTTCAACTGCAAGCGTCTCAATTTATTTCTTCTGACAGCGCGTGGACTTGATTTTATGGATTTTTCGTTGATATTCTCCAATTCTGGAGTGCCTTGCTTTAAATGACGATTTATCGAAGATGATTCTCGATCACTTAAATCACTTCCTTCTTCTGATATAATATCCAAGAGCCTTGGATTTTGTACCAACGGAGTAAAATATTTCATGAGAGCATCTCGCTTTCTTGTTTTCTCTAATTCGATTGAGTCTAGAGTACTTGAAGCTAATGGGTGTCCTGGTGAGTTGACTAGGTTAATACCTTCCAAGAAATTCCTCAAACATAGCTCTTCTTCAGGGGAAAAGTCTCCGATTCTTTGGAGAGGTACTTCGTCTATAGAAATAGCGATGGTGCTTAAAGCTAATGGGTTCTGGGGAACCCTCAAATCTGTTGTTTCTTCCCAATCGGAATCCGCTTCTGAAACTATAGCTTCGCATTGATGTTTATCATCTTCGCCAGATTCATCTACTTCTTGTATTTTGACAGAATCATCGTCATCGTCCAAGCTCTTACTCTTAATTCTCAGTTTTGGTTTTGAGGTACTTGTTTCCGGAAAATCTACTTTGTAATCCTCCTTCACTTTATCCTCGCTATTTTCATTGGTTGCATTCGGAATATCTGTATCTGTATCGGCTTTGTGAGGAATTTGATTTGTGTTTGCTTCGTTAGCTCTTCTTTGTCTTCTTCTTTGATTCTTGCTGCGTTTCCTTTTAGATTTTGAGTTTGCGCAATCGGCCATAATGACACTGATCTGAAGTGGTGATTTGTAGTGGTATTCCTTTCCTGTTCAAACACACATTGTTATACGTAGCATTTAATCGATTCAAAGCAAATAACTCAGGTTGACACTTTCATCGCACAAGTCATACTATCGGAAAACACATTGTTCAAGCAAAATATCGAAATCAAAAACTGAATTAATTTATGAGCAAGCATTGCAAAGCAGATAAAACACTACGTCACACAGTTAGATCGATCACTTCGCGATTATGACCCCTAAAAACGTAAAAAAATCGTGATGTTCGTTGCATTCGCGTCGCAATCGAAGTAGGTATTCGTTGAGTTTGGTTGGTATTAACCGCTAAATTTACGTATGAAGTGTGTTCATGTACTTCACGATAACAGTCGAGCACTGTTAAGTTAATCAGTTGATCATTAAGTTGGTAATTGAATATTCGTATTAAATAATGCTAGTAATATGCGAAAGTCCTGATAAAGGATGGCTCCATAACAAATCGAATTATATTTTCATTGTTATTTGAATAGGATTTTGAACAGTGGCGTGTCTTATCAGAGACAAGAATCGAGGTTCCCAATCTATCTTCAAGGACACAATGGATAATAGAGGGTCAGAATGTGATCAAGTAGTATATATCATACATTGAAGAAAGAATAGCCAGCATAATATATATATATGTTGAGGAGAAAGGAAGATCTTCAATTTGCCAAGGTAAAGCAAGTACACCTCGCCACGGGAATTATAGTATGAGGAGATATTACGTATGACAGTAGCCGATCTTTAGTTCAAAACGTGGTAGAAGAACATCTACTATAATAATACCATGCTAACCTCAGTTTCAACAAGATATTGCTGGACTACAGGTAGCTATCGATTTTTGATCCTGGCCATCAAGATCTCCTGATATTTCACTTATTGAGTAAGTCAGGGATATGAGGATGTATTGAGAGGACGCTTATGGACTAAGAAGAATGGGATGTGTCAGTCAGTTTGATTTAAATTCTATGGACGAAAGCCAATAGAGGTTGTACAAAAGGAAGAATTCATTCTTCATACAGCTGATCTAAAGAAGATATATACGAAAAAGATGACTATCGGTGTATAAGCTCCTATAGATGAGTGAGTCCAAGTGAAGATCGACAAGGAGAAAAAACTGCAGACATTAGTAGAGAACAGTACTTGTGTGTCGTTGAGTGCATTTTTGTAAAATAGAGAGTGCAACCAGTGAGGCACTTTGTATGAATATTTGTAAATGCCAATGAAATTCACAAAACTGAATATAACCCATTTCACTTCAAAAATAAACATCGAAATATTTCACTAGTGAGAAAATAGGGACTCAATGAATCAGAAACAGAAAATAATCCCTTCAAACAAAAGAGTTATCGCGAAGTCCTTTTTTAATTTTATTTTGTCATATTCGCGTGCGCAATAAGAAATTGTTTCAGGTTTCTTTTAGGTATTTTTTTCGGCATCTATTATTTGAGATTCGAAAGAAACATTACAATTATGACTTTCATTTTCAAAAATTTCCTTATAAGTTATCCATACAATTGCAGAACCTAATATGAAACTATTTTCTGTATTGCACGAACGCCACTGTTGGGATTGAATTACCCGAGATGATTTCAAGGTTCTAGCCTGCTTCGAACGTTCAATATGAGAACGGTAATGAATAAAGGTGACATAATATTACAAGTCATAGAGGGATTTTATTAGTATTTAGTCTAGACACTCCCAAAGCCAAGCACTATCGTTAAATCATTTATGAAAAAACAAATATTCTGCATGAAAACTTTTTCTAAAAATCTTACCTGCTTCAGTTAATGTCGAACAAGAGGAGACATCTGAAGAAACAGTGGAATCGGGTGAAACGGGAGGGTCGATATGATCTTTGGAATGATTATGCCCTGAAAAATATTGAAATTACAAATTGAAGATATGCAACTTAATCCTAAAATAAAGTTGTATTTGGAGAAGCAAATTACAAAAAGTACCTTGGAATGTAGTACATATATACAAGGGGGCGAAGTCTAATCATCTAGCCTATAGCTACACTACTTTCATTTGCCCTATGCATCACAATAATTGTTTCAATGATTTCTCATAAACGGCATGTTGAATTCATTTCTTTTTCTGAATGTACATTCAGGTGTGTACGCACAATAGTGCTAGTCCTAGAACGTTTTCGAATAAAAATTCAATATTTCTCCGTGTAATCCAATCCGTCGAAGGCGGATAATTCAAACTTAGTCCAACAATTACTGGCGATTAGAAAGATTGATTTATTAGTTGTATTTTAATCCACCACCTGTCAAATTGGATTACACGAAAAAATATTGAATTTTATTCGAAAACGTTCAACAGAACTCTTGTGCATTAAAAGTCTCTAGGTCATACCGTTCGAAAGTTATCGTGCTTACGGCCGGATGGATGGACGGACATACTTGAATTTTTCGACGGATTCGTCATCAGTGAGTCGAACCTTGCAGATTGAGACAAGCTAAAAGCTGAACATTCGAAAAATACAGACATCGTGACGAAATGATATAGCCCTCGTGTAAGTAGAACGAGAGCTCAAAAAAGAAATGAATTCAACATGCCGTTTATTAGAAATCATTGCAACAATTATCATTGTGAAGCATAGGGCAAATGAAAGTAGTGTACAACCTTAAGTTCAATAACAACTTCTGCTGCGAACAGATATGGCTAAAAAGGCTAGCTTTTTGTTCACACTTTTTGTATCATGTGAACAGGATATTTGTAGCTTTTCTTCTCGCAAAATGATTGAAATTGTTTTTTACCGATTGCATATTTTTACTTTTATTCATTTTCCACTTTTTATGAAAATTGATGATAGGGATCAAATAAAAAAATTACGAAAAGCACTGCCGTGAATTCAGGAGCTTTTGAGCGCTCGTACATCCACCTTGTAGGTAGATTTGCATTTTCCAGTTTCAGAAATCAATTGAAGGAATTTTCGACAGCTGTCAAAAAAATTCTGAAACTTAGGCGAAACTCCAAACTTTATGTCAGTGCTTCAGTTGATCAATTTTTTTTCGATTATTCGCTAGAATTTTCTACGGTATCCATGGACTTGGTGTTGCGATCTGGACAAAATTTTATACGTAGTTTGAAAACATTATTCCTCAGCTAGGTGCAACATTTCATTCCAATCCGCTCAGTATTTTCGGGACTATCAGGACAAAAATATTTTGAACGGCCATATTTACGGAACCCTCAGTCTAATTTTGCTCATTGATGAACGTGACCGCGATATTCGCGATCCAAACCCACCCTGGAAATTTCAAGTTCCTAGGCCGTTCCGCTCAAAAGTTACGATTTTCTTTGGTTTCTTTGGTTCTGGTCATGCGATCTGGCCAAAATATTGTTTTAATATATCATTCTCGATTAAAATACAAAATTTCATCTCGATCGAATCCGCAGTTTCGAAATTATCGAGAAACCAAAATTTCAAACGACCGTATTCACGGAACCCCTACTATAATTCTGCTCATTGATAAACGTGAACGCGACATTTCAGATCCACACCTATCCTGAAAATTTCAAGTCCCTAGGCCTTTCCGTTCGAAAGTTATGATTTTCTATGGTTTTTATGGTTCTGGTTATGTGATCTGGAGAAATGTAGCTTGAATATATCATTCTCCATTAGTATACAAAAGTTCGTCACGATCGAATCTGTAGTTTTGAAATGATCAAGAAAACTAAATTTCAAAAGACCATACTTACGGAACCCCTAGTATAATTTTGCTCATAAATGAACGTGATTACGACATTCGAGATCCACACCTATCCTGAAAATTTCAAGTCCCTAGGCGTTTCCGTTCGGAAATTACCATATTTTATGGTTTCTATGGTTCTGGTCATGCGATCTGAACACAATTTCACATGTACCTTGAACACCTCATTCTCCATTTGAGTGCAAAATTGCATCTCAATCAAATCTGTAGTTTTCAAGTAATCAGGGAAACAAAACTTCGAACGGCCATATTTACGGAACCCCTGGTGGAATTTGGCCCATTATCGAACTTAACCGAGGCATTCGGGAACTGAACTCACACTGAAAATTTCAAGTCTCTAGGTTGTTCCGTTCGAGAGTTATCGTGCTTACGGACGGACGGACAACCGCACGGACGGACAGACTCGAATTTTCCGACGGATTCGTCATCAGTGAGTCAAACATAGTCGATTGCGACCATTTTCGGCTCGAAATTCGAAAAATACAGACATCGTGATGAAATGATATAGCCCTCGTGTAAGTAGTACGAGCGCTCAAAAAGACACAATGTCATGTGTGACAATATGCTCGTAATGTTTACGGCGGTCACACATTGTGTCTTCGTCTAGGGGAGCTGGGAAATCTTTTTTCATGGCCTGGTACTGATGAGACTTGATATGTGTCGAAACTGGTCTACAGGTGCACATGATGGATTTGGTGTTCTCTGGGGTAACATGAAATTGATTTTTTGGCTTGTTATCAGTTCATCTAGAATAATTTTTCGTATTTCATTACGGAATTTGATAATCTGGGATAAACAGCCAATATATTATTTTTTTTTCAAACGTACAGAAACAACGTCATATTTCGACTGACAGGATCATAGAAAAGTTCTACTTTTCCTCCGCCGTAGGGAAATGTGTTGCTATGTCAACGATGAACTACATTTCCGTACGCCGGAGGGAAAAGTGTCGCTATGTATCGATGAATTAGTTACTACGAACAATTATTATACTTTATGTTCGTCAAAATCAAAACTATATTTGCACGACAACCGTAACTAGGCCAATTTTGCATTGATCACTCAATTATGAAGATCGTCAATATAATTCTAATCTAAAGCTGGATCTCCGGATTTC
The DNA here is from genome assembly GCA_963966015.1 of Aphidecta obliterata. Lineage (NCBI taxonomy): Eukaryota > Metazoa > Arthropoda > Insecta > Coleoptera > Coccinellidae > Aphidecta > Aphidecta obliterata. Next base: position 29,611,239 of record OZ014432.1, read on the forward strand.
AAAACGTTTGAAAAAAAATTACATATTCCATTCGGAGGAAAAGTGTCTTTTCATGGCTCGCCTTCACTTACCCGCCTCACTACGTTCGGCGGGTAAACCCAGGCTCACCATGAAAAGTGACACTTCTCCTCCTTATGAAATAATATACTATTGTTTCTAGAATTGTCCAAAAAAATTCATTCAACGATTATCAATGACAGCAAAATGATTTATGAATTGGATTTTCGATCATAACTACAGAAAAAGAGTTGAAAAGTCGGGACTTTTTCTCGAAACATAATAGGTACTTATATCCAATAATGATACTTAGTTTGTTCTTGCCTAAAATGATACGCATATCACCCTAATTGAACTCATTATTCATTTATGTATGAGTAACATGCATGAGTGGGTACACAGGGGCATCGTATTCATTTGAGGCGAAAGCAAATACATAATCTTTTTTTTTATTGGTCTGTTGACATTTTCATTCATTGATGTTATCAATAACATGATTAATTGACCAAGATTTACCTAAGATAATCAGAGAACTGCAGTTATTAAGTAATGAGGTTGAAGAAATCAAGAGAACCTCTGAACGTGGTTCAAAATTATGATTATGATATAGGTTTTTGTTGATTAGAAATCTAATATAATTTTTTTCAAGGTCGAAAATCAAGGAATTGAGCAGTAGGTACTGAAAATTTTATATAATTGTGAATATAACACAAAAATTTTCTTGTGCACTGTCCATCAAAAAATGTATGTCGATGAGGCTAACCGTTTTGCGGAAAATATTTTTCCGATGGGAATGGGGTACTTACATACCTTTATTGAGATACACTATTTTCTTTAAACTAAACAGGTAACTGATCTGATAAAAAAATTCCTACCTCACGCTCAACCACAAAAATTCCACTGAAACAATATTCTGCGATTCACACAGCGGAAACATAAACGGGAACCAACAAAGTTGCGGATTTCATATAATCATCACCTTGACATATTTCCAAAATAAATATTCATCATGCAAATTTCAACCGTTGAAACCGTTCCAGAAGAAACGTGATCTTGGGTATTCCTCTCAATGAAATCGAAAGTGTCAAGAATTGGCGGTTGATGATATCGATGCGATTATAATCTCTCGATTTGATTTTATGATTCGAACTGAATGCGGGTCGGATTGAAACGATTGTGTTATTGCAAAAATGTGTATATTCTAAAATTAGGCGAGAGTTGACGTGAAAGTAGGTTTCGAAATACACGCTTTGAGATAGCAGCGCCGAAAAATTTGGCACATAATCGAATTCACTTCAATACTGAATATGATCCTTACAGAATGATTTAAAAATTTTATCATCGAATAATATGCCTTAATTTGAAATAAAGATGGTATTGGTGAGTTTAAACTGGAATATTCGAGTAAATAAATGTGGAACCAAAAATGTATGATAAAGATTCTCTATCATCATCTACGCGTTGTCTCACTGGTCACTCGACACCCTGTATGTCCTAAACATTCTATTCATTCTAAATTGGAAATTTAAAGACATTATTCATTCTTAATTGTAAAGTCAAATAATATTTGTGTCTCGCCGCCAGGATAGTCTCATGTCCTTTATCGTAGCCCTGTTAAATGGGATAATGGGTTAAACTGGCGCATCTCAAGAGGTGTTTCATTCATCATGAACAGATCGAACATAAGTTATTCTGTTTCTTGGACCACTGGCACCAAACGTGGGGCCTTATATATTCTTTTCCTCGATTCAAGTGACCGAAAATTGAATATATATAGATAAGGTCATGTAAGCCTCACATACGGCGACAACATATGTGAAATTATATTTAATCATTAATGGCATATCTTTCAAATATTTTCCTATTCGTGACCTTCACCCTTTATATGTATTGAGGGTTAGCTACCAATATTTCGAGCTAACTAAATCCACCACTGATGATTTTATGTAGTCATTGACGCAACTTTGTGAACTTTTCATAATCAAAGCGAAAAAATAAACTAAAACCAATATAATATTCTACAGATGAAGAAACATTGATGCTTGGGCGATCTACTTATACTTATTGAACATAATGCAGTTCACACTTATTTCAATTTCTGAGTTTTACATCGAATGATTCTCGAGAATTTCTTTTTGCGGAAAATCTTCTCCATAGTTATAAAAACGGTAGATATATTCTCTTTCGATTTGAACTGACATTTGTAGAAGTTTGAAACACAATTTTTTTCTGATCTGGAGAATAAAGGAAATGAGTAATCGAATCAATTCATCCGTTGAATAAAAACGCACATACATACATTCTAGAACCATCACTTGATTGGTCAAGGTAATAGTGTCTCCTTTAATGAAAATTACTGATTTCACGGATCAAAAGGTAGTAATTTCGACGAATAAAAAATTATCTGATATTATCTAGTTTGTTCATTCATCCTTCCACTTCTCAAACATGAGTTACAAGCTTGAGGGTCAATTTCACAGTGCAAAGAATGCCAATCGTTTTATGATAGCATAAACTACAATATCCTTAAGCGATTCGGAATTACTCAATTCACGTACGAGAATATTATGACACGGTGTTTTGAAACAAAAGTAGAATTACATCTTATCAAAAATAATTTCATAGGTGATTATTAACATTGATTCGATAAATGATATAAGTAGGTATAAAAATGAGAAGCGGAAATACCGCTGAGAGAGAATGTCGTGATTGGTTCTGATAAATCTCTGAAATTTGTTTTCTTCTTGAGTATGAAGAACTATTTATTCCTAACAACCATAAATGCAGACTGTAGTGGAAAGCTCATTTCGAACATGAGAGACTTGAAAGGAATTAGGAAGGAGAAAATAATTGAAATTATATATTTTGATATGTACGCGACGGTTTGGGTGGATTGGCAATCGTGGACAAAATTGTTTCCAATTCTCGAGTTATTTTCTGTTCTCGGGTTAGTACCACTGTATTATACTCTAATGACGAATGGGTCGATCCTAGGCGCATCGGTTAGTTCTATATGCCAAAATCTGCAGGACTGATAGATATCGCAAATCTGGCACTAATTGTAAATTGGAGGGTTTCAAATAAACGTCGTGTACTGTAGCCTGTTGCAATAGGTTATGGAAATGTTAATCGATTTATAATGTATGCAGGGTAATTTGAAAAAATGCTGATTAATTCGTGGAGGTATCTCCTTATCATAGCCTACGTTTCCTTATACCTCAAAAATCCACTGTTGAAGTCTTGAAACTCATCCTGTATATTACTCCACAAACTTCATCAGGAGCTTACTTTCATTTGAAAATCGTTAATAGAGTCATTTGGTGGGAATATAATTTCGAACAAAAATTAGAGAATGTTTGTTACTATCTCCTATTACTGCAAATCGAAGAATAACTCAAATTATTTAGAGGATATGGGCTGTATATTTCCATGAGTGATCTGATATTGAATTCAAATTAAATTGCGAAATTTCAAGTCAATGATTAATCCTTAATCTGAATGATTATTATTATGGTTTCCTTATACCATTTGAGAATAAAAAAATAAATATCTATATCCTCTTGATAGCATATCATTTGTTCCGTAATTATGCGCTCTTGACAATTCAAAAAGTTCTTATGATGTAATAAACGTTCACCTCCGACTCTGAACTATATTGAGTCGCTATAATGGATGTACGCATGCTCTGTCTAGTTCTGAACCCTGTACGAACTAAGTTAATAAAATCCCAATGTACATGAATTTTTGGGTTCAGATGTGAGTGGGTCTAAGATGTAATTAATTCTTCAGAAGAATATTGGATTGAATATTAGGTAACTTCCAAAAGATCTGATGAAGTATGAAAGACGAACGAGAATAACCAGAAAATGAAATGGAATTCTAAGAAATGCATTTTACGAATGGCAAATGGAAATTCTTATATTGCCTGAATTGGTGATCGAAAAAAACAACCAGATTCAATTATGGTTCGCCCATACACAAATTCGATCGAAAAACTATAGGAAAGTTGAAATTTCTGAAAAAAATATTTTCGTTTTAATTGAAAGGCCGCTATTTGAAGCATGAAAAACAACTAAAATCATTCATTTTTCTAATTATAGTTATACTCTTGATGTTCATAATGTAAGACAGAAATTCAATCTTAGTAGTCGAATAAGTTAATTTATGTACTGGCTGTTCCATGTTCTACCGTCGCCAAAAATTCATCCTATTTATAAAAAAAAATTCCAATATTGCATAAACTGCCAGTGAAATGTATACTGAAGACTGCATATAAGTTTTTCTGTTATGAATCGAAATTTAAGAACCCAAATATAAACCAATTTTCGGGTGTTTTCATTGCTTATATTTATTTCTGCAGAGTAAACTTATTTCAATTCAAAAATGCAGAATTCGTTCACAACTTTATGAAATCCTTATTAGTTATAAATTTTTTCGAAATCTCTTGTTACCATAGCAAAATACATTTCATGAATATTATTTCCAATTCAAATCGATCGATATCAAATAAAATAAAAAAGCTGCTCTCCAAGAATAAGAAAATGTTCTTTAGCATGATAAAATAATATACGAAGTGATTTCAAAAAGCACTAACGTGAACTCTGTGAACGAAACGGACCTTCAGTGTTCGTTGTCAGTATGACAAATTATGTCATTTTAATTTCCTAAATTTCAAACGCATATTGTGTACATAAAGAAAAATTTAGTTTTATTTTCACGTGGAAAAGCTAGAAGGTTGCATTTCCACACAACTCATTTTATCGATGCCGAATATGTACACAAAAATTTTTAGCATGGCGAATTATTTCCGCGACACCGAAGTTTTGAAGATGATTTTTTTTTAATTTTCTAGTCGAACGATCCTTACAAAATTCCACATGTTTCTTCGTGTTGTTATTTTACAACTAACTACAACGTTTCTATCCGATTGTAAAATTGGTATTTTCCAAATTTTTGAGAAAAAAATTATTCAGAGGGTTATATCAACGAAACTCTTCGACGGATTTAGCCCATTAACGACCCTGACCGGCGCATTCAGACCTCGAACGGAACCTAAAAATTCCAAAGTTCTATAGGCTTTTTCTTTCGAGAGTTATCGTGTTTACGATCGGACGGACGGACAGAATTGAAGTTGACTGCGAATTCTTCATCTGATGTGCTTCGAGTATAATTGTCCAAGACCATAATCGGCTGAAAATTCGAAAATTACAGCCGTTTGGGCAAATTGATAATAGTCTTGTTCATATTTTATACGAAAATAAACAACGTTCTTTACCGTTGAAAAATGAAATGAATTTTTGGTAATTTATCTTAAAAAAAAAATTTGGGGTTGACAAACTATGTCATTTTAATTTCCTAAATTTCAAACGTATATTGTGAACATAAGAAAAACCCAGTTTTATTTTCACGTTGAATAGCTAGAAAGTTGCATTTCCACATAACCCATTTTATCGATGCCGAATATGTAGACAAAAAATTTTAGCATGGCGAATTATTTCCAAAACACCGAAGTTTTGAAGAAGATTTTTTTTAAATTCTCTATTCGTACGATCCTTACGAAATTCCACATGTATCTTCGTGTTGTTATCTTACAACTAACTACAACGTTTCAATCCAATTCTAAAATTCGTATTTTCAGAATTATTGAGAAAAAAATAGTTCAGAGGCTTATATCAACGAACTCTTCGACGGCTTTCGCCAATTAACGATCCTAATCGGCGCATTCAGACCTCGAACGTAACCTAAAAATTACAAAGCTCTATAGGCCTTTTCTTTCGGGAGTTATCGTGTTTACGATCTGGCGGACGGACAGAATTGAATTCGACTGCGAATTCTTCATCTGAAAGCTTCGAGTCTAAGACCAAATCGGCTCAAAATTCGAAAATTACAACCATTTGAGCAAAATGATAATGGTCTTGTTCATATATACAAAAATAAAGATCGTTCTTTACTGTTGAAAAATGAAATGAATTTTTTGCTAATTCATCTCAACAAAAAAAATTTTGGGGATAACTGGTGAACTCTTGGGTCAACTAATACTTTTCATCAATCCATTGACAAAAATTTCACTCCAAGGGGGACATGGATCAATATTCATCATCTCAAATGGGGTTTAATTTTTTATTTATCCTTCGTTATGAAAATACTTCTGTACAAAAGTTAACTTTTGTATAGTTTATGTACACGAAATAATGGATCTGACAAAAAAAATCAAATTGAATTTCATCAATATTTTGTGATTTCTGTTGAACAATTTTCCATTAGGTTTACATTTATAGATAGGGGTCAGAGTGTTGCTATTTTGAACTAATGCTGTTATTCTTCGAATTCTGAAAGGTAATTTCAATATTGAATCAAAAGGTTTCCGAAAGCATTGGTAGTGCTGATAGAGTATATACATAGAGCGATTCAGTACTGGCTGGTACACTAGGATTTGATGCGAAAAACATTATTTCATCTTCATCGTATCGGATTAATATCGGAATTTACATAAATACACAGTAATTAATTTCGAACTGACCTTTCAAGATGTTTACCGAACGTCACTACTACGGAATGTTGAATAAGTCTCACACAAATTGACAGATCACTACGTGCACCAATTAAACTGATCCAGGCTGAGCCGGTGTGCAGCAAATGTGGTGCAGTATCCGTCGATCAAAGCGGATCACCGGTCCCACTCTTCCGGTGTACCGGATGAATCCAGGGAGTGTCACGTACATGGTCGGACTAGTGGTGGCTAGATTATACTACGGCAATTATGAAGTTATGTCATAATAGGTTGCGGATGAGGATCCCCACGATAGGAATTTGGACAAGCAGAATTGTGGATTTGACGAATTGTGAATAAGATGGAACTGTTGGAAGGAATACAATGCCCAAGAGAAAACGGCGCAAGATAAAATTGTTATAAAGCCCGATCCACACTCATGCCGTGAACGTCCGCGAACCCGCGAAACGCGAGTGTGGATGGGATCGCGCGAACCAAACTGCGAATATTCCTGGCTTATTTACACGTGAAGTTCACGCCAAGATTCGCGGCAAGAATTCTTGCCGTTATTCGCGGCATGAGTGTGGATCGGGTATTAGAGCAGATGATTCTGATCGATAGTAAGAATTCCGGATATCGACTTATTTCTTTTTGATGAATTGAAAACTCATTATTGAAAAATATTCAAGATTTTTTTCCTCGAAATTGAACATTTCTGCATCATCATCGAGTTTCCTTCAATTCTTCGAATAGTAATATGCAATTGGTTTGGATGAACCGTTTCCGGAAAAAATTCTTGTTTCAGAGCTGAAACTTCTCGATATTTTTTATATCCTTGCCAAAGCTCTTTAGAATTGACTATATCAGTCCAATATCATATCACGAAGTTTTTTATTGAGTTCTCTCTGATTCTAACTCGACAAAGTTTCACTACTGTTCGTTTCACAACTTATTGATAAAAATAATTCACTTTATTGTACTGTACCTAATTAAATAATTAACTTTATGCCAACTTTCCGTTGGATCCTTCTGTATTCCTCCACTTCCAGAGGAGTTTTTTTATTCGATAATTCCCCTTTGCCATCAAGGGTGCGTTCTGAAATTACCCATCAATTGTTCCTAGTTAATTATTTTTTCAAAGATGATAGGATCACTTTCAGTGTTACTATTTGTCCTATATGCGGTGATAGGATCGACGTTATTTTTTCACGGAGAAAGAAAGGGTAAAAGAAAAGATTTATAGCAATGTTTTAACCCTATCGGTCATCATGGACGGAAAGGTGTAGTGGGTGATTCCTATATCAGAATATCAGATCGAAGTAAAACTTTGCACAGGTAAGGAAGTAATACAAAAAAGTTCAAAGCAAATTTTCAACTTAACAGAATTGACATCGTATTAAATGAAAGAAAATAAATTTTGAAGCGAATATTCAACGATACCATTTATCGGATCGACGACGTTTTCGGCATACAGAAAGAAGGGGTACATAAGGGAGCTCAACTGCATATTCGAAACCGTCAAAAAGCATGGGAGGAAAGGGAAACCAAGTTATTCTTCTACAATTAATCGGATCGTCGTAATTTTCGCACAAGGAAATAAAGGCTACAGAAAAATGTATTAATGCACTTCCTAACCTCATCGAACATCATACCATTTGTATCGGCGTCAAAAAATTTCTTCGATAATTCGAATATTTGGGATTCTTCGGATACGAGAAAATATTTTTCATACCATTCACATCAATTTAAGCCCCTAATCAATACCTTAAATGGGTTGAAATCAAATCTATATAATAACAACTTTGATCACTAGGCTGATTCTGACAGAAGTTCATAGTTAACTTCAGATCACATGAAAAAAAAACAAAATACGAACACAATGGAAAAAAAGGTGGGTGGTTAAATATAAAATATAAAAATTACCAAAAGCACTGTCGTGAAGTCAGGAGCATTTGAGCGCTCGTACATCCACCTTGTATGTAGATTCGCATTTTCCAGTTTTAGAAAACAATTAAAGGAATTTTCGACAGCTGTCAAAAAAATTCTCAAACTTAGGCGAAACTCCAGACTTCATGTCAGTGCTTCAGCTGACCAATTTTTTTTCGATAATTCGCTAGAATTTTCTACGGTATCTATGGTCTTGGTAAAGCGATCTGAAGAAATTTTTCACGTAGTTTGAATACATTATTCTTCATCTATTTGCAAAATTTCATTCCAATCCAATCAGTAGTTCCGAAATTATCAGGAAAAAAATATTTTGAACGCCCATATTTACGGAACCCCTAGTCTAATTTTGCTCATTGATGAACGTGACCGCGACATTCGCGATCCAAACCTACCCTGAAAATTTCAAGTTCCTAGGCCTCTCCCTTCGGAAGTTATAATTTTCTATGGTTTCTATGGTTCTGGTTATGCGATCTAGATAAAATTTTGCTTCAATATATCATCCTCGATTAAAATACAAAATTTTATCTTGATCGAATCCGTAGTTTCGAAATTATCGAGAAAACAAAATTTCAAACGACCGTATTTACGGAACCCCTATTCTAATTCTCCTCATTGATAAACGTGAACGCGACATTTCAGAACCACACCTATCCTGAAAATTTCAAGTCCCTAGGCCTTTCCGTTCGAAAGTTATGATTTTCTATGGTTTCTATGGTTCTGGTCATACGATCTGGAGAAATGTAGCTTGAATATATAATTCTCCATCAGAAATCCACAAAATTTCGTCACGATCGAATCTGTAGTTTGGAAATTATCAAGAAAACTAAATTTCAAACGACCATATTTACGGAACCCCTGGTATAATTTTGCTCATAGATTAACGTGATCACGACATTCGAGATCCACACCTATCCTGAAAATTTCAAGTCCCTAGGCGTTTCCGTTCAAAAGTTACAATTTTTTATGGTTTCTATGGTTCTGGTAATGCGATCTGGACAAAATTCCACATGTAGCTCGAACACCTCATTCTCCATTTGAGTGCAAAATTTCATCTCAATCAAATCTATAGTTTTCAAGTAATCAGGGGAACAAAATTTTGAACCCCTTGTGGAATTTGGCCCATTAACGAACTTAACCGAGGCATTCGGGAACTGAAACCATACTGAAAATTTCAAGTATCTAGGTTGTTCCGTTCGAGAGTTATCGTGCTTACGGTCGGACGGACGGAATTTTTCGACGGATTCGTCATCAGTGAGTTGAACATAGTCGATTGAGACCATTTTCGGCTCAAAGTTCGAAAAATACAGACATCGTGACGAAATGATATAGCCCTCGTGTAAGTAGTACGAGCGCTCAAAAACATCAAAAATGGCATTGCCAAGCATCTTGAGAATTAGTTATTGAAAAATCAACCATTCAAAATAATATGTCGGTAGGCATGATAAAATATATTGGTTAACCTAACTGTCAACTGTTGTTGTTGAATTTTTTTAATTTTTTGAATGAACATTCAGGCATGTTTGAACAAGACTTTCCTTTAACGTTTTCGAATAAAGAATCAATATTTTTCCGTGTAATCCAATCCATCCCAGGCGGATAATTCAAACTTACTTCAACAATTACTGGCGATAAAAAAGAAAAAAATTCAAATTTCTTTTAATATCAAAAAGTTGTTCTCATTAGCCATCGATTTGTTAATTTGTTTTAATCTATTACCTTTCGAATATTTATACATGAACATATATCTGATTTGAAGAATCAAATCAAGAAAGCGATGAGAACAACATTGTGATATTGAAAGAACTATCAATTTTCAAATTTTTCTTTATCGCCTGTAATTGTTGAAGTAAGTTTAAATTATCCGCCTTGGATGGATTGGTTTGCACGCAAAAATATTAGATTTTTTTTCGAAAACTTTCGAGGGAAGTCTGCATACACGCCTGAATGTACATTCAAAAACTGAAAATAATTCCACATGTCATTTATGAGAAATCATCGAAACAATTATTGTGATGCATATAGGGCAAATGAAAGTAGTGTACAACCTTAAAAAATTTGATTGGACTAATAGATGGAGAATTCGAGTTGAATTTAAATTCAAGAGAAGCCCCAGAGTTTTGAAATTTCCAGGGTATGTTTGAGGTCTAAATGCGCCGATTAAGTAAATGTTAAAATCCGGCGTGGATATTGCCATCGGAACTTTTTTTCCTAATAATCCGAAAAAAGCGTTTCTATCGAATTACAACTTTGAAGTAAGTAATGAATAACCACACGAAAGTTCATGTGAAATTTTTTGAGGATCGTAAAACTGAAATAATTAAAACAAAAACTTTTCAAAAAGTTCAGTATTTCAGGTACTATTCTTTATATTCTACTGAAATTTTGTGTTTATATATGGGTCATCGATAAAATGAGTTTTATAGAAACTGAACTATACTATATTTTGATTATATAAAGTTGGGAATGGGGATGTGTGATAAAATATGTTCATTTTTGGCTTTTCGGAATTTTACTTGAAAATCTGATAACTCCAATTTCGGATGAAAATACCATTGAATATACCGATTTGGAAATGAAAACTAGGTGAATCGGATTCAGAACGTCCTCTTTCGATAATTTCGAGGACTTGAATGGATGACCGCTATGGCGAAGAGTTTAAACAATCGCTCAAGAGCTCCTCACTTCACGTCTGTGCATTTCTTGAATTCTTTGATGTTAGCATCGTTATATTTTCATGCATACTCACAATTCTTTTGTGATCACACTAACAAAATCTCGCAAAGCCGTCTCTGTCAGTTGGTCAAGGGACCGGAAGATATCCGCTCCTAAATTTCAACAATGAATTTGAATAAACGAACTCTCCTAGAGTCGTAGTAAACAATAGTAGAAGAGTAATTCATCATGCCTGATTACGTAATCAGAATTCCATTGAAAATTGGGAGAACGCGAATTGTGCCACAGAATGGTCGAAGGGTACGCTCATACTGGATGTATTTCCTTCGTTGGTTCATTACTTTGTTCCCTGTTTGTGGAATCGACATGATGCTGGACGGTCGGCGTTCAATGAAAACTAGTTGATTGATTTATTCCACATTTCATTTGAATATGTATCGCCTAACGTGCTTGATATAATGAAAAAGGGAAATAGCGCGAATTTAATCAACCATGGGTGGACTTCGTGGGTTTCTCTGATTGATTTATTGGTTTGATGATTTTTTCTTCTGTTTGATTTTCCGCTTTATTGGAGTGATACCTGGCTTCTCTTCCTCAAGAACATGCATTTTCTCTTTCACCGTCGCAATCCAAATAATTAAACAAGTTCATTACTTAGGCTTTTCGTACTCAATTTCCATTCAATTACTGGGAATGTTTTTATTTTCAATCCTCATTGTTATGAGTTGCGGAATTTCGAGAAGAATAGTAACTGAATTTGATGCGAAATTTCAAAGTAAAAAGTTGGAAAGGGAACAGTGGACGGACGGATTCTTTTGATTCGATTACTGATGGTGAACTGAAAATTTCAGGAGGAAACTGAAATGTTTTTTCCTCAAACGATTTCAACAGTTTACTATTGAGAATAATAAACAAATTAATCGAAGAAATCGGCTTCGCGGTAAAGAATTTTCCACTGAGTAAAAATCTTACCAATACACGTTTCGAGTTCAATTGATTCAATACGTATTTTGCATATGAGAAGTATTTACCAGGTGTCTGATCGAATCAGTTTCATATATGCTGGTTGATATTATAATTTATAATCGATCAAATGTGGGATAATTAATTTCATCCTGCATTAACTCGATATATCACTCATGGTTGCAGCTCAGATAGATTGTTTCATTTAGGAAGTTATTATCTTTCTTGATGTCGAAGAGGCATTTAATAACGGACACCCTGGTCTTATTCACAAAATGAAAAATATTCTTTCAGTAGCTCATTCTTTAACCTTACTGAATCATTCCAGGTGACCAGCGACATCTCTGTCTCTCTGTGATGTAACCTGGGGAGATCAAGGAAGGAACATTGCGATGTATCAATTCTTTGTTCCAAAATATGTATCTGATCCAGAATAGGTGAGAAATCTATGATATTATATCAAAACTACATCCATGATTCGAACTGGCCATGTATCAGTTATTTAGTTACTATGTAACATACAGGGTGTTTTCAAAGGTGAGGCTTTTCTTTCGACCAGCAATAGACCTTATTAAAATAAGTCGATATACCAAAAATCGTATAAAATATTCATCAGGGCCGAGTATTTCGAAATCAAAGGTACCCGCGAATATGAGAATTTCTGGATCTGTATTGGTTCCTATTGATATTCAAATGTTTAGATATTACCAATTGTGTGAGGTCAGTATACGGGAATTCATTTAGGTATATGATGCGTATGATGACTAAGTTTTTCGATCTTAACCCCTGTGATTTCTATCTTTGGGGTCATTTGAAAATATTAGTGTATAAGTTATTATTCGAAATTACGCCGGTCAAGACTTTGTGTGCATCAAAAAAATGGTTACCATTTCGAACAATTTCTGTAAACAATTTGGATCAATTTTATCGGTGAGTTAGCGAACTTTTTCAATCAGTAATATTTCATTTCCTTAGTTTGAACTTTGAGAATAATACCGTTCAGGAAAAATCTCCTTATAACAGTTGAAAGCGAATACAAATTTTCGATAAATGAATGCCGAGAAAACATCGCATTGAGGCGATAAAGTCACAGCTACATAGCATGAATGTAAATTCACATCAAATTTGTGAAAGATAAAAGGTTTTTTATTTTTAATTTAAATAACTACATATTGTAATGATTGATTTAATTCTTCATTGATGTTTCTGATTTTTTTCAGAAAAATAACGAAGAGATATCTTCAAAGAATTGAAGATGTAGATATGACTGTTGTTCCATCAGCTATAATTTTTATTCGTAGTTGAGAAAACATTGTTGTATGCTTTCTTAGCCTAATGTTGCAACATACTCTTCACATATTCATCAGCACAACAATTTCCAGGAGTTCCTTTTTTACCCGACTATGTTTTGGTTTTTTCACTATCATGATGATTTGTCTTTTGTTATCTCCAGAAATGTGAGTGATGTTGTTAAAAATTCTGTGTTCTTTGATTTTGTTCATTTTTTTCATATTACATATCATTTTTTTTCTCAAGGGGTTTATTCCTTTGTTGTTTGTTGTACTGTTTATCTTTGCAGAATATTTTTGTTGTAGTCGTATTCTTATTTGCCCGATATTTGTTTTATTATGAACGTTTTGTTTTTTTCAGATCTATTTACTTCAGGAATATGTTTTTTTTGAGAATCATTCTTTGTTCTGTGATTTTTTTATTTCGTTGGGATTATTTTGACGAATCAATAGATTTTCTCATCATTTAAATTCAAAAAGAAGATATATCTTTTTTTTGTACAAGTCGAATTTTGATAAACGTCTTTTCCATTTTCATTATACCTCTAATCCCCTCCTACATATATACAAATATAAACATATCTAAAATTTATCTTTGATAGATTAAGAATATCTTTTAAGAATATATACTAGCTGAGTAATGAGTATGCCATGCTTCCCAAAGAGATCAGTCTTGAAGCATCAACTCATGAATGAGTTTCTGAGCTGTATATTACGTCTCAGCAACATAAAAAATATGCATCATAGATATCACTGAATTGAAACCATAATATATCTCAGACATCTACGTTATGGAACAAATCCTTAATATTTACATCAAAAACATGTATCAGGTGATGAGGTCCTAATTGAATATTTGAGACATTGCTGCTTTATTTGATGTAGCCGAGCACTTTTCTTGAGTAGGATATAGAAGCGTCTCTGCGATATCCAGCTATGCATCCGCTCTCTTCTTGTTATGTACCTGCGACATTATCAAGGATCACAGGAAGGAAATGTCCCAGCTATATAGCTGCTCTGTAATATTGTCAATGAGATACTTATGTGGAATTTTCCAAACTGAATTAAATAAAGGTTAATACAACTTCTCTCCGAGAAATGCAGGTGTTCCTCAAGGCAGTGCACTGGGAGCTTTACCATATAATATGTCAGATTTGCCTCAAGTCATTCAGATCCTCAGACTGGGTCAGCTTCGAAATAATCTCCTAATATTATATTCACTCTCCGAAAAGAAACATGTCCTTTCAATAAACAATTTACAATACCACAAACTGGGAAATATTTAAGACTAGAAGTCGATGCTAAATTAACATGTGAAGAGCACATTATTGAAAAACGAAGGGAAACATGAGAAGGTCATTAAAAATATATTCAAGGACATCCATTCAAAGTGGAATATCGTTATATGAATCATCATAAAACCTATTTGCACATATAGAATCGAACTCTGGGGATGTTCTCCCAAATCTAATTTGGCAATAATTCAAAATTCTTCGCCAAATTAGTATGTTAAGCCCATAAATATTTTAACTTATGGTACAGCTCAGCTCCCGGATCAATCAACCATAAAAAAAATATTCAAGAAACTGTGTAACTAATTAAAGTTATTAATCACAGGACATCAATTTGCCAAATCATTTTGTAATTACTAGCGTCCTTATGGTGATCGCCAGCTTAGCTTATAGAATAGTATTTCCTGATTGCACAATTAAGTATAATAAACAAAAATAGGCAGTACTTCAACATCATTCCAATCGATAAAATGGTGACGACAACAAAGGTTGAAAGAACCAAATCCAATTGGAAAATGCTTTGGATGATTTTTCACTATATGTAATGTTTAACAGTTCTCCATAAAAGCATATGTCGTCCAAAAAATCGGTCCAAATAATCGAAACTTTTATTATGACTCTTTTATGTGAAATATTACATCAACTTTCAGTTCGTAATTTCTGTTCTCTTATTTTCTATCTAATAATTGGTACTATCCAACATCAGTCGATTATGTGCCACAATATTCAGGGTGTAATTAATCCTGTTACATAGGTACCTTGTAATAATAAGCGTGAATGGCTATAAATCTCGCGTTGAGATGAAAGGGAAGGATCCACGGATATTTGCGGCGTATTGAATGCAATTCCGAACTTACTCCTACTTCCCTAATTAAAGCGCAGAACAGACTGAATTATTGGCGATTCCAATCAAGGCTATTCGTCATTTCAATATGTAGTTGCAAGTTGTGTTTCTACAGGATATGCTAGATGCATTCTATTCATAGGCTGTTAGTTCGGTATATGAGAGGTTGGAATGCCAGAATTTATCCCCATAATACAGCCATATTGGTTGTATTTAATTGGAATTCTTCAACTATCGTTGTTGGGGTTCCGTACTCGAGGGGTATTACTGGAACCCTCTCAGCATGGAAAAGGGTTTGGAACATTTGTAATTGAGAACATGGGCATTGTGAAGCTGTACATTACAAAATTAAAATGCACCACTGCTCAAAAATTTGAATTTTATGTGATCAATAGGTATTAATTCAACTCACGCAAAATTGTTTACGACATCAAAACCTTCGTTACAAGTGTGACTTCGAAAAGTTATTTGAATGGAGAATTTCAATTCAGAATCGTCCTTGCAGGGGAAATTCGACTAGTGCGAGTCTGTTGGAAATGAGTATTCTTATTGAGTTTCATTTGCACACGAAACCTTTGGATTTGAATTTCAATAGAAATTGAATACGAAATTCTACTTTCATCTTTTTTCGAACTCGAGCTTTTAGCTGAGCTCATGAAAGCTTGTTATACCCTTAACTTCGAAAAAATTGTTCTCCGGAAAGAATTGCGAAATCTGTTTCAGATGTCGTAGATTCAGAATCTGTGGAAAATTAATTGTCATAATGAATAAACACAAAAAGACCCTTAACCAAGAGGCAGTCGGACTCCCAACCTCCGTGATATGATTCCAACTGAAATAAAGCGATTCCTGAATCACAAATATGAGATATTCAACCTGAGCAAAACATACATCGTAAGCGAAATGAATAGATATCTCCGTATCTCCTCAACCAACAGACAGTTGCGGTTGATAGAAGATGAGACTCTGGAACTTTTCAAAAGTTCCAATAAATCGTATATTATGTGCTCAACAGTTAATCGCTCCGATAGCTTTGGAAACAAAAGTTAGTTAATGAGATTGGAATAAAAATAACTTGTCAAACAGGCAGCGTTTATCACTTAACCCACAACTTCTGAAGTATAATATTTTTTCTGCAGGTAATTACTCTAGAATATCATAAAGAACGAGTTAGCTCTTATCTCCCTTCAAAGAAAAGATAATAAAACTTCAGTAATATCCCACAAGTTTGCATAAAAGATAATTTTTCCTCTTTGATGTAATTTTGCCCCCAGGAAAGATACACGAAAAGTTTCACCGAACTTTTCCGTGATCCCCTTGTTCAGAAACATCTATCACAATATCGACATTCGCGAACCGAAAAGAAAAATTTGATTTAAAACCGTCAGACTGCCCTGAGTGCCAATATCAATCATTGTCTCTCCTCCCGCAGTCGACTCCGAACTTCGAAATACAAGAAACCAAATATTGTTCCACGTTCCCCTGCCTTTTAGATGTAAATGAGCCACTTCTAAGCCTCCTACCTGCAAATCTTCCTGAAACCAGCTTACACCAACTCCGCCTCAAAGTTCTGATAGACAGCTTTTTCTTTTTCGACAACTTGCTCTTCTTCCAGCACGGCGGCAGATGCAATTTCATAATACGGTAAAAATAGACGTAATAAAATAGCACGAACACCAACGTCCTATATAATCAAAGCACGAAATCATTTTCCTGGCCTCCTTCGATTGTTTTGTCTTTCTGTTTAACGAAACGTTTATCTTCGTCTTGGTGGAACTGATTTGCTTGACACACCTTTTAACTGTTCTTCGATATCCTCCTTGAATAATGGAATTGTGATATTGATCGATATGGAGATGAAGAACGAACTTGACACTGATCGGCGTTACACGACAAATGATCTCCAAGAGATCCAAGAAAATCCTGACACATAATAAGGTGGAAATCTCTAAGAGGTTTAACATTCTACTCTCGCTTTAACTCAACGATCCCAATTTTCAATGAGAAAATGTTTATATCTATACAATACATATCGATACCTTTTTGCCAAATTATCGTAAGCCTCAACGTACTACGTTGAGGCTTACGATAGTTTGGCAAAAAGGTATCGATATAAGCAGACCGTCTTTACCAAATTTTTATTTAATTGCATGAATGTGGAATACAATTTTCCATGAAAAAAGGCTAGTCGTTCATGATATAAGTAATAGCAGAAGACCAGACAGGCTTTCGTGGAAGAAGATTTAGTAGTGACGACTTGTTTCGTCTAGGGCTATCAATGTGTTGGACATCACCTTGTGCGATCCAAAAATTTCAAGGCACGAGAAAAAATGTATACAAGGTGAGGCTTTTTTTTGACCAGCAATAGAACTCATCAAAATAAGTCATTATAGAAAAAATCATTTATATAAAATATTCACCAGGGCCGAGTATTTCGAAATCAAAGTTACCCCTGAATCCTAGAAATTCCCAGCTCGGATCTGATTTAGGTTCGTATTGATATCTAAATGTGTAGATATTACCAGCTGTCTGAGATTCCTTTGGGGTCATTTGATAAAATTAGTGTATAAGTACAGCGAGGTGAATAGTATGACAAGTAAACTTAGCATTGAAAATGCTTGTCACATTACTCCGTGAGCAAACTTATGTGATAGTTGCTGCATGTTTTTCGCACAATTTCTGTGAACAATTTCGATTTCAATTTTATCGGTGAGTTTGTGAACTTCATAATTTTTTTCCAGGGCCTGTTTCCTCCCCTTTGTTTGAACTTTAAGAATTATATCGTTCAGGAAAAATCTCCTAATAAAAGTAGAAAGAGGATACACAAATTTGAGATAAATTGTATCGATAAGTTGAGTATTTTATTTACATTATGAGGGATTGCACATGGCCTAGTGAGATAACACGATCCAGAATCGTATCAAGATATTAGTGCAAAAAATTCTTTGCACTTTTTTCAAATTGAATATTTTATATGATCAACTTCCAACGAAATGATCTCGTTTGATGAGTCAAAAAAAAGGCTCACCTTAAAAAACACCCTGCATATACGATTATAATAAATCTTTTATAGGAGAGAGCTAGGAATGTCGGGAACTGAGACTACTGAGAAGATTCCAAATGAAACTATTCGAACTTCAATTCAGGTGAGCCACACAATAACTGAAGATATAAGTACAATGCAGTTAAAATGGCACAGACACTTTAAAATAATGAAAAAGCAGCAATATAATCTCCTACTTATATCACATCATCGTGTTCTAACTTCATAATTTCGACAGGTTCCACAAAGACCATGAAAAACAATTCAATCAGCAAGCATGACAGAAAAGATACATATTATGTTCTCTTATGTATTCAGAGAGAATATAAATCCTCACTGGATTTCATTCACCTAAATGAAGTGAGTAAATTTTTAGGGGTGGTCCAAGAAGTTCCCATTCAAATGCTAGGTACCATCCCAGTTATATAATATCATGTGTTGAAGCAATATTTGAATTCCGTTGAAAGCAAATAGAAAAGAATTCAAACAGTAAAGTTGGAAGCAATCAGCGAATTTTCAACTTACTTTCGACAGATGTCTGCTTCCTCAAATATTGATCGGGATCGGCGTATTCGTTTTCGTCGTTGAAAATAGTCTTTGTCGAATTCCTCGAGTACAAGGTGCTGCTGGTACCTTCAATAGAGAAACATTACTGTTAACGAAGTCCACACAGCACGGATGAAATAAGAAGTACATATCGCAAAAATTGATGGAAGAAGCGACTAGCATTAGAGTTTGGTAAACATAAGATATCTGATTAGATTATTCGACATAATCATAAATGATTAATATGAGGAAGTGGAGCTATTGGAATCACCTATAATTGTATAGTCGAGGAATATCGTAATAGATTTGGAGCTTATATTCCAATTATGATCTATATTTCCAGAATACAGAGACAATTTGAAATGAGGAAATTTATTTTTGCTAATACTAGGCTCTAAAGTTAGACAGGTCTTGAGTAATAAAAGAATTTAGTTTTAGATTAACCAATACAATCGGGAATGAATTCATGACACATTAAAAAATTCTTGTGCAACTCGAACATAAATTACAAATGTACTAGGCTCTAATGAAGGAAATGTTTTTTTTCAAACTTCAGCTTTTTCCCTTTTAAAGAAGCTAAAAATCACCAAACGGACAACTTTTATTATTCATTACCTTTATATTGTTGAATTTTTGTGTTTGCAATAATCGGGAAAAAATTTTCAGAGCATTTGAAAAATTACCTATACAGGGTGTTTCAATGGTAAATGTACATACGTTTACCTGAAGTAGAGCTACCCTAGACGAGTCCAAAAGACCTATACCTATATGATAAGTCTTATCAGCTTCACAGCCGAGATACATGGTGATTTATGTTTTCGCCAATATTTTCACTAATTTGGTCGACGATGCAGATCAACATGTAATGCAGAACTTATATTACCAGAAAGTAGACGCGCTTCGATACAATTTGAAGAACCGCGACATCTGACGGTGAAATGTCTACAATTCTTTCTAAATTGATTTTCGAGTCTTATTGAAGCGT
The DNA here is from genome assembly GCA_963966015.1 of Aphidecta obliterata. Lineage (NCBI taxonomy): Eukaryota > Metazoa > Arthropoda > Insecta > Coleoptera > Coccinellidae > Aphidecta > Aphidecta obliterata. Next base: position 29,631,308 of record OZ014432.1, read on the forward strand.
TTATGCCTTTTTGAGCGCTCGTACTACTTAGCATTCCGTCACGATGTTCTGTATTTTTCGAATTTTGAGCCGAAAATGGTCTCAATCGACTATGTTCGACTCACTGATGACGAATCCATCGGAAAATTCGAGTCTGTCCGTCCGGCCGGCCGTAAGCACGATAACTCTCGAACGGAACAACCTAGAGACTTGAAATTTTCAGTGTAGGTTCAGTCCCCGAATGACTCGGTTACGTTCGTTAATGGGCCAAATTCCACCAGGGGTTCCGTAAATATGGCCGTTCAAAGTTTTGTTCTTCTGATTACTTGGAAACTGCAGATTTGATCGAGATAAAATTTTGCACACAAATGGAGAATGAGGTGTTCTATGAGCAAAATTATACTAGGGGTTCCGTAAATATGGTCGTTTCAAATTTAGTTTTCTTGATAATTCCAAAACTACAGATTCGATCGTGATGAAATTTTGTATACTAATGGATAATGATATATTCAAGCTACATTTCTCCAGATCGCATGACCGGAACCTTAGAAACCATAGAAAATCATAACTTTCGAACGGAAAGGCATAGGGACTTGAAATTTTCAGGGTAGGTTCGGATTGCGAATTTCGCGGTCACGTTCATCTAAGAGCAAAATTAGACAAGGGGTTCCGTGAATACGGTGGTTTGAAATTTTGTTTTCTCGATAATTTCGAAACAACGGATTCGATCGAGATAAAATTTTGTATTTTAATCGAGAATGATATATTAAAGCAACATTTTGTCCAGATCGCATGACCAGAGCCATAGGAACCATAGAAAATTATAACTTCCGTAGGGAAAGGCCTAGGAACTTGAAATTTTCAGGGTAGGTTTGTATCTCGAATTTCGCGGTCACGTTCATCAATGAGCAAAATTAGACTAGGGGTTCCGTAAATAGGACTGTTCAAAATATTTCGTTCCTGATCATTCCGAAACTACTGATGGGATTGAAATGAGCTAGCTGAAGAATAATGTATTTAAACGACGTGCGAAATTTTGTCCAGATCGCATCACCAAGACCATAGATACCGTAGAAAATTCTAGCGAATTATCGAAAAAAAATTGGTCAACTGAAGCACTGACATGAAGTCTGAAGTTTCGCCTTGGTTTGAAAATTTTTTTGACAGCTGTCGAAAATTCCTTCAATTGATTTCTAAAACTCGAAAATGTTAATCTACCTACAAGGCACAAGGTGGATCTACGAGCGCTCAAAAGCTCCTGACTTCAGGGCTTTTCGTTATTCTTTTTTTAATAAAACGACTATGAACAAGAGCGTTATCGTTTTGCCAAATATGTAATTTTCGAATTTTGAGCCGAAAATTGTTTCAAACGATCGGGTTGGACACTCGTGATCGAATTTAATTCGGCCCGTCCGTCCGTGCGGTCCTCAACACGATAACTTTTGAGACAAAAGGCCCAGAGTTATGAAATTACTATTTCGTGTTAGTTGAAATGTTCTTTTTTCAACATTCCTATACTTACTTTTCAGAGTTTCCGAGTGGGTCTCGTGCAGGGTGGCTCTGTTCCGTTTCCGTTGCCTCGGCGATCCCGAATCTCTGCAACAAAATTGTCCAAATTAGCCGATTCGGTAATTTTCCGACGTCATAGCCGGTCCTCGATTCGTTACGACACGAATTCATCCGTTTTGATAACAGCATGATCCAAGCGGTGAATTCACATCGAACTTTATTGTAATGTCATGTCAGTCACGGCCTCAGGATTTCCGCATGGAAGGCTTTAAGTGCGGGAATGGAAAAGGGCGAGGCGAGTTTGTGTGGGTTGGCAATCTAATGTAGGTAATTGGTGTATGTGGAATAGAGAAATCCTTGAGGGAACTTGGTCAACTTCGGTTTTCCTCTTTCTCCACTGGGAATGTGAGATTTACTGGTGCCATTTTCCTTTGAAGAGTTTATTCTCGGTGAGAGGAGCGCGGAAACGATTGGTGCTAGAAAGGGCTATTCAACGAGATATTTCGCTAAGTGTCCGAGGCATCAAATCAAAATTTTCGAAACTCCCACATTTAAAATGTTATAATGATGATAGTGTGAAGTGGTCGTACACATTTGATTTATCTTGCTCTGAACATCAAGAATCCACTGTATTCGAATCTGACAGCGAGGGGGAACTACCAGTCTTTTGCGGCACCCCAAGACATCATCTATTGAAGAGGTTCAAGCAGATTGCATCGCCAGTACTCATTGAACTTACACAAACAAGCGTTCACCTTTGATGTTCCAACAAGATTTTTGAAGGTATTAGTTTGGCCGTTATCCATCCAACCTACTTGGGTTAATGTGCGAATTTTCATTTTTTATTCTAAATGTAAGGGTAAAAATTTTTTTATTGCCTGGAGGAGCTGATTCAAAACATTTGTGTATGCATCATCCAATAATTCAATCCTGCAATGAACATCGATAGATAAACAATATGGTATTCTTTTTTAACGAAATAAATGCAACTCATCGAAGATTCATTGAAGGTTTCTTTCTCAAAATGTTTATGTTTATATCCCGACTCTCCTAGACCCCTCATAAGCTCAGAGCTTGGGCGAATTAGGAGACCCAGTTGTGTTCAGTTGTGAAAATCGACTTACATCGTGAGTTCCAATCTGAGGGAACCTTCAGAGTTTTTGATGAGGCTATGAGCATTAGTGTATGTTAAATTTCTCGTTGACTGACCATTGATCGATTCTATAATCTCTCCTTCTCGTACACCTCTCAGGGCCGCCTTGCCACTCGAATTAACCTACAACAAATGAAACAAATGTGAATATTATGTGTTGCCTACATATTTCAAGAATGTTATCGAATTGGTATCACCGAAAATATGCCTACTATTGTTAACCACTTTTTGCTGTTATTTTTATGAATCATTTTCTTTACAATTTCAAGACATCACAAAAAAAACGAGAGGTGGGCAAATTTTGAACGGGTTTCAGCAAATAATCATTGATGAAAAAATATTGAATGAACTGCTACAGAAGAATACAAAATCCGCTACAAGCGTGAAAGAGTGACGAATTCTGACAAATACATCGTTTTTTTTTCAAATAAGTCAATAGTACTTTCCGAAAAAAATACACCCTTGAAATGTTGAACTATGATGAATCTAACAAAAAACCTTCATAACTCACTAAAAAGATCGTTCATCTTCAAACTGTCGGTGCCAATGGCTTTAGCAAATAACATATTCCTTATAGAATTATGACTCCGCTTATATTGGTGTTTATATTTTGTGCATAAAAATAATTTCAACAAATTCCTGATATTAACTGATGGCTGTACTACTTCTTCACTCGTTCAAAAATTGGCTTCGGTACGATTGATGGTAAATGAGTATCTCCTTTCCCATCCCCTTCCATAATTTTCGTTGGGTTCTTTCTGTACTCCTTCTTCATCTGTACAGAAAATGAAGTAGTGGAATCAACCCCTTCCCTTCTCCTGTAATGATGTCCGATGAGATCAAAAATTTGGAAGAAGCCTTTAGTATCCCTGCTTCACTTCTAAGCAGAAAATCGACAGTTATTTTTTTTTTTATTGCAGATCAGGTTTTGTTAGTCTTTCTTAGGATTTCGCGTTTTTTTTTCTGGAAAGTGAAAGCAGTTTTTTTTAGATTGACGTTATGTAAAGGGTTATTCAATATAAATAATCCAACCCTTACAATCATCGTTCTTATAGAGAAAAACTTTTGGAATAAACGTTGCGTGGTTATGACTGAATTCTGACAAAATGCTATCGAAATAGCAAAGAAAAGTGCAGAAAACAACAATCAATATCAGAAAATGTCAGAACGTGCTGGACAACTATTCAAGAGATATTCCATGTACATTTATTCACTTCTTCTCTGAAAAATCTGTGTATCAGATACAATATCTACTATTTCTAATTATTGGACTATTGTTATATGAAACTAGTCGTACTGGACCAAACCAAATCGATTCAATTCATGAAAAATTTGTATAATTTTGAAAAATATTCGATGCTATTATTCAATTTATTCGTTAATAAAACAATATTGATGATAACAAACTTTGAAAAAGCAAATATAATAATGATTATATTCGTAATGATAAGAAACAGCAAGCTCACTGAATGAATAATAATTCGACAGAAACAATTTTCATTGACATCACACATCACATGTTGTATAACTAATCGCTGCAAATTTTAGACAAATGTTTATTACTTTGATTCCTCTATAGATTTCATCTCAACCAAAAAAATGTGATCCTCATTATCAAAAAAAAGATTCATGACCCACGGGGGCTTCGAACCCGTTCCAGCAATACGAAATTATACAGGGTGTTTCTGTTTCCAAATTAGTGTGAACCTTGGAGGACGTGATTTGCTGTCGTTTGAGCCATATCATTTATTGATAACCGAATATCAACAGTTTCCGAGATATTTGAGTTCTTGTTGTTTTTTTTTTTAATTCCTCACCTTACTATATACAGGGTGTCCGGGAAAATGTGGGAAATCTCTCGGATTCAGATAAAACATAGAAGAATAAGATGACAAGTTTCCATAATTTTTTTTCCTAGCGGCCCTCCCTACGGAGATACGGCCTCCTAAATGACGCCACTGGAAATTCATTTTACTGAAATAAATTTTAAACTACTTGATATAATTGGATGAAAATTTGATATGATAAACAGCAGTAAAGAGCTCTTGAAATTCTGCCCTTAAATTTAAATTAGCTCGTATAGTTTACCAGGGGCGGACTAGGTTGTACATTTTAATGCATATATTTTTAACACCCTGTATGATAAGGAGTTGAAAAAAACAAATTTGGATACCTTGAACATTAAGCTAAAGTAAAGGTACTCTTATTCATTGTCGATAAAATGAACCGTTTTCGAAAAACGGAATAATAAAAGAAGTAACTATTTTATTTCTATCAAAAAGAACCATGAATTCTAATTTTTTTGTCTGCAACAAATTGTGATACAAAAGTTATTCAAGGAACAAAAAAATTATTGAATCCGACAAAATTTATCCTTATCACATCACAATGAAATGTATGTATTTTTGTTAAGGTGCCTTTCTGGGCCAAAACTACATTGTTAAGAATCTTTGTAATTTTGTCAAATTCAATAACGTAAACTGAAACTTTCTTGTTTCTTGAATAACTTATGTATAACACTTTGTTGCAGACCAAAAAAAATTGAATTCATGGTTTTTTTTCATAGAAATAAAAAAATTACTCCTTTTATTATTTTGTTTTTCAAAAACGGTTCATTTCATCGACAATGAGCAAGAGTACATTTTCTTCATCTTAATGTTCAAGGTAACCAAATTCGTTTTTTTTAACTCCTTATCATACAGGGTGTTAAAAATGTAAGCATTAAAACGTATAACCTAGTCCGCCCCTGGTAAATTAAACAAGCTAATTTAAATTTAGGGGCAGTATTTCAAGAAGTCCCTACTACTTTTTTTCAAATCAAATTTTCATTAAATTATATCAATTAGTTCAAAATTTATTCCAGTAAAATGAATTTCCAGTGTCGTCATTTCGGAGGCCTTATCTCAGTGGGAACTTGTCATCTTATTCTTTAATGTTTTATCTGAATCCAAGAGATTTCTCACATTTCCCGGACACCTTGTATAAAAAAATCAAAACTTTCCTGCATTAGATGTTGAAAAAGAATTGGTATGATTTGAAAGTTGGTATATGAAGAAAATAAAAATCAATTTCTGATATCAATTTGCCTGCAACTTTCGAATTCCACAATTTATGTATGGAAAAACAACTTGCCAAAATCCTTCTTTATTTCCTCAAAAATTTTTCGTGCGAATGCAGGCACTAGTTTCGTTTCAGTAGATTTTGATTCGAAAGGGGATACAAGCCAAGAAAGAAAAGTAACGAATTGAATATTTTTTTATTGCAATTGAACTCAAAATTTCATCAGAAAATTAATTTATAAATTATGTTCGGAATGTCCTCCACCATTCCTTATACAAACACGTGCCCTCTTTCTAATTTCTTCAGTCCTGAGATTTACTCTCAATCTTCTCGCTGCTCCGTCCAATCCCCCCACAAACTGTGCACGTGTATGTACATTCCCTTTCATATACTACACTCATATACTGCCCCAAACATGAAAATCTAACGGTGTTATATCCGGACTTCTCGCTGTCTACGAAATAACTCCTTCATTACCGATCCACTCCTCAGGAAACAATTCGTACAAAAACATACGAAAATTTAGCCTATAGTGTGCGGAATATTCCTGTTGGAAAATGATTTCACGCCTGTCAATCAAGGGAACCTCGTCCATATTTGTTGTCAGAAATTCTTCATAATTTTTTCCGTTCGAGTTATCAGGTAGATAGTAAAGACCTATCAAAAGATTAGCTATTGCTTCCATCCAAATATTAACGCTAAATCTCTATTTTTGATGCCGGACATTCAAAAGGTTCTGCTGTGTTCTCGTCCATGATTTATGTCAAGATCCCTGCGATACCTCTCTACATTCAAGAGGTTGTTTAAAAATAAATCTGCTGAACGAAACTGGTGATTGAAAATAATTTTTTCATACATAAATTGTGGAATTCGAAACTTGCTGGCAAATTGATATTAGAAATTGATTTTTATTTTTTTTATATTATACACTTAAAAATCATACTAATTCTTTTTCAACATCTAATACAGGAAAGTTTTGCCTTTTTCATACATATCATTTCCTTTTCTGATGAAAATACCTTATCCAAAATTATAATCGAATTGGTGAGAAATCTTTTGAAAATAACAAGAACTCAAATAAGTTGTAAACTTTCGATTTTTGGTTATCAATTAATATGGCTCAAACAACAGCAAATGAGTCATAATAACATGTCCTCCAATTATCTTTTTGAAAAACCCAACACAGTATTGTTTAAAGTTTTGCTGAATAACATCAATGTATTTCAAATTTAATTACTATAATTCCACGTTTTGGCTAGTGCAGAATTTGAAGAACGAATGAATCCGTCTGTTCGCCGGCTAATGTTCCATGAAATGTTTTTCAAAAATCAGTTGACATCCGGCATTGATACTCTCAGCTCGAGAACCCGATTCATGAATCACTGAATACTCCCTTTGTGTATTTATGCTAAGATGTAGGTATATAATCAAGGATACTGTTTAAGAATTATTTGCCACATTGTATAACAGTGCAAATTCTTTGTTTTCACAACTTACATAACTATTGGGAAATGGAATCCTGGGAATCTCTAATACGGCACCACAGAAAAACTGTGAAAAAAGAATCAGTCTCCACATTTTTTCACCACTGAGACTCGAAAATCATTGACTGAAAACACTGCATTTTCACCTCATTATTTGAGCTCATTATCTCGGAATGGGTGATTCAGTTCAAATCAATGGTTTTATCCATGTTTTGTTTAGTTGCATTCAGAATTTACAATATCTTACGTCTGGCAAATTAGACAAAATTCCACTGTTCCGTTTCAGATAAACTGCACGAATTCCTTTTCGAGCAGATAGGGGAAGTTGATTCTACAGTGCCTTGAGAAATTAAAATCCGCTTTACTATATGTACATTTTATTTTTGTGGAGGAAATACTTCAAAATCTTGTACGCGAATAAAAAAAATTATTGGTAGTGCACAGTATAAATTTCGAAAAATATGAGTGATCAGGGAGAAAATTTTAAAAAATAACAGTGAATTATGTGGTATCCGAATATTTCAAAGCTTATAGCGTTAAATATTATATATATTCAAATGTCCGCCGAGCCATTTTTTGGAGGCGCGTATTCAGGAGGTCAAATTGTCGACGAGTTTATCGCTGAATTTGTTGGATGGCATTCGTGATGTTGACTTCAAGACAACACCAACACAAAGTCTGAAGGCGTTCGCCTCGATGATAATGTCTGACTTTGATCGTTTACTTTGAGTTCAATTTGGATATTATAAGGGTGCAGCAGTGCAGTCCCCTCGCCATGTTGTAGTCGAAGACAGGCCAAGTTCTTGTGAACGACTTCCTATGGTTTTCCCTACACTCTCACGCATAGCAGCGATGTTTTCATTGTTTTCAATAGTTTGTGCGTTTAGTTGACTCCAGAAAACGCCGAAAAGTCGACTCGGTTGTGGTGCTAATAAAGATCACATTATGCGCGGAACGTTTCTCGAACACATAAGTTAACGCTTTAACCTTCCATGGTTATTTTCCTTACACTACAGAATAATTCACAACCAATTTGACAGAGACTGCTTCAACAACATGCCCGCCATAACCTAACAAATTCAGAGCAATCCTAAAATTGAAAGAGCAATATTCTTAATCTTATTATTCACTGTTATATCTTCAAATTCGATTTCTCCCAATCTTAGCCTCCAAAATTATCGGATTCTCTGGATGAGAGGATCCATCGTTGTATTCTGCACTGCCCAAAACGCGAACTGTGAAAATTTCAGGTAGTGTAATTTTTTTCCTCGAACATTCCGAAGGTGTATAGTCAAGTCTCAATGGAAATAGAAGTAGAGTAGAGTAATAATATGTCATGCAATTAAATCGTTTTTATTTTTCTATGGATGAACGAATGTTAGAAAATTGAACCTACCAAATGTATATGGATTCCGAAAAAAAAAATTATTTGAGGAAAATGTAGACACCCTGGACGTGGATATTTTCCACGTTGCCGTTGGCACTAGATTTTCACACCATTTCATGTTTGTTGGAAAAAGTCATTGAAAACATCGGGAAGTAACGAAACGAACAGTTTTCCATAAATGGAATGATTCAGGAAAATAGAATCCATTCGCCGATACTAATAGCAACTAGCAACACATTCCCATAATGCCCTCGATTCACGTCATGATGGCGCCAAAGCCACTTTAAAATGTATAACAATGCTAATACATACCGCATAATCCCTGTGTTTTGCCGGCGAACAAAATTTCAACATGGTAGTTCAACAAACTTCAGTCTTTAACACTAAAACACCTAGCCACTCAACTTGTAAACAAGCACTGACAACGAGAGGGTGCACAAGAATACAGAATAACCCGTCTAATTAACATTCACCGTCGCCACTTCTTGCCTATAAAGTTATTATTTTCACGTGAATCGATGTGATGTTAGCTGAGGAATTTTTTGTATGATTAAGCCCTTTCCTGTCTGCCTGCTTTATTTCGGAATGATATTCGTCGAATGAAACCTTTTAGTGTTTACCGTGTTCTGGGTAATATTATATGTCCACCATACGCCCTTCGAGGGTATAAGGTTTCATGAAGCGGGAGTTCGGCATACGTTCCGAAGGAAATTATGAAAAAAAATAACGAGTGTGCGATGACTGGACGTAACACGTAACAATAACGCTCCATAATTTCTTGTATGGACTAATTGACTAATTATGGCTTTTCAAGGATACTACAGAACTATGTATATTTATTAATAAATATTTCTCAGCAGAGATAACATTGAGCTAGGACAATTCTAAATGACAGCTTTGAATTTTCGAAATATTGCATTCAATTATTTCTTGCTGAAAATTGATGGAGTAAACCTTGAATATTTTTCCTCTGAATTTTTATATAGAGCTAGACCCAAATATCCATATCCTGCTTTTTGCTACCAACACCCTTATACAGGGTGTTTCCAAATTAGTACTAAAGTTTTTAGGGGGTGATTCCTTGGCGCAAATTAAAAAGGGGCTTTCATGGAATCTAAAAATCTACTTGGTGACTCGAAATTGTATTTTAATCTTTTTAATATGAAAGTATTGCGTCTACGGAAATAACACAGGGATTAAAAAAGTTTTGCAATAAATTGTTCTTGACGGCGCATATTATTGACATAGGAAATTTTGTTCAGTGAAAAAGTTCTGATAAAAAATTTAATATTTTTTTCTATTATTGGAAGCGTATAACTTTTCAAGGAAAGGTCTTAAGACTTTTGTCCACGTAAAAGACCCCCTTCAATTTCCTACAAGTAATCACCCCCTGAAAACTCTCGCACATATTTGGTAACACCCTGTATACCTCAAAAACCACACAACACATCTTATTGAAACCAATTCCCGTAGATAGTGTTCCTTAAATTCTACTTGCTCGAATTTTCCAACTAATTATTTGAAGCCTAATGAGGCACTCTTGTCGAAGTTTGTATCTCAATATCTTTTGACTACAAGAAAATGTCATGAAAAATGCCATACAAAAATTTTTATTGTCAAAATATTATTAAACAACATCAAATTTTCTTAGGAACTACGATATACAGGGTGTTTGATGAGTGGTTGGCCATAGCCTGGAGGTGAATACAATATAAGCCATATATTTGGAATCTGAGATGTGGTTTTGATCGAATTTTATGGGTTTGTTCACTTCGAGAAGTCCTTTCGAATAGCTCACGAAATATCAATATTTTCAGGGCAGCAATCAGAATATCGTGGTTTATCTTTCAAGCCTCAAAAACTATATTTTCTACATCACTTAGAGAAATGTGAGAAATGTCGTTATTGCCATGAAAAAATAAATTATTCAATCTAAGGAATTCAATTTTCACTTTGAATGATACACTTGTTATAAGCGAGTAGCGATCGAACGAATTAATATTTTATGTAATTTTTTTGGAATCCGATCCTGATTTTAGTCTTTTCCTTTTCCCTTTTTCACTTCATTGTGTATTTTGTTCATATTCGGGATTTAATACTACACTTGAACTTTTATTATGTAATTTTTTGCATTTCTTTCTAAATGACATCATGACATGTCCTATCTAGTAGAGCTAGCTTGAAGGATCAATGAATATTATTATTCCAATGAATATTATTTTCGAAGACCTATCCAACGATACCCTACAGTGGCCTACAGAATTAAATGCCTTAGAATTTTGTTTTTCTTCTGTAACATATGTATATGATGAGTGCCACATAAATTTTTTTGATTTCATTTCTCTACACTTCATACAAGAAACCTGACTACCAAATTTCATTAATATAGAGCCAATAGTCTCAGTACGATGTGATATACTTTGATATAATATATTTTGTCAGAAGAGATCAACCTTGAGGTTCTGACCCACTTATCGAGATGTGAGGCATTAACCCTGGAACTGCACACTTGGGTCTCAGAGACCCAGAGCTTTATTATTCACGTTTCCACATGTCCATTAGAGTATTTACTGTTTATATTTTGAATTCAGAGTTCATTTTTTTTATATAAATATTTTATGTTCAATGTTCAAAAATTCAAATTTTCGAGTTCAAAGGATTATATTTTCTTGTAAGGTGAAATATCATGACTGATTTTTTTTGTATACTTCCCTTCATTCTCAAATAATATTCCAGTATCAAAAAATATTCAAATTATTTTTCCTTTCGACAAAAAAAAGCTTAGGGTTTCTGAGACCCAAGTGTGCAGATAATGTTGCAGAAAATAAGTGAGCAGTTCCAGGGTTAAATCTCCGACAAATAGTTAACGTGTTGATGTGTGGAAGGTCCGTCAAATTTCATGCATCCAGCTCTTATGTAGGGTGTGCCACAGATAGTAGCCACAGATTCGCCAGAAAGTTTACAATATGTAGTTTTTTTTAAAACTATAATTTTTCTGGCAAATAATGTTTGTTTTCAATATCTCTTATACTTCTTTTATAGCTCTCTAGAATATGGAAGCTAGCCATGGCGCAGCCAGTTCACAGTTTCAGTGAAAATCTCTGGAGGGAGAACTACAGCCGGTCTTTCATATTCATAATTCTCCACGATAGTGTAGAATCAGAAAATCAGAAACTGTCAGCATTACCTGCATGACATTCGGTACAAAAATTAGTTGCTATCTGGAATTGATACTCCCAAATTGTGAATCGGATCCATGAACTCTGAAGGCTAAATATTGAGGTATAAAATTCACGAAAATTCATGATCGAAAACTTTCCAACATAGAATCATGAGATTCGAAATATGCATAGGTATGATGTTACCCAATTTTTAAGCTTTTTTCCTGATTGTTCGTGAGTTATAAAATTCTGTTTCCAAATGTTTACTTAGACATATAAAACAAAACAAAAATTGGCAAAATTGATACCCCATTTAAACATACCATTGGAGCCAGTCATCAATAAGGAAACCTAGTTGATTATTGTAGATTAAATATCTCCTCTCCAAGAGTTTCGTCTTAAAAAATATTATTAATCAAGATACAACCGAAATACATTTCCATTCGGAAGATTAGAAGTTGTATTTACTGAGTAAATGATAGGAAATACTCGATACTTTTTCACAATCACGATGGTTTCACATCAAACTCACTTCCTAGAAACCCTCCCCTCCTTCAGCGATCACCAATATCACAATAACTGCTAATCCCAAGTAATTTCCTTGTCAGGGAAAAAGTTCTCCAGGACCCGCATATAACGTTCGTGAGATCTATAGACCGACATTCGTTACGACGATGTCATGTTATAACTAGAAAGCACTAAGGCCTTTCTTGAAAATAGCTCTTATAAACATTTCACGAGGGCGTAGGATATCAATGGGGAGCGTCTAACGAGGAGAGGATCAACTCAGCAAGTGGATACTTGAGTTACATGATGAAATGATATATTGTAGAAACTTGAGTGGGATCAGACTAGAGATTACTTAGGGCGGAGGGATAATTTCGAGAGGAAAATTCCTCCAACGTAAGAGGTGGACAGATCACAAGAAATTACTGAATTGCAAATTTCCGCCTGAAAAATTGCCCTAGGATCAGTTAGTAGTTCAGATATCCAACCGCGTGAACGGAATGTCGCACAGCAATGCGATTCCTGTCGGTATGTAAATTTAAATTATTCATAACATAATATGAATTATTTCCATAATTTCAAATATGTGCAAAAATTAGTTATAAATGCAAATTTCATATAAAGGTTTATTATTTTCCCGTCGCCATATTCCCATTATGTTCTACCCTATTCTATAAAACGTTGCACAGTGTGGGAATATTAATACAAAATATGTATAAATATTCCTAAATAAAAAAATATTGAATGCAAGTTTGATTTTTGCGCGCTTGTTTCTATGAACAAGAGCGTTATAATTTTGCCCAAATGTATGTGTAATTTCCAGATTTTTAGCCGAGAATGGTCTGAAACGATTAGGTTGGACTTATGACTGAAGGATTAGAAGTTAAATTCAATTCTGTCTGTCCGGCCAGCAGGCCACTTTCGAATGAAGAGGTTTATACTATAGTTTACAACTTTCCTGGATTCGTTCGAGGTCGGTTGAGTTCATTAATGGGCGAAACCAGCCGAAGGGTTTCGTAGATAAAATCTACCAGAAGATTTTTGAAAAATTATGTTCCAGAAACTCTTCGCTATATCTTACTGTTTCTGAGTTATTTAAAAGAGAAACAGTTTTCCGGAGGAAAAATTGTTATTACCTAGATATCTGATAAGCCGGTCCACAATTAGATCCATGTAACCCCAAAGAACATCAAATCCATCATTCGCAACTGTAGACCGGTTTCGACTTATAAAGTCTCATCAGTACAGTAATAGCAATGATAAAAAACGATTTCAGAGGCGGAATGCTTTGAAACGAACCGGAGCGTGGATCATAGAAAATTTTTCGCCGCCTGTCAAACAGCAACCGTCTCCACTCCTCTTCAGGTTCATGAAAAGATTCCTTGATCCCCCAAACAACAATTGTTTCTCTTTTGAACGGTTTCAATTAGGTAAACAGCCAAAATTTATTCATTAAATAAGTTATGTGGAAATTCCAGCTTTCTAGCTGTTCCATGTGGAAAGAATAAGCTCGTGTTAAAAATTAAACGTTTTCCTCGATATTTTTTTCATTACGGATTCATGATTCCTCTCGAAACTAGAGCAGATTTCGGAAAAAATAGACCAAACCGAGGGCTAAACGAATAATCAACGAATTCTTATAAGTTTCTTCAACACCCACGTGCAATTTCCAGGAATTTACGATCAATTTTGGCAAGTTGAACATTATTCCGATGACAGTTCATTCATTTTCTTCATTCCTTCTAGAATGCAATCGAAATTGGTGATATCGGAATGCAAAGAAGTGAATTTGAGAAATAGAGGTGAGTTATGATTTCCAACGAATATCTACCCTCATAATATTTTTCTTCTATATTTTCAGAACCAAAATTTCTTTCCCGATACCATAGAGGTAATAAATGAATACTTCCGTCCATTCTGGCCAGTGAAACGGAATTGAAGAAAGAAATAGGGATATTTAAACTTGGGAGGAAGTGATGATTTCCAATGAATTTCTAGCCCCACGTTTTTTTGCTGCTTTCGAAAAATTTCTCAATGTTAGATCAACAATCGAAAAATTATCATTTTTACGATTCTCGAGTTGTTGATGTTGCCATAGCATTACTTGATTAGGTAAATTGGGACACCAATCAAAAAAATTAAGTTTTGCTGATTCAATAATAATTCGGTGTTTAGATTTATTCTCCATAAAAATAAATTGACAATATGATATGGCCATTCTGGCACATAGAATTCTTTATTTCTGATATGTTCGGCATTTTGGTGATGAAATTTGTTTTGCTCAAATGGCGCTAGAAATTATTCCATTTATGCTACAAAATCATAGACGCATCTGACCTGAACCATGTATGATAAATATTCTCATTTTTGAAACCTCACAGATGTTATTGCATTCAAGGCACTTTATTACTGCATATAAACAACAATCCTGCAAGTTGCAAGATGTAATATGCTCCAATTCTGAATCCTGACTCGGATTTTACCAGCAACTTCGCAACTTTGTTCTTTTGGTTCGGCTTCAAACATTGTATGCGAGCTGTATTGTTCTAGTTTTTTTCGAGTCTGTTCGGCAAGATATTTGTTGAGTGAACTATCACCAGCGACTGGAACTATTCCACCCTGCCACTCTCAGTGATTGTTTCGGAGGATATTTCAAAGCAGCAAATTTGAAGAAATTTGGTATACATATAACTGTACTGAATTGTATCTCGAGAACGAAGCAAGTCAGGATAGAAGATTATGGGAATAAAAAATAATTTTTGAGCTCTCGTACTACTTACACGAGGGCTATATCATTTCGTCACGATGTCTGTATTTTTCGAATTTTTAGCCGAAAATGGTCTCAAACGACTATGTTCGACTCACTGATGACGAATCCATCAGAAAATTCGAGTCTGTCCGCCCGTCCGTAAGCACGATAACTCTCGAACGGAAAAACCTAGAGACTTGAAATTTTCAGTGTGGGTTCAGTTCCCGAATGCCTCGGTTGAGTTCGTTAATGGGCCAAATTCCACAAGGGGTTCCGTAAATATGGCCGCTCAAAGTTTTGTTTCCCTGATTACTTGAAAATTACAGATTCGATCGAAATGAAATTTTGCACTCGAATGGAGAATGAGGTGTTCAAGCTACATGTGAAATTTTGTCCAGATCACATGACCAGAACCATAGAAACCATAAAAAATTGTAACTTTCGAACGGAAAGGCCTAGGGACTTGAAATGTTCAGGATAGGTGTGGATCTGAAATTTCGCGTTCACGTTTATCAATGAGCAGAATTATACTAGGGGTTCCGTAAATACGGTCGTTTGAAATTTTGTTTTCTCGATAATTTCGAAACTACGGATTCGATCGAGATGAAATTTTGTATTTTAATCGAGAATGATATATTAAAGCAATATTTTGTCCAGATCGCATGACCAGAGCCATAGAAAACCATAGGAAATTGTAACTTCTGAACGGAAAGGCCTAGGAACTTGAAATTTTCAGGGTGGGTTTGGATCGCGAATATCGCGGTCACGTTCGTCAATCAGTAAAATTAGACTAGGGGTTCCGTAAATATGGCCGTTCAAAATATTATTTTCCTGATAGTTTCGAAACTACTGAACGGATTGGAATGAAATTATGCAACTAGCTGAGGAATAATGTATTCAAACTTCGTGCATTTTGTCCAGATCCCATCACCAAGACCATAGATAGCGTAGAAAATTCTAGCGAATAATCGAAAAAAAATTGATCAGCTGAAGCACTGACATGAAGTCTGGAGTTTCGCCTAAGTTTCAGAATTTTTTTGACTGCTGTCGAAAATTCCTTCAATTGATTTCTAAAACTGGAAAATGCGAATCTACCTACAAGGTGCATGTACGAGCGCTCAAAAGTTCCTGCCTTCTAACGGCAGTGGTTTTCGTAATTTTATTGTTGAGATTTAACAAGTTTGTTTGAAAACTCATATTTTCAGATGATTTTGAATATATCCATGGAAAATGTATGTTATGAAAGTTGAAAATTAATGACAAAAAACTAGTTGATATCATTTTACCAGAAATAACAGTGATATCTTAAAATTTCGAAAATATTCAATGCAAACTGATATGTAATATGGTTTTGAAGTTGTGAAAAAAAAAGCTCTTAAAATATATACATACTTATGTTTGGCTGATATGAGCGTGCGATCAATCTTTATATATAAAAATTGAGTGTCACGTTGTTTGTCCGGGATGAACTCCTGAAATACTGAACCGATTTCAATCAAATTTTGCACACTGTGTGCAGTTTGATCCAACTTAAAAGATAGGATAGTTTATATTTCAATTTATAGTTGCAGTTACTGCAAATTATTTGTTTATTATATATGACAAACAGTCATAATCATCTACGGGGCAACCTGGGCCTCAAATCGACGGCAGGTCATCGCGTCTCCACTACAGTCAATCGACAAGACCGATAACGTACGAGGTGTGGTGCTGATAATTTCGAAATTACTCATTGGATTGAAATGAAATTCTGTTCATAGATGAAGTATGATGTACTCAAACTACGTGGAAAATTTTGTCCAGATCGCATTGCCAATACCATAGATACCTAAAAAATTCTAGCGAATTATCGAAAAAAAATCACCTGAAGCACTGACGCAAAGTCTGGAGTTTCGACTTAGTATGAAAAATTTTTAGACAGCTGTCAAAAATTTCTTGAATTTGTTTCAAAAACTGGAAAATGCGAATCTACTCACAAGGTGGATGAACGAGCGCTCAAAAGCTCCTGACTTCACGGCAGTGCTTTTCAAATTTTTTCCTAAGGAACGGACTTCGAAAGTGTGACGACAGTTATAAGATCATTTTCGACCAGTTATGCCATCATTTCAAAGGCCACATTGTTTCATCAAGTCATCATAAGGTCACCATCAGAAACAAAACAAAATTCAACGATAAACTTTGGTTAGATTTTCAAATTAAATGAAAAAAATTAACTATAAGAATAAACTCATTAACTTATGCCTATGATAAGCAGATCTGTTTCAATTTATGGAGAATCATTCCTAAAAGCTTACTCCAGTTGAGGTGTACCGATCGATTCGGACCATTTTCTGAAAACACTTGGACTTATTCCATTATGGACGGCTCGTTGCAGACAATGAACATCATTTAAACTGAGTAACGTTCATTTATATATCAATTAACAAGAACGACTGACAGGCGGTATAGTTGAAATGAATTGAGTGTTGTTTTTAATAACATGAAATTTCTATGATGGTTTCATGAAGTTGAAATAATGGGTTCATACATCAGTTTGCAGAACCACATATGCAGATAAATTCATTTTGAGGATGTTCATTCATTTGAAGAAGTGGCAATTGAAACATTTTATGGTCTGAATAATCAGTTAATTTTCGACTCTATTTTTAAGGAAACTGCCGAGTCACGAATAATCAAACTATCACTATGTGCTTCCGATACACCATCAGAACTGAATATAATATGTATCAAAATCGAATGATCAATTAGATTCATCACTAAATTTATTATATAGTCCATTTGAGAAGTATTGACATCGAAGCAGGCCATGAACGTCCAGTCGAGGCTTTATTTCTAGTTACAAAAAAGTTACTGTTTTCATGAAATAAAACATAAATATAACCTAGAAAAGTGTTGAGTATACGAATTATCGAATACCTAATTAAGCCGGAATATTTCGATTGCAGTTTCTACATGAGAGTTCAGGTTTGAAAGCGCAAAAATATCGTGGAATGCTTTCATATGAAATTATCTCAAATAAAAGTCAACCATGGAAAATTGAAGATCATTCAAATAAATATTTATTTTCACTCAGGACCATGCATTATTTATTGGTATTGGAAATCTTGCAAAATTCTAACCATATAAGAGTAGCATTTTATGTCAGGATTCAAGAAGGATAATTAATGGAATTCTAGCAGGTAGCTAGTGGTGCAACAGAAAAAATTTTTTGGATACTTCGCGAGCACAGGGCCAAAAGAATGGATTGGAAAAAACGTTACAATGTATTAAGAAATAAGAGAGAAACAAAAATTAAGAGTCTATGTAGTACATGAAGAATTTTGACATCAAATTTGTACCGAACTATCAATATATGAACCAATTTGTGAATTATTTATTGCTCGATGGTGAATACTTCAAGAAAGTCAATTTTTATTTTCATTCATTAAAACTGTCCATGAATTATTGAAAATATTATAAGTGATGAGCAATTTTACAATTATTCAGTATACTTTTGAATTGGGAACAATATAGCATGTGTATTAGCAGAGGGACAGGGTACCATACAGTATAATTATAATAAATAAACTTAAAATATCTATGAATGATACAAGAGCAAAGATAAAAATATTGAAAACTTTGTTTCCACGTAGTGTAGTGATTTGGATGTGTTTATCGAATAAGCTGACATAATCCTATTGATGGGCATCCTTTTGCAGCGAAGGTTTCAATATTTCAATAACCCATTTATGAAATAATTCACCATTCATAGTAATCCTTATCATTAATACCACTATCAAGAATCGGATCACATCCAGGTAAAAATCCATCAATTGTTCCAGCATTCAAAATAGTGCACCTTCTGCCTTTACCCTTGAATATACTAGGTGCTCTTTGGCCAGTTCGAAAAGGATATCTATATTGATATATTCATTGTTTTTAATTCTAGCAAAAACAAAGTCATTCAATGTCTCTTTGAAGGAATAATCGTATCGCACAGGTTTTCTTCCACTGCTAATTCCAGGCTATAATAACATGCTAATATTCTACGGACAGGGCTTGGTGAAATCTGAAAATTTAAGAGACATTGATCAATCAGAATACACTTTGAGTAGGTGAATATCAGTTTACCTGAAACACTAGCGGAAATATATGCCAAATCTTTGAAAAACTCGAAGTAACACCGACAAACTGCCTGGCGTTCTCTTGTAAGGCGCGATGTATCCTGGTCAATTCCAGCCATTTTAATAGCATAAGACAATAAATACTCAAATTCAGAGCAGATTTTTATAATTACATATTCACCAATATCTTCGATAAAATCATCAAAGCAAGATTTCTATGGGTAATGTTAGTGTAATTCCTATACCAACCTGAATTCAGCAACCCAAAATATTACTGAATAGTCTATTACCAACTTAAATTCGATTTTTCACAGCCAACCGAGATGTCAATAATTCTTAAACGGAGTATAAACTTGAACATTTGATTTCCATTATCTAGATTGAAAATCTAATGAAATTCCGCATTAATAATTCTGACGCACAGCTTTCATAGGTGAAATTTCAGTTGATATGAGGTGGTGAATATTTAACATCATCTCACACAGTTTGGGCATCGCTTAAACCCCTCCGGTTTGATGTTCAAAGTTGTTCTACGATTAGTCTCTATAGTTGTTCAGGTGGGAGTTCCTTAACGAACATCATTATGAAAACACCTATTTGTAAGACCGTGCTGAACTGAATTTCCGAAGTGTTATACATGTGGTGAAACTTGCTCGATAGGTCATTTTATATTGGAGGTATCCCAAATATCACTATTAGTCCAGTCAACTCACAATAAGACCGTGGATAACTTATTTTCAAGAGATATGTAGAGATGTACAGAACAATATTGCTAAGAAAAGTAATAACATACTATTTTGTATAAGTTAGATATAATTATTGTTCTGCCGAAAGCTATTCGAACATTCCGAAGGACTACTTATGAACCAATATAAAATGATGTAGAAAAACAGATTTTTTAGCTAGGGCACACGAACCTAATTAAAACTAAATGAATCATTCTAACGTTCCCGAAATAGACTCGACCCCAAACTCGAACAATAAAACAAATGCTATGAAAGCCGACCCTTCATTAAGACCAAACATCAAACTCACTCACCCTGGAAATCCTCAATGGCGATTTACTGTCAACACCACCATGTATACGAAACCCCCACGGCGAACCGCCTTCCAAGACAACTTCTCTGGTTGTCATAGTAGGCCTTGGACATAAAATTGGGCGGCGGCCAATGCGATTAGGATGCAGAAAGTCCGAATCGCGTTGTTTCTAATTCGAAACAGATACCATCGATCAAAACAGACATTTCGCAGACAATAGAAACTCCAGCTATTCGAGTCTTGTCGGTTTCTGTCGTTTCAAGTTGGTGCTGTCATCTCCAAGGATCTGGAACAAAAATGGGTTAGTGAGGATTTCAATCTATGATTGTTTGTTCAGGATCTATTGGTATTCGATTAACCCTACCAGTCAAAGAATTCATCACGCTTCAGTTGAGGCATGAGAAATGAATAACACAACCAGATCTTCTGAGTTGCCAAAGTTCTGAGCTTTTGAGAGTTCTTGCATATATCTAAAAAAGTCGAAAGAAAAGTTTTAATCATTCGATATAGATAAATGCGTCAAATTTCCTTCATTGTGAAGTTATCGTTTAAAATGGTTGAATTCTAAAAATGTTACGAAACAATATTCAACTCAATGGTGATGAATATAAGTGAAAACTGATGAATTAATGACCGCTCCAGGACAATTTCTCCCCTCTTTCTATCATATTTAGGACGATTCATTAGTAACTAATGAACTACATGACAGCCAATGCTTATTAGGGAAATTGTTTTCGAAAAAATTTGAATATTCTTCAATTCGCGAATGACACGATGGGTATTATGAATGGAACCCTAATTGCGAGAGCGGATTCAGGACAGAGCTGAAATAAATTCACTTAAAGTTTCGAGGGGAGAAATCTTATTTATCTCTGTATTACGAAGTTATGCTCTGAATCGGTTTCAATGATTATTGTATTCGAGGGAGAAATTTCTTCGAAACATTGAAGCAGTGAATGTTTCTGAACTCTATTTGGGAAAAACGAAACAACAATTTTTTTTCTCCAACCTTCAAATCGGAGCATAACGGTAGCATTCGCATATCGGCAGTCGCGACCCAGCGTAGACGATCCTGCGGCGACGACCCTGGAAGCGGAGAACCGCTACTAGGGATTTAGTGCAACACTTAAAAGGGCCACACACGCTGAAACATGCTGCGATACCTTGTATCGACCCCAGGATTCATGAAACTGGCATCAGTTGCATTAGAGCCCACTCACATCGAAACTTATTGCGATGCCTTAATCCACTCGATACAAATCACACCAATAATAAATAGTATATTAAAGTATAAGTGGATAAAAAGGTCTTCAAAACATGCGCCATTTTTCGAGCACGACGGCGAAGCCGGAGTACTCGAAATGGAGCAAGTGTTTTGAAGACCAGTTATCCACGAATACTTTACGCGCGTGTTCGAAAGTTCGATTTAAACTCGAAAAAAGTTAAATTTGACATCAATAAAAAATCATAAAAGCACTGCCGTGAAGTCAGGAGCTTTTGAGCGCTCGTACATCCACCTTGTAGGTAGATTCGCATTTTCCAGTTTTAGAAATCAATTGAAGTAGTTTTCGACAGCTGTCAAAAAAATTCTCAAACTTAGGCGAAACTCCAGACTCCACGTCAGTGCTCTAGCTGACCAATTTTTCCTCGATAATTCGCTAGAATTTTCTACGGTATCTAAAGTCTTGGTGATGCGATCTGGACAAAATTTCGCACGTGGTTTGAATACATTATTCTTCAGCTGGGCGTAAAATTTCATTCCAATCCAATCATTAGTTCCGAAATTATCAGGAACAGAATATTTTGAACGGCCATATTTACGGAACCCCTAGTCTTATTTCGCTCATTGATGAACGTGACCGCGACATTTGCGATCCAAACCTACCCTGAAAATTTCAAGTTCCCAGGCCTTTCCCTTCGAGAGTTATAATTTTATATGGTTTATATGGTTCTGGTCATGCGATCTGGACAAAATGTTACTTCAATATATCATTCCCGATTAAAATACAAAATTTTATCTCGATCGAAGCCGTAGTTTCGAAATTATCGAGAAAACAAAATTTCAAACGACCGTATTTACGCAACCCCTAGTATAATTCTGCTCATTGATGAACGTGAACGCCACATTTCAGATCCACATCTATCCTGAAAATTTCCCTAGGCCTTTCCGTTCGAAAGTTATAATTTTCTATGGTTTCTATGGTTCTGGTGATGCGATCTGGAGAAATGTAGCTTGAATATATCATCCTCAATTTAAATACAAAATTTCGTCACAATCAAATCCATAGTTTTGAAATTATCAAGAAAACTGAATTTCAAACGACCATATTTACGGAACCCATTTTCTTATTCTGCTCATTGATGAACGTGACCGCAACATTCGTGATCCTCACCTATCCTGAAAATTTCAAGTCCCTAGGCCTTTCCATTACAAAGTTATAATTTTCTATGGTTTCTATGGTTCTGGTCATTTTGCCCAATAACGAACTTAACCGCGGCATTCGAGATTCGAACCTACCCTAAAAATTTCAAGTTTCTAGGACATTCCGTTCGAGAGTTATCGTGTATACGGACGGACAGACTCGTCATCAGTGAGTCGAACATAGTCGTTTGAGACCATTTTCGGCTCAAAATTCTAAAAATACAGACATTGTGACGAAATGATATAGACATCGTGACGAAATGATATAGCCCTTGTGTAAGTTCTAGTACGAGCGCTAAAAAAATATTAAACTGTAACAAATGTGCTGCTTATCTCCGAAGGATGATGAATTTCAATTTATAATCATTGCGAGATCAAGAAAAATGTAGATGGAATGTAATTTGATTCTTATAATCGAATAATTCGATATTTGAAGAATAATTGGGGTTGTCAATTCGGTATTGATTTGAAATAGGTAATTCAATCTGTTGAAAATTATAAAAGCACTGCCGTGAAGTCAGGAGCTTTTGAGCGCTCGTACATCCACCTTGTAGGTAGATTCGCATTCTCCAGTTTTAGAAATCAATTGAAGGAATTTTCGACAGCTGTCAAAAAATTCTGAAACTTAGGCGAAACTCCAGACTTCATTATTTAATGATTAAATGTTCCTGTCTGTATGTTTCATTCTAAAAAATTGAGATTCCTGGAAAAATCTTGCTTGTACAGATTTCCTCCCCAAATCGTTGCCATATTTACGGAACCCCTCGTCTGATTCTGCTCACTGATAAACGTGACTGCGACATTCGCGATCCAAACCTACCCTGAGAATTTTAATTCCCTAGGCCTTTCCGTTCAAAAGTTATAGTTTTCTATGGTTTCTATGGTCTGGTCATGCGATTCGGACAAAATGTAGCTCAAATATATCATTCTCTATTAGTATACAAAATTGTGTCACGATCGAATCCGTACTTTTGAAATAATCATGAAAAGTAAATTTTTATCGACCATATTTTCGGAACCCCTGATCTAATTTTGCTCGTAGATGAACGTGACCACGACATTCGAGGTCCATACCTATCCTGAAAATTTCAAGTCCCTAGGTCCTCCCGTTGAAAAGTTATAATTTTCTATGGTTTCTATAGTTCTGGTCATGCGATCTGGACAAAATTGAGAGTGTAGCTTGAACACGTTATTCTCCATTTTGGTGCAAAATTTCATCTCGATCGAATCTGGAGTTTCGAAGTTATCAGAAAAAAAACATTTCGAACAGCCATATTTACGGAACCCCTGATGGAATTTTGCCCATTGACGAACTCAACCGCGGCATTTGGGAACTCTGAAAATTTCAAGTCTCTAGGTTGTTGCGAGAGTTATCGTGCTCACGGCCGAACGGACGGACATACTCGAATTTCTCGACGGATTCGTCATCAGTGAGTCGAACCTTGTCGATTGAGATCATTTTCGGCTCAAAATTCGAAAAATACAGTCATCGTGATGAAATGAGATAGCCCTCGTGTAAGTAGGAGCCTTCAAAAACAAACCGTTTATACCATTGCACCATTTCATAACATCATAGGGATAAACAGCTTTTTGGTGTAGCCATATTTTTTAAGTTCTATAAGATTTGAACTTTCTTGACATTAGAACATGGCATCACACATTTCCAGCTACGCCACTGCTTCTTATCAAAATAAAATTTGGTTTCATTCAGTCTCAGCGTGGAGCTGATTTCAACTCATTTCACCAATCCAGGTCGACGCAAACAAAAGATGCAATCAAAACTAATGCTATTTCACTCGCTGAAAACGATGAAAAGTAAGAATAGACTCACCATACGAAAGCAATTCCTCTTCATTCAATGGAAAATACACCGAATGGAGAAAAACATTTATCACAAACAACGTCGTTCCGTTGATATTCTGCACGTATCATAAACCCTCTGCTGGGTCGATTTAGGTCGAGGTGTTCTTGGTAAACTACATTTTTGTTGCGGTTTTCATTAAGCGCCGCGACGGCAGACCGTAATACGAGTTTCGATATCAAACAATCGACATGTGATTAGAGTGCGCACGCCTTTCGGTCGCCGAAAGCTCTTCCGTGCCCTGCTGATTCATGTGGATATTCAGGTTAATGGAGTTAATGGTATTTTGCAGGGATTGGCGTCGACCGGCGTCGTTTGTCAGTCTGCTAGAAATGCCACGGTGTGAATGCACCCTCCTTTGAATTACGAGGCTTGAGCTGAATATCGATGCGATATTCCGCACAACAACCTCGTTTACTGTTTTTTTTTCAGAATGTTACTTCGAAAGTTTAATTATTTCCGATAAATACTTCTAGCAAGGAGTTTTTTCTTTCGATAATCGAATTTACCGTTCATTTTGGACGTCATCCTGAACCACCAAAGAATTTTCGACTGGCATACAGTCCATGAAAAAACCTTGGCTTAATCAAATGGAATGCTAACGTTGTAAATCTATTGTTTCATTTCTTTTTCCAGCTGCCATATCTCTGGCCTTTCAAAGGGGGGCAGGAGGGTAATTGCCCTTCCCCCTTGTTCTGGACTACCATCTCTGGATTCTTTCTGTCCAGTGATGAACTATTGAAGTCAGAGAAAGGAATTCAGGCATAAAGTATGGAAATTCTTGTTTGAGAAAAAGTTTACATAAATTTTGAGTAAGATAGAGAGAGGAAACGAAGTTTTCTGTAAAATTTGCAGAATTTGATCAAATTAAAACTTCCGATCCGAACCCTCAACCTTTCCCGATAAAATATTTTTCCAAAGGAAAAAAGCCAGAAAAATTTTTAGTCTGATTTTATTTTGATTTGGACATTTTCATAATTGTAAAAATTATAAACGAACAATTTAAGTTGAGAAATTACAACAAGGAAAATTTCAATATTGAGCTTTTGAAGTCCACATACGAGAACATCAAGATAATTAATGTAACATCCGAGAGGGATGGTGAAGAAGACTTCCATTACGCGAATAATTGCGTTTTGTTCTGTTTCCATCATTGTGAAATGGGACTCAATGTCGAGATATGACAATATTCCAAACAATGAATATGAAAGTTTCCGCAAGAAAAATGTTCACTCATGAAAGAATACTCAAACATGCATCGTATCAAAAAGCCACAATAGGGATGAAATGAGAGTGATATATTAGGCAGTTCCATGAAAAATAATAGTTCAGTCTCCCCATAACTCTTAAAAATTCATTATTTTATACAGTCTCCCAAAAAAGGGGAACAATGTAGTAAGGCTTGAAATACGACGAGCTTACTATCATGAAATGCATTAATCTGCTGGAAAAAGTGTCCCTGGAGCTTTTTATAGGAACCTCACAGCTTGCGAAATTTGGCTCCATAGTCGATTTCAAGGATTGCATATGTACAGGATGAGCCTCAAGAGCATTGAAGGATCATATCGTTCATATATCAGAAATTATATAAGTATAATTTTCGGCGCAGAAAAACTACTGAAATATAGTTATTTTTAGAATTTTCAATCGAATTAAAATTGTGCTTCATTTGCTTTCAAGTCAATAATTCAATATTGCCTTTTTTTCGTTCTTGTTTTTTTAAACAAGAGCGTTATCATTTTGGGCCAAATGTCCGTAATTTTAAAATTTTGGGCCGAGAATGACCACAAACCATTAGGTTCGACTTACAGATGAAGAATTCGCGGTCAAATTAATTTTGATTCTTCCGTCCGGCCGTAATCACGATTACTTTCGAGAGGGCAGGCCGAAAGTTTAGAAATTTTCAGGGTACGTTCGAGGTATGAATGCTCCGGTCGATAATGGCCGAAATCCGCCGAAAAATTGCGTATTAATTGCCATCTTATTTTTTTTCGATAATTCGAAAATTACCAACCCGACCAAATTGAAACTATATAGGGTGGGCTTTTGAAAACGAAACAGACGAGATAAGAGGCGGAATGAACTCAGTTCGAAAAAATTCTCGGACACATCGATTTTTGATTCGAGAGGGACAACTTTCAAGATAAAATTCACAACCATATCGCTTCAACTCTTAGAATTAGAACACCAACCCCTAAATTTTGAATAGGAAAAATGGGGTAAGTTGTATCCTATTTGAAAAACCTTTTTATCCTGAGTTCTGCATATAATTTTTTTTTTCAATCCATTGGTCTTCGAGATATTCAAGTCTAAATTTTGTACAGTACTGGCCATTCCGGCATGCTATGTGAATTAATCAAATTTTCACTAATATATTCTGTTGGTACGATGACAACTGTCATACACTAGGCAACCTAATAATAACTGTTTATTAATTCCATCAAAAACCAAGATAGAAGTTATTCCTTGGCAGAACGACCAGTACTGTACAACATTTTAATTTGAATATCGCAAAGACGTATGGATGAAATGAGAAAAAAATCAATATTCGGAACTCAAGATGGAAAGACCTTACCAAAGTATCAATCACCCCACCTTCCCTACTCAAAATTTAGGGGTTGATGCTCTAATATTAAGGGTTGAAGCGATATGGTTGTGAATTTGATCCCCCTCGAATAAAAAATCAACGTATCTGAGCATTTTTTCGAAAAGAGTTCATTCCGCCTATTTTTTTTTTCATTTTCAAGAGCCCACCCTTTTAGTTTTAAAATAATGACACAGAGGTTCATATGAAATTTCGTGAGGATCGTGTAACTAGAAAAATTCGAAAAATATATTTTTGAAAACTTCGGTATCTCAGAAACAATCAGCCATATCCTTTTGAAATTTTGCGTCCACATATGGGGCATCGATGAAATGAGTAAAGTGGAAATTCATTCTCAAGCTGTTCCACATGAAAAGAAAATCGAGTATTTTTGAGCGCTCGTACTACTTACACGAGGGCTATATCATTTCGTCACGATGTCTGTATTTTTCGAATTTTGAGCCGAAAATGGTCTCAATCGACTATGTTCGACTCACTGATGACTAATCCGTCGGAAAATTCGAGTCTGTCCGTCCGGCCGTCCGGCCAGCCGGCCGGCCGTAAGCACGATAACTCTCGAACGGAACAACCTAGAGACTTGAAATTTTCAGTGTGGGTTCAGTTCCCGAATGGCTCGGTTAAGTTCGTTAATGGGCCAAATTCCACCAGGGGTTCCGTAAATATGGCCGTTCAAAGTTTTGTTTCCCTGATTACTTGAAAACTACAGATTTGATCGAGATGAAATGAAAAAAAATTGCACTCAAATGGAAAATGAGGTGTTCGAGCTACATGTGAAATTTTGTCCAGATCGCATGACCAGAACCATAGAAACCATAGAAAATTGTAACTTTTGAACGGAAACGCCTAGGGACTTGAAATTTTCAGGATAGGTGTGGATCTCGAATGTCGTGATCACGTTCATCAATGAGCAAAATTAGACTAGGGGTTCCGTAAATATGGCCGTTCAAAATATTTTTTTCCTGATAGTTTCGAAACTACCGATCGGATTGGAATGAAATTATGCACCTAGCTCAGGAATAATGTATTCAAACTACGTGCAAAATTTTGTCCAGATCGCATCACCAAGACCATAGATACCGTGGAAAATTCTAGCGAATTATCGGAAAAAAATTGATCAGCTGAAGCACCGACATGAAGTCTGGAGTTTCGCCTAAGTTTCAGAATTTTTTTGACAGCAGTCAAAAATTCCTTCAATTGATTTCTAAAACTGGAAAATGCGAATCTGCCTACAAGGTGCATGTACGAGCGCTCAAAAGCTCCTGCCTTCACGGCAGTGCTTTTCGTAATTTTTTATTGATTCAATATAATTCGGTTATTCCATTTTTTGGAGTATCGGCCCACCATATTTAATGTTTGTTCGCCTATTTTTTAATGAAATTTTCATCTCGTTTTTGATCCAACAACAAGCCAAATATTGTGTGTTCCATATTAACAAACTAACATCATGGAAACGTGTGATGATATTGAATTCTCCTCTTATTATTTCACTTCTATTTTTACCTTTGGACTGTGTATATATGACCGATATAATAAATGCTCTCTTATTTTCTGATGCATTCCTATGAGTATTCCGACCAAGAAAAATTACGCTATTTTAAACTGTCAAAACGACATCTTAATCTCAAAAAATATTAAAATGTAAGAATTGTGCTGTTTATCTTCGAAGGATAATGAATTTCATTTTGTAATTATTGCGAGATGAAGAAAAATATAGATGGAATGAAATTCGATTCTCATAACCGATTAATTCGATATTTGAAAAAAACATTGGGGTTATCAATTCGGTATTGATTAGAAAGAATTCAATCTGTTGAAAATTGAGAATTCAATTTAGTCCCTGTTTTATTCTTATTTCTCTTGAAATTTTCATTTATTTTTATCTCATCTTATACAAAAAAATACAATGCTGTTGTTGAAAGTGTCAGCATTACTCTATTGGTACAGATTTTACAATCCAAAAACTAAACATCGTTTTTTTGGTGTTTTTTCGAAATTACAAGAAAGTAAGATGTAGTCTACATCAAGATATAAAAGAAATAAATTGATAATGACATTTTTTTTCGCACGACACCGAAAAGAGAAACATTAAAAACTTTATGTTGCGAGTAAATAGTAAAAAACTAATTCTCTTCTTTCTCGTTTCAATTCAAAACAGTATACAGATGCTTTTTTTCAGAAGTCTGCATAATATCCCTCTGTATTCATACCGAATACCTACTCATGATAGAAATTTCTATCTATTTATTATGAAATTTTTTTTTCTGTCGTCTGTTTGGAAAGATTGGGCGAGTTTTTTTTTCGTTTGCAATTTTTTTATAATGGTTTTTTGCTTGTGAAGTGCGCATAACTCATGTACACCTAAATAATACTTTGGATATTTTGTTGGATATGTTTGTCATTTCATCTCGCCAATTGGTGAATGCGCCAGTACTCATAGTAGGTACCCATCAGTACAGATTTCTGAATATCTACAGAAAAGGTAAGAAGAGTTTATGTCTTTTCTTCTCTTCTAAAAAGACAAGTAAATTTTTTTTACCATCATCATGTTATTGAAAATAATATTGTAAGAGCCTCATAGATGTCCCATCAAAGTTCTGAAGAAAATATCATCACATTCAGTAGAAGCAGAGCATTAGCACAAATTAAAAAACTCACCTTTTAAAGGTTAAAATTCAGTCGGCACAACCGAATGTCAGTAACGCGAACACGACATTTATCTCGATTTTTTTTAAGTGAGATCATACCCAAATCCCCGCAGGGAAGCCCATCCGAAATGTCATGAAATAATTCAGAAAAATATCCGAGAAGAACAAACAACGTGGTTTACCAAAGAAGCGAGATTGGTTTGTAAACATGCATTTTCAGATGAGATCATGCGCTTGGGTTCGAATCGATAGGCTTTTTAACACATGGCCGTAAGATGATCCAAGTTTGTACTCATTAGGCACAAGAATAATTATTACGGAAGTTCTAGCAGCTGTTTAATATCTTTCGGAGTGCATTTAGCGGGTGGAATGGAATTTGTTGCTGAATTCTATTTGGAGTTTCTTAACCTTCCATATAGATGTCACCTTATGTACGAAATGAGCTTGCATTTTTTCGGTTTATCAATCTTTTCGGAATTTCTCTGAAAAAGTTAAAATAGACCATATTGAAATTGCCACTTATGTCCTCTCGAGGGATTTAGAGTTGAGAATTCAATTAGAAAAATTCCATCTGCTCGATCTCGAGGGGTTTTTTTAAAACCATATGGGATGGATCTTCCACCTCAAAAATGTCATCAATTTCTTTTGAAGCCTGAAACCTCAGAATCTATGTGTCCGATGGGCAAGAGTCTAGAAAAAAGGGAAAAATGAATCAAAAAATTTGGAAAGCTCCGACTTGAGAAGATTTTCGGCGCTTGTTTTGTTTAAATTATTCGACAGAGGTACTACGAAATTATCGAAAATGCAGAGAAGTGCTTCGAAATATGTATTTGAAAGGATAATTATTCAATCGTATTTATTCAGTTTACACCTAATCAGCAGATGTTACGAAACTTTCATCCGAAATATCAGATTTCCACTAATTTCATGTGGAAATCTGGAAACTTGGAAAAAAACATATTATTATGATTTTAGGAAACGTTACCGTTATTCTTGAGCAGATTACGTTATGGCTAATTTTCGCTGTGTGATGATGATGAACTCTCTATTAGCTCGAAATGTTGAGTTGCATTTCAATGCACTCATCAGCTAATTGAGTGTACTTTTCGAAACTGAGTCGTTTTTGAGCGCTCGTTCTACTTACGCAAATCTTTTTGAACTCCTGTGTTGTTTCTGTTGAAGAAATAGTTTCTTTTTAAAAAAATAAAATGTAACCTCTTTTGTAAATGGAATCGGAAAAATCTAGTTTATGACACGATATTGTATTTCATTTTTTGAGCGCTCGTACTACTTACACGAGGGCTTTATCATTTCGTCGCGATGCCTGTATTTTTCGAATTTTGAGCCGAAAATAGTCTAAGTTGCCAAGGTTTGACTCACTCAGATGGAGATTGACGTGCTCAAGATACATGCGGATTTTGTCCAGATCGCATTACCGGAACCATAGAAAATTATAACTTTCGAACGCAAAGAGATTTACAGGATAGGTGTGGATTTCGAATGTGGCGGTCACATTCAACAATGAGCAAAATTAGACTAGGGGTTCCGAAATATCGGCGTTCAACATTTTTTTTTTCCGATAATCTCGAAACTACTCATTGGATTGGAATGAAATTTCGCACATAGATGAAAAATAATGTATCCAAACTATGTGTGAAATGTTGTCCAGATCGCATTTCCAAGTCCATAGAGACCGTAGAAAATTCTAGCGAATCATCGAAAAAAAAATTGGTCACCTAAAGCACTGACGTGAATACTGGAGTTTCGCCCTTGCTTAAAATTTTGTTTGACAGCTGTCAAAAATTTCTTCAATTGGTTTCTAAAACTGGAAAATGCGAATGTACCTACATGGTGGATGAAGAAGCGCTCAAAAGCTTCTGACGTCACGGCAGTGCTTTTATCGAATTTTATCATGATTCAAAAACAGAGATGTTAACATTTTTTGAATAAACATAATACGTTCATGGCCGTATCTAGGGCATGGCACTTGCCACGGGCGCAAGGTCCACAGGGGCGCCAAAAAATTCCAAAAAGTAGAAAAAATATAAGCGCTAAGCGAAATAATCTGAAAGAGCCCAACACGGATTTCCTCGCAACGAGCGATGCCGGCGAATAGACGAGTAGATTCAATGCGCTTTGCGGTATCTTAGGTTTAATTCTTATGTAGTTCATGTATGTAGTTGTTTTGTGTCTACTGGATTTTAGTAGGTAAACAAGTGGGTACAATAAAATTAGGAAAATGCAATATCGAGGAAATTTTTATTACTTCATTAATACTCGCTAAAAAACAGGTGAAGGCTTGCAAAATAAATCGTGGAAAAATTGGTTGCCGATAGCTTGGATATCAAAAATGTGAGAGGGCAGTCTTAATAAGGGGGCTGATATGGCTGAAAAATAAAAGTGTGTACAAGCTCGAAATTTTGATATAAAATTTTGCGATACTCGCTGATCCTCGAAAACAAACGCTGTGCATTCCTTTAAGTCAAAATTAGGTAAAATTATTAAAATGTTTCGCGAGCTCGTAGAATCGTCCCTGGTTAATTTGAACTCATGAATTTATTGAACAGGGTGTCTACTTTTAAAAGGGCCGAACTTCAATGGGAGATCATACATGAGATTTGCAACAAAAAATGTCATATAACACATGGTCGAAATGTTGACGGTTTTTCTTCAATTTAATATTTCGAGTTTTTCCATCAAATCAATTATACTTCAGTTATCCTCGTAGCCTCATTGAAGTTGACCACATATCTGGAAACAGCATTAAATTTGCTACAAAATGGACAAATGAAAGTTTTTAATTTAAAAGTGACTTAATTTTAGACAACTTTATTGAAGTGGGACCACTACAATTATTGAAAGGTATATATGAGATTCTCTTGAAAAAGTTATTTGATCAACTAGTTTATTAATGACAGCGATTAATGATCGAAATATTTTAACGCGTGAGCGGAGCGAGCGCGTTAATGTTTGAGACCATTAATCGCTGAATTAATAAATTACAGTTACAATTACAGACTTCACGTCATTGCTTTAGGTGATTTTTTTTCGATAATTCGCTAGAATTTTCTACGGTATCTATGGTCTTGGAAATGCGATTTGGACAAAATTTCGCACGTAGTTTG
The DNA here is from genome assembly GCA_963966015.1 of Aphidecta obliterata. Classification (NCBI taxonomy): domain Eukaryota; kingdom Metazoa; phylum Arthropoda; class Insecta; order Coleoptera; family Coccinellidae; genus Aphidecta; species Aphidecta obliterata. The sequence continues at coordinate 29,664,096 of OZ014432.1, forward strand.
AATTCATTATGATTCATCTATGTTCATTTCAATCCAATCCAATGAGTAAGTTCGAAATTATCACGAAAAAAATAATTTGAACGGCCATATTTACGGAAGCCCTAGTCTAATTTTGCTCATTGATGTACGTGACCGCGAAATTCGTGATCCGAACCTACCCTTTCAAGTCCCTAGGCCTTTCCGTTCGAGAGTTATCGTGTATACGGTCGGACCGTGTATGTATTTTCAATGCCCAACTTGAAAGAGCCTTTAGAAGTGATGAATGATCAGTCCATTTTTTTTTTCGATGAAGAGCAAGAAAACATTAACACGTATACGCTCTATGCTGTATTTCAATACTGTTAGTCGAAGTACATTTTTTGGAATTATAAAGAAAATATTGGAACAAAAATGATAGAAAGTAATTTCTCACACACATTTTATTATATACAATACTATACAATTATACAATTAGTTATATACAAAAAAATATATGAAAACTTAATGAAAAATCAACAAAAATAAACAGAAAATAAATAAAAAAAGAACAGAACAAAACATGAAACCAAAATGAAGTAAAAGCGTTGAATCATTAATCTTACGAAACAATTATTCTGTTATACCGAAACACAAAACTTTGAAAACTAAAATTACATTATTTTTTTTGTCCTATGCTAGACTAAACCTAGAAGGCACAACTTATCTATCAACTAATACTAATTTGCGCAAGCGCATTTTGCTCTGAAGGAACTAATTCTAATGAAAAACACACACAAAAAAAATTTTCAGGTTTGGTGGCATCAATTTGATAGTAGGGAATGTTATAAATTTATATTGGAATGCATTTAACGAAAACGAAGAACTTTCTTTGTTGAATGCAGTTATTTGTTTGAAACGATTTTATTCACTCGTGGTGAATGAAATGACAATTTTATCTTCGAAAAAAACAGCATTTTTGAGAGTGGTTAAAATAGCCGAAAATCGTTCTCATAATATTCATTTTGAAATTTCGTGAGTTATTGATCTTTTTTATATGAAATAACTATATGCTCCAAAATGGAGCATAAAAGAGACTTGCGGGCAATTTTTCGCAAAGAAAAAATTTAATATACTTTGAATTCGCTTGACATTAATCTGAGAAGGAGTTATAAAATCAAAAAGTAAATTTTTGAATTCTTCAAAGAGATGAAAAACGGAAACAGCCACTAAGAAAAAAATCAAAATGAAGGAAATTGGGAAAACGAACCAGTTTTTAAATATCGTTGGATAAGCAGAATGGTAGTTTTGAGTTATTTCGACCGCCGTAAAAAATGGGTATCACTTTAAATGAACAATACTGCTATGATTTCCCACATATATGGGAGAATAATTTAGTTCAATCTAACTGTTGCGATTTCAATCTCGATAATGCATTGAGAAAAGCAATTCACTTTTCAGAATAGTTATGGAATTTATTATAGATATTATCAATCATCAATAAATGGTTAATAAGAATTGAATGGTTTCCGCAAATAATAACAACTGTTCAAATTCCAAGATAGAAATAATATCCTGAGAATATTCAGGATTTTCGAATGTTTCCCCCATCAATCACTTTCAAAGATTCTCGTGTTAATGTTTTGATCTTCCATTTAATATTCTGCCCGAACTCTAGAATCCCCCCGAAAGAAGCTATAGAAGTGGCTGTATCATTCTCCATTATTGGAAGGACTTACTCCCTTCACATTGTAAAAGCTGTACATAATGAAAACCAACCGGGAGGAAAACTTTCACGACCCCGTAATGTGAAAACTTTCGGAATCTTTTTCTTGGCCCTATATTCGGATTGCAGGCCAGAAACAATTCGATTCAAATGAACTGTGAAAATGTATGAACTCATAGATTTTCGGCGATTTCGAACTAGGAGGAATGATTCAATATGAAAGATGGGTTCAAGAGTGAGTATGATCTATATTGATAGAAACAGGAATAAAATAAAGATTAACTTTAGATTTGTTATATCTTGATTGAATAATAGAAGAAAAAACGAAAGAAAAAATTCAAAGAGTATGAAGTGAAATCATGAAGTTTATTCAATTGCTGAAGGAAATAATAGAGGGATTTCAGTGAAAAAAAAATAAAACATGGAGAGAAAAAGAACAGGAAATAAGAAGTAGAATGAAATGAAAAACAGGACGTAGAAAACCATTTTAGCGGTGCGGAATTCGAGACGAATAATTGAATACCAGATGGAACGAAAATTGAATATCCAGTCGATATTATATGTATGTATATATAAACCTGATTTCAGACATACTGTCGAGAAAAGTATAAAACATAATGATTATATGAAAATCAATTCAAATCAAGAATAGACACAAAATTATAATCTTTTTTTTTCAACGGAAGTGATCTAAGAAGGTATTGATTGAAATGAAATATCGATATTCCGAACCGACAAAAAAAACGGAAGAAAATTATTAAAATGCTGAAATTAAAAAAAATCATAGTAAGATGTTGAAACTTGATATAGTGAAATGATACTGAAAGGAAACTTGATTTCAACTGATTAGAAAAAAAAAAGTAAATAAAAATAAATGAATGCAAAAACGAAAAAATTTTGAAAATGCTGAAAAATGAAAACACTACTTGTTAGAAACTTGAATTCAATGAAATGAAATTGATTCCAAGAAAATAAGTGAATGAAAATAAAAGAATGCAGAACATAAAAAAAATATTCTTGAACGAACTCAGTCTTATGGCAAAAATGAAAAATAAAATATTTTCAAAATAATGAAACGGAACTGAAAAAAATCGAATGAAGTGAAATGATATTTCAAACCGATAGGTACTCAGAATTTAATGAAAGAGAACTGATTTAGCGAAAACGAGGGAATGAAAATAAAAGATTGCAAAAAATAAAAATGAAATAAAATTTTGAATGCACTCAAGTAGTATTGAAAAAATTGAAAATTAAATATTTTCAAAACGATGGAAGAAAAAAAGAAAAAAATTTAAAATAAAATATTGAAACTCAATGAGATGAAATTATATTTCTAACCGACATGTACTTTATAGAAACTTGAATTCCATGAATGAGAGCTGATTCAGTGCGAATAAATAAATGAGAAGAAATGAATGCGAAACTTGAAGAAAAAATGATTTTTTGAATAAACTTAGGTACAGATGAAATAAAAAAAATTAAAATTAATGAAAAAAAAATTTTAGTTAGAAGTTGAAACTCGATGGGGGTGAAAATGTATATATGAGAACTCATTCAGAGAAATGCAAAAATAAATTTATAAAAATAAAAAAATCAAAAGATATTCTGAAATGAACTGAGTCTTATAGCAAAAATAGATTTCAAATGAGAAGAACCCAATGAGGTATAAAGAACAAGGAGTTTGAATTTCTTGGGAACACGATAAAATAATATGATTTTCAATAGAACAACAAAAGATTAAACGTAAAAATTCTTGGTGTATTGAAAAATTAACATAAATACCCGAATTATACAAAACAATAAAACTGAACACGAGCTGAGGGTGACCTCAAAAAGTACTGAACTGGGATCAGTTTAAAGTAGAATCAAAGCATGAATGTGAAATGCTTGTATGAAAAAAATCGAAGATGTATGTATTAGAAGATGAAATATGCCATATTTATTGGAAACTGAAAACCATTAGTTATCGGAAGTAACTGTATGAGATCATTTGTTTTCAATCTCCAATTTATCGGAGATTGTTGAAGGTTTCATGATTCTGTGAAATTGAAATCCATGAAAGCTATGTAACCGATGTTTATGTAAGTATATGTTGAATCATTAGTCACAGTTCAGATACATTATACTTGAATAGACGTATTCTTTTATATTTTTGAATATAACCAATATAATTCTCTTCAAACACAACGAAAAAAACGATTGTCAACAATAAATTTGAAAATCAATCAACAGAAACTCAACAACTTGCAGTTAACGAAACACTGCAGAAAAATATAACAATTTTAAAACAAAAACAATGAAAGACTCTAACATAAAACTCAACAAGTGGTTATAATAGTAATTCGGAATCGATAACACTTATTGTGACGGTAAACAAAAACTCAAAAGATTGAAAACAGAAACTCAATAGGTTGAAAACATAAACTCAACAAATTGAAAATAAAGACTTCGAAGGTTGAAAACAAAAACTCAACAGATAACAAAAAAATATTACTTTCTTAATGTAAGCGTTTTGTTTCAGTGGATGTTTGAAGACCACGAGTTTTTCTATCGATGATTATTTTTTTATTCGAAAAAATTATGTTTCACTTCACGAAAGATCAATGTACTCAGGTAGAATATTTTACTTCGTAATAAGAAAAAATTCAACATTCGCAATTATTTTTGATTTTGCTGTTTGTTATCATAATTGATGCCACCAAAGCTGTGATAAAATCGAGACCTTCAGTTAATTCAAAACAAGAAATTGTAGAGAATAGTTGGAACCTAGCTCTCAACATATTTCATTCCCGATCAAATGACACCTGGATTTCTTGTTTTGAAATAAGGGACGGAGATTGGTCTCTCCTACTTATATAATATGTCTTTGTTTTATACAAGCAACAATTACTGTTGCAGATTCATCACCTCAGTCTAGATTTTTTATCTATCTTGCCAGATCGACAATTCGAATATCTGAATTTTTATTGAATATTCAATATAAAAGAGATTGTCTTTTGTTTTTTTAAACATTACCGGAAATTTTGGTAGTAGTTATGTTTTCAACATGCATATCCATGGAATTTTCTCTGAGGTGTGAATGTCTTTTTTTTTTGTTTTTTTTTTCTTGGGGTTCTTTTCGAAAAAACACAAATCAAAATAAAAAAATAAAGTAAAATCGAACTAAAAATTGAACATAAAATTGAAATGAAGTAAAAAAACGAGAAAGTTGAAAATTAAAAAGATCAAATAACATTCTTTCCTTTGGATATTCTCTTTCAATCAATTGTTGTTGTTTCAGGCATGGTGATGGTTATACTTTTTTCTTCCTCACCACCACAGATCTTATAAATATGAAACCGTAATAAGTTGGAGAAATATCAAATTTTCGAACATATAAAAGGCACTCTTGGTATGCCATTCCAATTTAACAGTAACGAATAACAGAACAATGAAGAACGAACAGATGAAACGTAACAATCTTGAACTATTCAAACCTGTGGCTTCCAACAAAAGACACCTTCGTTGAAGTACTTGTGTTTTGATTGGTCCTTATTTTGGTGATTTTTCGTGTGCAAAATCCAAATTGATCAGGAGAATGACTTCGTGTGCCAACATAGGAAGTCCACAGTGTTCGGTGCTCACAGAATGAATAATATTTGCAAAACATAACAATTCAGACGCCTTTCCCCACATTTTTGTTTCATGCTATAATTATAGGGATTTTTTTGAGGTTGTCAGCTTCCTGAAAAAAAAAGGAATTCAATTAGTTACTCGTTGCATATACAACACAAAATTGAAATACATATATGTTCTTGTGAATATGTCCACTGCCAACGACATTGCAATATTTCTGAGACAGTTATGCCCAACATTAGAGAGTGATTGAATTGTTCTCGTAGAAATATATCCTGGACACCTAAGAGAAATTCCTCGATAAAATGCATTATACCGTTTGAAAAAAAAAATATTGGTCATTTATCCATTTATAGACAACCCACAACCACTTCAATGTATTTTCTGGATATTTGCCTCTTCATAAGCCTCTCGAGTTAGTTACCACAGCCGCCAATAATGAATATAGGTACTGCCGATATAAGTTAATTTTTTTTCGAACGAACTGATAGCCGTAAATGATTGTAAAATTACCAAGGAAATTGCCTTTCATATTTCCATTGAATTTGAAAGTGGATTTTAGTTACTGTTTCGAAAAACAACAACGGAAAACTATAATCGAGACTGACAAGTAATTTCAATGAATCAACACATATTTCCACAAACTATTTTATTTCATAAAAATTCAAACTACTTACATTTTACGAGAGCTCCTCTGAACGAATAAACTCACTGGAGAAGACGTCCAAAGGCACAACAACAGAGGGAAAATGGCCCTTGAAGGCCATATTCCCTCGAATAACAACATCAACAAGTAACTTAACTGTAACAACAACTGTGCTGGAATGAATGTTTTCCTTAAAAATCACCAAGCTTATATACTTCACCATGACCTATCCCCACCACCATAAAGCTCTTTAAATCGTACTGGTTTATCATTGAAATTAATCAACAATGGTTCCCCCGGTGAATTGTCCCTCTCAACTTGTGCAATGATTTAGGGGTGGATGAATCTTTCTTTATTTCGTGTGAGAATATTTCCAAGGAGCACCCCAGCGTAGTTGACCCAGGTGGTGGAATTTAATGCTCTGGAAGGTACCTATACGTTTCTGGTTCAGTTAAAGGGACCTTTGTATGGGAATCGTATGTTATTGCAGGAACGGTATCGGAAATTATTATGGTAATGATTCTTTTGAAAATAGCGTATCATCCTCAGTTGAAAAGAGGTTTTGTCTTGAGAAAGTTTGGAAGGGTTCATGCGAAAGAACTGGAATATTTTTCGGTTTGAAGTTCCCAAGGATATCAGTCAGGCTCAGATGAATAAGGAAAACATGAGGATGGAGAAAGACTACAATTGCAAAAAGAATTTGTCGAATTTCTAACTTAGATTTGTAAGAAAGAGTTCTAAATCTAAAGCGTTTATTCGATTTGCCGAAGCGCTTGAAAGTTACGCAATTCTTATGTGGCGTACCCTATGAAGCCTGCAGAAAATTCCATGAACGAAAGCTCCTTTACTCAACTCCTGAATAGTGGAAACCAATAATTCTATCCAGTTCCAAGTTATGTCTTATGAACTTTTCAGGATAATGTTTTCTGTGTGATCTACGAGTCTTGCAAACTAATTGAGCTTTAGCATTCAACTGTGTACTTATTGAACAACAATAGAGATATACAAATGGAATATCCGATTAATCACATACTTATGAATAGAACGGGGGGGAGTAGAAATCAATATTTTTATTCCTGATGACTCTCGAAGAAGTTAAATGATAGAAGATTATATACGGGTACTGAATGAAGTAATGGTTTTATTGCGATAGCAGCACGTGGAGGGACTTAGGTTCGAGTATGGTGGTCACGTTTTCAACAGGGAAATATGTGGGTTTTCGTGAAATGAACAGTACTTCCCCCCATAGATGCTTGATTGGTTTCCATGCGGGTGCTTTTAGCGACTCCAATAAATTGAGTGGGTGTGTACATTGTGATCTCGTCGGTTGGGTATCTAACTATTCTCGTGGAAAAAAATGTGAGTGAATTGAATTCATTCATTAGAATTGAAAATTTCGCATTTGAAGCAGAAAATTGTAAATTTTAATTTATTTTCGTCAGTTTGGAATAATTGGGAAGAAAAAAAAGTGATAATAGATATCGAACCTGGGCTTTGAATCCTACTTCTGATAAACCAGGTGTTCAACTATTCGAAAAACTATCAAAATATATTCTAGGGGCAAATGTGAATAAACGATACCTGAATTCCTCTTCGTTTCACAGATATCGATGAAAATACATAAAATTATTTTGGAAATAGAAATTATTCCCCAACGTTGCTTTAACATTTTGGATGGATTTCTTCAATTCGATGAAGTTTTCTGACAATCTGATTCTAGACATGAGGAGGTGCAATGGTTTTTTTTTCGGGATTTATAGGGTGAGCTACGAATAAGCGTTGATGTCGAATACTTATAGATTAAAAAATTTTTCTTTCAACTTTTCCGCCGTATATTCATGGAGGATTTTGTCTCATTTTCGAATATATATTGTTTTTCAGTTGTCATATAATAAGTAAAAAACTTCGAGAAAAGGACTGCCGTGAAGTCAGGAGCTTTTGAGCTTTCGTTCATCCACCTTGTAGGAAGATTCGCATATTCCAGTTTCAGAAACAAATTGAAATTTTTTTGACAGCTGTCAAAAAAATTTTAAAAGTAAGAAGAAACTCCAGACTCCACGTCAGTGCTTTTTCGATAACTCGCTAGAATTTTCTATGGTATCTATGGTTTTGGTAATGCGATCTGGACAAAATTTCGCACGTAGTTTGAATACATTATTCTTCAGGCATGTGCAAAATTTCATTCCAATCCAATAAGTAGTTTCGAAATTATTAGGAAAAAAATAGTTTGAACGGCTATATTTACGGAACCCCTAGTCTAAATCTGCTCATTGATGAACGTAACCGCGAAATTCGCGAACAAACCTATCCTGAAAATTTCGATTCCCTAGGCCTTTCCGTTCGAAAGTTTTTATTTTCTATGGTCCTGATCATGCCAATCAGTTGTTTCGAAATTATTAGGAAAAAAATTTTTTGAACGGCCATATTTACGGAACCCCTAGTTTAATTTCGCTCATTGATGAACTTGAAAGCGACATTTCAGATCCACAACTATCCTGAAAATTTCAAGTCCCTAGGCCTTTCCGTTCGAAAGTTATGATTTTCTATAGTTTCTATGGTTCTGGTCATGCGATCTGGAGAAATGTAGCTTGAATATATAATTCTCCATCAATACACAAAATTTCGTCACGATCCAATCTGTAGTTTTGAAATCATCAAGAAAACTAAATTTCAAACGACCATATTTACGGAACCCCTAGTATAATCTTGCTCATAGATTAACGTCATCACGACATTTGAGATCTACACCTATCCTGAAAATTTCAAGTCCCTAGGCGTTTCTGTTCGAAAGTTATAATTTTCTATGGTTCCTATGGTTCTGATCATGCGATCTCGACAAAATTTCACATGTAGCTTGAACACCTCATTTTCCATTTGAGTGCAATTTTTTTTCATTTCATCTCGATCAAATCTGTAGTTTTCAAGTAATCAGGGAAACAAAACTTTGAACGGCCATATTTACGGAACCCCTGGTGGAATTTGGCCCATTAACGAACTTAACCGAGCCATTCGGGAACTGAACCCACACTGAAAATTTCAAGTCTCTAGGTTGTTCCGTTCGAGAGTTATCGTGCTTACGGCCGGCCGGCTGGCCGGACGGACAGACTCGAATTTTCCGACGGATTAGTCATCAGTGAGTCGAACATAGTCGATTGAGACCATTTTCGGCTCAAAATTCGAAAAATATAGAAATTGTGACGAAATGATATAGCCCTCGTGTAAGTAGTACGAGCAGAGCCGTATCTAGGTACTATTGCGCCTGTGGCAATGTATTACACTGCGCCCCCAATTTGTTTTTGTTGTTGTATTTTTTTTTTCGTTCATTATATTATCTTATAGAATTTTTTTTCATAATTTAAGTCATACATTTTCGTAACAGTTTTGAAATAATACACTATATTGAGGATATTAACTTATTTTTATCGAAAACATTGAAATGAACATTTCTAATGAAACGCATACAAATAGAACACATTTTAAAAAACAAAACAAAATATTGATATTTATTTAGTAAGAACGTATATCTGAAAAAATATATATGTTCAACTAAAAATTCAAAAATAAATAAATTCGTATTATTATTTCATCAAGCACTTGTATTATTCTAATTCTTAGATCTGTATTTGCGTTAAAAAGATGAGCTTCATCAATGGCTAGTTCTCTTGGCATTTTGGGTTTCTTTCGTTTTCTTGACTCATGTTATTTTGCTCCAATCTCAATTCCAATTTTATCTGCTTTAGTTTTTGAAAGTTCCATCAATGACTTGAAAAAGTTTTCTTTATACGCTTTCAATTCGTTTAATAGTCCAAATATCATTCGTGAGTTACATAGTAAGTTAGTTAGTTGCTTTTCTTGCAAAGATTGATTTATTCTATTTGTTTTATCTAAAAGAACATCCCTGAAGTTAAGATATATGATAAATTCGTTATTATCAAATTTACCAGGGACGATTCTTTGAACTCGCGGAGCATTTTGATAATTTTACCTAATTGTGACTTCAATGAATGCACTTTTGAGGACCAGCGAGTATTGCAAAAACCCTTTAGAGTGAGGTTGACTTCTTTTTGTAATTCCCACCTTGAAGAAGATCCAACAAAAAAAATTATATATTTGAATGTTGCGAAAAATGCTTACATTTGTGAGGTAACTTCAGCAGAATAAATTAAATTTTCTATTATACTTTTACATCGAAATTCTAGCTTGTACACCCTTTTCTTTTCCAACCATAGTAGCCTCATTATCATAAGACTGCCCTCTTACATTTTTAATATCCAAGCCACCGGCAACCAATTTTTCCACGATATTGTATTTTCCTAATTTTATTGGACTTGTTCACTGAAATCTAGTAGGGACAACACAAATACATAAGAATTAAGAATAAGATACTGAAAGGCGCATCGAATCTACTCGTCTATTCGTCGGCATCGCTCATTGCGAGGTGTGTATACATGAAATCCGTGTTGAGATTTTTCTAATTATTTTGCTTAGCGCTTGTATTTTTTCAATTTCTTTATTTTTTTGGCGCCCCTGTGGACCTTGCGCCCATGGTAGTACGAGCGCTCAAAAAAGTCGAGAATAGCACTGCCGTGAAGTCGGGAGCTTTTGAGCTCTCGTTGTTGGTATATCCATATTGTAGGAAGAAAAGCATATTCCTGTTTTAAGAATCAATTGAAAGAATTTTTGATAGCTTAACGTCGCGTCAGTGCTTTTTAGGAAACCAATTTTTTTTTAGAAAATTTGCTCAAATTTTCTACGATATCGATGGTCTTGATAATCAGATCAGGACTAAATTTAGCACCTATTTTGAATACATTATTCTTCATCTTTGTTCAAAATTTCATTCCAATCCAATCAGTTGTTTCGAAATTACCAAAAAATTGATGAACATGACCCCGACATTCGAGATCCAAACATACCCTGAAAATTTCAAGTCCCTAGGCCTTGCCGTTCGAAAGTTATGATTTTCTATGGTTTCTATGGTTCTGGTCATGCGATCTGGAAAAAATGTAGCTCGAATATATCATTCTCCATTAAAACACAGAATTTCGTCACGATCGAATCCGTAGTTTCAAAATTACCAAGACAACTTTATTTCGAACGATCATATTTACGGAACCCTAATCTAATTTTGTTCATTGATAAACGTGACCGCGACATTCGAGATCCGAACCTATCCTGAAAATTTCAAGTCCCTAGGCGTCTCCGTTCAAAAGTTACAATTTTCTATGGTTTCTATGGTTCTAGTGATGCAATCAAGACAAAATTCTGCATGAAGCTTGAATAGGTCATTCTCCATTCGATTGCAAAGTTTCATCTCGTTCCAATCGGTCGAGGAATCGGTAGCTTCGAAGTAATCAGGAGAATAAAATTTCGAATGGCCATATTTACGAAACCTAGTGGAATTCTGCTCATTAACGAACTCAACCGCGGCATTCGGGAAGAGAACCTACACAAAAAAGTTTTTAGGTCTTTCCGTTCGAGAGTTATCGTGCTTACAGCTGGACGGCCAGACGGACAGACTTGAATTTCCCGACGGATTCGTCATCAGTGGGACGAACCTTGTCGATTGAGACCATTTTAGGCTCAAAATTCGAAAAATACAGACATCGAGACGAAATGATATGTTAGTAGAACGAGCGCTCAAAAAGTAGTTCTTATATCTGTAATTTGTGTGTGTACAAAACAGACCTTCAATGTTTATAATCAGTATGACGAATACCGTCATTTAACTTTCATGAACTTCAAAAGTTGAAATCACCGAATTGTATCGAATATATCACACAAACACAATTATCTTTCTTCGTTCAACAGCTAGAAAGCTCTATTTATGGGTACACAAAATTTCAGCAAGAAATGGCGAATTGTTTCAGAAATACCAAAGTGCCGAAAAAAATTTTCTTATTTTCTAGTTATACCATTTTTAAGGAATTTGTGTAGTTATCTCACTAAATTCAATCTCTAAAATTTGGTTGATTTTTTGTTACAGATGAGGTCGATTTACTTTTTGAAATTTATTTTGGGGAATCTAATGGTGGATCCGATAGGGTTGTTTCTCATAAATTATTCCGGAATCTGAGCGAGTCCTAATTGGGTATAATTATATATAATATACTTCAAGTTTTTTTTTGCGATAGTTCAAGTAAATTTTGAAAGATTTTTATTTGATTTGAAAGGATTTCACTATTTTAGACAAGTTGAAAGAAATTACTAGAATTATCAATGGATATGGAATTGAAGAATTAGAGTGATATTTTCTTCATAATACGTTTCAATATTATGCAAGAGGACAGCTTTGAAATCATCTCGTTACATTATTAAATTCCAAAAAACAATATGTAGAAAGCATATGAGCTTAAAATTCTTCTTCTTATTATGGGTACCTTCACTATCTTCGTTAAGAATCGTAGAGGATCTTCATCCTTGTAACTTTATTAATTTTTTGTAGTTTGTTGGTTCACAATTTTGATATCAATAATAAAATTTCTTCTGACGTTGATCTCCTACTATACTTCGCCGCCCAAACCGAATAAATGGGAAAAATTATATTCGGAATAGGTAATAACAAGTTGTTTTTGATTTGAATCATGTATTCTGCAAATTACACAACGTAATATAAGAAAGTTTCGAGGGTGGTTGAATTATTCCATCAACGATTATAAAGGTACCTATATCATTAGAAATAATAAACCAGGGAACAAGAGAAAATTACGAGCTACCTCGTAATTTTCCTTCAAATACCATAACATAAATGCAGGGCAGAGAAGCAGGGCTTTGTAACGCTTTTCGCCGTCAGGGTGTCAGCCCTCCTTGTCGTGTACTCCGGATAAGCGTGGGAATTTATTTCTGCCCTAGGGTAAGTCACGAGCTTCAGGTGGCTGGAGGGAGGGTCAAAAAGGTGGGAAATAAAGATAACGGCCCAGTTTCGGTCGGTTTTAGAGCGGATATATTCTATACAACAACAACTATGGTGATGGATTTATTTATTAGGTACATTCGCCAGGAATTGGGATAAGATAAATGGAATAATAACAGAGTTAATAATGGGTGATTTTTTAAGAGCTTGAGAACTTTTTTTAAAAAAAAAACGCATAAAATTTGCAAAATCTCATCGGTTCTTTATTTGAAACGTTAGATTGGTCCATGACATTTACTTTTTGAAGATAATTTCATTTAAATGTTGACCGCGGCTGCGTCTTAGGTGGTCCATTCGGAAAGTCCAATTTTGGGCAGTTTTTTCGAGCATTTCGGCCGGAATAGCCCGAATTTCTTCGGAAATGTTGTCTTCCAAAGCTGGAATAGTTACTGGCTTATTTCTGTAGACTTTAGACTTGACGTAGCCCCACAAAAAATAGTCTAAAGGCGTCAAATCGCATGATCTTGGTGGCCAACTTACCGGTCCATTTCTTGAGATGAATTGTTCTCCGAAGTTTTCCCTCAAAATGGCCATAGAATCGCGAGCTGTGTGGCATGTAGCGCCATCTTGTTGAAACCACATGTCAACCAAGTTCAGTTCTTCCATTTTTGGCAACAAAAAGTTTGTTAGCATCGAACGATAGCGATCGCCATTCACCGTAACGTTGCGTCCAACATCATCTTTGAAAAAATACGGTCCAATGATTCCACCAGCGTACAAACCACACCAAACAGTGCATTTTTCGGGATGCATGGGCAGTTCTTGAACGGCTTCTGGTTGCTCTTCACTCCAAATGCGGCAATTTTGCTTATTTACGTAGCCATTCAACCAGAAATGAGCCTCATCGCTGAACAAAATTTGTCGATAAAAAAGCGGATTTTCTGCCAACTTTTCTAGGGCCCATTCACTGAAAATTCGACGTTGTGGCAGATCGTTCGGCTTCAGTTCTTGAAATGTCAAAGCATACTGAGCAAATACTAATGCATGAAAATCCTAACCTCAAAAAAATCTGAGCAAATACTAATGCATGAAAATCCTAACTTCAAAAAAATCACCCGTTATTATACTTAATTATAATAATAATTGAGAAGCATTTTTTATCACATCTAAAATATTCAGTACAACATTACCACGGACAAATAAAACTTTGTGCTAACTTTTTCTAGGTGTCTATCATTCTAGAGGTGTTTTATCCTTTCGAAGTTGACTATATTAAATTAATCTAACGAGCAACTTATCCTATAGACAAATTATTTTTGATACCAAATCCTTAGTCTTTGAAAATCAAATACTGTTTTTTCAGATGATTGAAAATTGATGTATTGCACAAAAATATGATATTCGAAATGATAGAAATGTTTTGATAATTTTTTCGGTGGACTAAGACCAAAAATTCAGCTTTCTATAATTTACATTGTAGAGTTCAATTGATGCTTTGATAGTTCACCTCAAATTGAACTGCCTTTTCATTTAAAAAACTACTTTGATATCTGAGAATGAAAAGGCAATTAGGGACTCCTCATTCTCCAACATTTTGATGACTCTCTCGTTTTTCAGATTTAATCGAAAAAATTTATAGAAAACCTTTCCGGGGAACGAAGAAGTCATCCTCTACAAGACCGAAACCCCTTGAGAAATTCATTTCAACAATCCATCGGAGCATCTCCGATCCTCTCTGGTGGGAATTCATCAAGATAAGCCGCATTGTTGAATCTTAGCGTCCTTGATATCCTGATCTGATTCATATCACCGTAGCACGAGCCGAAGTCCAGGTGTCTCCTCGAGCAAGAAAGCCACCGACTAGAACAGAGCCGTAAGACGCTCAAGAGAACTTCGAAGAACCATTGTATTCCATCCGCATTGTTGTACGATTCTTCTAGCTCTTTGAATTCAATACAGAGGCAGCTGCCCCATTCTCTTTCACGTTCCTTTTGAAGTCGGTCAAAAATCTATTTACACGTTTTTTCTTCGCCGATGCGTCACCGAAGTGGCGGGGTAGCCCCGGCATTTCTGCCTGGCCGTAATGACAATGATTTGCATTTGAAATAGGTTCAAAGCAGGGTTAAGATTTAAATGGATCCCATGACAAGCTGCCCGTTCAGCAGGACCAGCAGGAATTCTGAATAATGGAGCATGTGCTTGAATGGCAGGACAAGCCAGTTATGTACCTTGAATGGAATGAGGCATTGAGATTTAATGGGAATCTTCGTACCGTCTGCAGTCTCTTGAATTTTTGAAGCTTCGAAACAAGGGGATTTGCAGGACTGCATTTCGTGCCGCTCGACATGATTTACAGGGCTGTCGTGCATGAAATAGATGATAACAAAGGAATAGGTGAAATTCTGGTATTCAGTTACATTAGAATACATACCTTATTGAAGTTTCGCATTGAAGCTCCCTTCAAATTTCAATGAAAAGCTTTTTGCATGTCAGAAGGAAAACATGTTTTATATTCAACAGAAATCTTCCTATAAAATTCAAATCGTAAATTTTTTAAGAGGACAAATCAATGTTTGTGACGGGTTTTGCTGAAAATTCGTTACGGTAATAACAGAATACTCGTATAATGGAAGCTTAGCCTTTCTTTTTGAGCGCTCGTACTACTTACACGAGGGCTATACCTATCATTTCGTCACGATGTCTATATTTTTCGAATTTTGAGCCGAAAATGGTCTCAATCGACTATGTTCGACATACTGATGAAGAATCCGTCGGAAAATTCGAGTCTGTCCATCCGGCCGTAAGCACGATAACTCTCAAACGGAACAACCTAGAGACTTGAAATTTTCAATGTGGGTTCAGTTCCCGAATGCCTCGGTTAAGTTCGTTAATGGGCCAAATTCCACCAGGGGTTCCTTGAATATGGCCGTTCAAAGTTTTGTTCCCCTGATTACTTTGAAACTACAAATTTGATCGGAATGAAATTTTGCACTCAAAAGGAAAATGATGTGTTCAAGCTACATGTGAAATTTTGTCCAGATCGCATCACCAGAACCATAGAAACCATAGAAAATTGTAACTTTTGAACGGAAACGCCTAGGGACTTGAAATTTTCAGGATAGGTGTGGATCTCGAATGTCGTGATCGAGTTCATCTATGAGCAAAATTATACTAGGGGTTCCGTAAATATGGTCGTTTGAAATTTAGTTGTCTTGATAATTTCAAAACTACAGATTCGATCGTGACGAAATTTTGTATACTAATGGAGAATGATATATTCAAGCTACATTCCTCCAGATCACATGACCAGAACCATAGAAACCATAGAAAATCATAACTTTCGAATGGAAACGCCTTGGGACTTGAAATTTTCAGGATAGGTGTGGACCTGAAATGTCGCGTTCACGTTTATCAATGAGCAGAATTTACTTGGGGTTCCGTAAATACGTTCGTTTGAAATTTTGTTTTCTCGATAATTTCGAAACTACGGATTCGATCGAGATAAAATTTTGTATTTTAATTGAGAATTATATATTAAAGCAATATTTTGTCCAGATCGCATTACCAGAACTATGGAAACCATAGAAAATTGTAACTTTTGAACGGAAAGGCCTAGGAACTTGAAATTTTCAGGGTGGGTTTGGATCGCAAATATCGCGGTCACGTTCATCAATGAGCAAAATTAGAGTAGGGGTTCCGTAAATATGGCCGTTCAAAATATTTCTTTCCTGATAATTTCGAAACTACTGATTGAATTGGAATGAAATTTTGTACCTAGCTGAGGAATATTGTATTCAAACAACGTTGTCCAGATCGTATCACCAAGACCATAGATACCGTAGAAAATTCTAGCGAATTATCGAAAAAAAATTGGTCAGCTGAAGCACTGACATGAAGTCTGGAGTTTCGCCTAAGTTTGAGAATTTTTTTGACAGCTGTCGAAAATTCCTTCAATTGATTTCTAAAACTGGAAAATGCGAATCTACCTACAAGGTGGATGTACGAGCGCTCAAAAGCTCCTGGCTTCACGACAGTGCATTTCGTAATTTTTTATAATTCAGACTGAGTTCCTTCCTCAAAATATTGGCTTCAAACCTCATGCATTGTGAATGATTAAAAATGTGGCGTATCATAAATATAAAACAGAGGTTTATATTCATAATATTGGGCTTCATATCACTAGCGCTCATGTGATATTCCAAGAAAGAGCACTCGTATCCTTCCAACAGCATACATGGTTTTATTTCAAATAGTTTACTAGTAGAGTATTTTACAAAATCGAGGGTTAGTTAGCTGATAATGCAGATCTGAATACATTTCCATGTTTTCAATATTTTTGGTTGGCATTTAAAATGATTAAATCTCAGTTGATTTCCATATGCTTGAAGCTTTGTTATCATTTGGTTATCATCATTGGGATGGAAAATTTGATTGAATAATTTTTAGTGCCCGACCTAGAGCTGACAATGAAAAATATTCACGGCATTGGATTTTTAGTCATATGGAATTATTTTTATGGTCGAAATGAATGAGAAGTTGAATTCCAAAACTGAATGAAATGGTCATGAAGTCAATTCCCCTATTAGAGACAATGAGGAGAATTTTTATTCATATAGTAATTTGAATGTTAATTCGAAAAAAATCAATGGAATGCTTTCCTAATCAATAAGAGTAAATGAAAATAAAGAGTTTTTCAACAGGACTGATACAATTTGAAATTGTTGTAATGGCAATACTGCGTTTTATTTTTCGAGATTTCTTAAATCATTTGTGTTCAGTAAGTTATGCCATTTGATCATGAAAAGGTACACCCCTAAAAAATTTTATAATTTGTTGAATTATTTTATCAAAATCAGTGCTCATTTGTGAATACTGAGAGAAATTTAAGAAGAATCCATGGACGACATTTTCAGTTAACCGACTTACTATTCGTCGTATTGTGGAAAAATAATTAATTTTCTTTATACGATACAAAAGTATCAAAGAACTGCACGCACACACGAAAATATTGATTTGGTAGCAGCAAGTGTAAGAGAATATTCAAATGATCGTTTCAATGTCGTTCTCAACAATTAAATCCTGTAGAATGATTTGTTTTTTCCTGCTGTTGTTGAAAAAATCTTAAGGATATGTGGTTTCAACAAGATGGTGCCACCTGTCACACAGCCACCACAACAATCGATTCAATGAAAATTTGGTGATGAAATTATCTCAAGAAATGGTCCTGTTCATTATACCCCCATCGTGAGATTTAACCCCTTGCGATATCTTTCTTTCGGGTTGTTCTTGAGTCACAAATTTATGCTGATAATCCAACAACAACTGAGCAATATAATTATTGATGAAATACAGCTATACAGTCATCTTTATGTCAAAAAGTGATTCATTATTGTAACAATATCAATAATTTTATATTAATGCTTGACTCATTTCAATATTTGAAACAAATTTAAAAAATATACTTTTTATTAACACAGTTTTTATTTGTCCATTCAATTTTGGGTCTCCTGTTTTCTGACAAGCATCCGAATGAAAAGGTCTGTAGTTTTCTGTATGTTTATTATCATACAAATTATCTATGTGGAAAATTTGAAAAGCACTGCCGTGAATTCGGGAGGTTTTGAGCGCTCGATCATTCAACTTATAGGTAGATTCGCATTTTTCAGTTTTAAAAACCAATTGAAGAAATTTTTGACAGCTGTCCAAAACATGACAGCAGCTCTTCCTCAATTATGCCGAATCAACTGTTGAAGAAATATAAGGATTTTTTATTAAATAATTAGTTGGAGTTTGAAATGGTTCTGGTTATGCGATCTGGAGAAAATGTGGTCCTTCTCCATTCAAATACAAAATTTGGTCACGATCGAATCCGTAGTTTTAAAATTATCAAGAAAACGAAATTCCAAACGGCCGGCCGGAGCTTGTCGATTGAGACTATTTTCGGCTTAAAATTCGAAAAATACAGACATTGTGACGAAATGATATAGCCCTCGTGTAAGAAGAACGAGCGCTCAAAAACTGTTCTGCATTTCTCACGTATGGAAAGTCACATCTGACTTCAGAATAATTTGCTTTTCTTATAAACGGATGAGATTAATTTCCATTAATTTTGCATAATTTCGCGTTATCTAAGAGATTCGGTTTTTCATGTTATGAGATTAATTACATTTGTCAGTGTTGAAAAATTTAATTTTTGAATTTCAAAATTTTGAATGTCAGCGATTTTTTTTTCATAATTTTTAAGTATGTAGTGTTATGGTTCGTTCCAGATATTAATATTGAATTTTGAAATTTATGAAAAAAAACCACTCACAATATTCAAAGAATTTTGTTTCAATATACTTTTATTTTTCCCGAGACTCTATTTCAAAGAGTGTTCTAAAGGTGAACAAACAAAGAAATTTTTTCATCACAACATATAATCAATAATAGAAAACAATCCCAACTATCAAAAGAAACTATGACTAATATAATATCTAAACCAACGATCAATTGGTGAGTGCACTCACTATGGCCAACAATGTCCAATTTCAATTTTTCTTCTTCGCACCGGCACGCAGCTTTGATACTCCTACACTCAGCAATTCAACTCTAGCAGTTCAATCTCCTCACATACACCTTCTCTTGACAAAGGTCCAAATACAAATAACCATACTTTTATCCCGTGAAACCAATGTTTCTCCAAATTTTCTGAAAGACCAATCTTCACTCCGACGTCTTTCTATCTATTCTCATTCGACTGCTTTTCCATCCATAATATTTAATACCTCATTCCCATAGTAACATTCTTGATACATTCTTTCGATAATCTAAATATAACTAACTAAACTAAACCGTCTACAATGAATTACTTGAACAAATTCACATTCTTCCTACTCCTGGACAATCTGAACCCTCTTTGATGATATCATATTACAATAATTTATAAATTGATCGAATATACAGAATTGAACTAAGATTTTTGGAGGTTGGTTGGTGATATAATTTGAATTTATTTTTCAATTTAATTCTTTGAAACCTTTTAGGATCATTCTTGATTTCCAGAACAGTAGGTACCATTTTTATTTTCTGACGGACGAATTGAATTCAAATTAATGGACGGTTGTGAAATATTTTGAATAGCGATAGTTTGAATGCTGCCAGAGGCCAGTTAGTCAATTCACACATAAACTTTCAAAAACCATTCTGCATACGTCAATTTTCCGACAATGAAACGAGAATATTCCAAACTGATCAAAATATCTTCAATAATATTGCAACCCCATATTGAAGGGGCACTGATATCCAAAAATTTCGATTGCTTCATAGAATCTAAGAAATCTTTTTATTTTATTTCAAGTCATTTCGAAAGCTCCGAACTTTCTACAGTCCTTTGGTGGTATCCCGAATGAAATAAAAGATTTAGTCCATGAAGCAAACTTTTCCACTGGCATTCCGTTTTGAAATGACTTCCATCTGGCTTTGCATTGTGAACTGAGTTTTTCCGATATTGGACAGGGCGACAGCTACTTTTTCGATTTTGAAGGGAGTGTTTTACGTGATATTATATACGAAGACGTGCCATGTATATGTAATGTTTTCTCCAGCACAGGAACGGATTTAAAATGCAGTCATCCTACTATCTGTTTGTTTTTCCCTATTTGCAGAAGTGAATTATGTGGGGTTGTTCTTGAATTCCAAATATTTGAATGGGAGGAATATATGAATATAACATACTGGCTGAAAGCATGAATTGTAAAGGGTATACGTATAAGATTATGTAACAAATAATCAATCATCCTAATTTGATTTGTATTCATTATTCCATTCAATTTACTACACACCATTAATATATTACAGAATCATCTTTATCAAAACCTGGATAACCTTCATGTTGAATCTATCAATGAAATGAATAGTTTGTTTATATGAAAGATTTTCAGCAGAAGAAACGAAACAAATTGCGAGAATCACCCCAACACCATGCTCATTTGCTTATTTTGAAACAAAATCACTTCTGTCACTCGAAATTCCTTCAATATTAAAACTGAAAATACAAAAATCGTTGCTCTTTGACCGGGAGGGTTTTTCAAACAGATTCCAGGACATCCAAGTGGTGATATTTGAATCATCAATTAGACAAATTCATTCAATGTTTGTGTACTGAAAATGGTTCTTCTGATTTTAGGGGTATTGGTTTATCCAACTCCATCTCTGTAAGGAATACGTTCAGCAGTCCCTGAATTCAGATCGTTAGAAATCTTTCGTGGATTCATCCGACATCAACTGCCTTATCGTGCGTGAATGAGGAGGAAAGGAAAACGAGAAGAATTATAAAATTGGCATCAATACGAACTCACATTTTTTCATCATTAAGTTGGGACCCCACTCGAACTAACAGTTTTGATTGATTGGATTGATTCCGAGGGAAATTCAATGAATTTTTTTTCCATCTCGGATATGCCTATCTGGGAAACTGAACTTTCGGAGAATATTCTCGAGTAGTCGTTCGAGGTTCATCTCTTTGGCCGATATTTCATCGAAATATTTTCGTTGATTCTCTTCAAACATACTTTTAGACATAGAAAGAAGAATACCCGTAATGATTAATTCATTTCAATAATTTTTGATGAATGAACCTATTCGTAAACGTGACGATTACAAAAAAAAGTTGAGTTGAGTTGCAATACTGGGTGCCCCAAGTATCCTCTTGAACTCGATTTATAATTTACAACTCCATCAACCAAGATAATAAAATTTGCAGAAGAGTAATTTATTGCTCATGGTCAATAATGAACCGAATTTTAGTTGGTTATGATGAAATATTCGGTCCATTGAAGATATTACTGGCATATTTATAGACACTTGCCAATTAGTTCATGAATCATCTAAAATATAACGAATTTCACCCACTCTGTTTCACTTTGATAACCGGAAGATATTTCAGGTTTTTAAGTTTTTCAAGGGATCAGAATTGTCCTTTATTTGATGATATCCAATAAATAATATGAATATTGGAGGTGGCAGTAATACTTCGGACGCCTTGTATATTTATTCACTCGTCCTATCGAACTCCTAATTGAAGTTGAAAAAAGAATTGAGTTACCAGAAAATACTCTGAAAAAAAAATTTCTCCTCCACTTTTTGAAATCTGCATGAAATTGAAAAAAAATGTTCTGGGATCGACATAGAAATACACATCAGATATATATTTGTTAATTATCTATACGTTATATCAGTTCAACTCCATATTTCTCTCATCATTCATCATTATTCAATTAATTGTACGTAGCATTTTCAAACTTGAATTTATATTCTGTCTTAATTAATGTGGAGAAGTTGAAAGCAAACCAAAATTGCTAGTGATGTTTTTCCTGCGAAAATATTACAAGCAGTGCATGCTTTTTCAGGGATGAGGACAAAGTTGGAATGTTATCTTTCCTTGTTTCGTTTGTTAACTTCGTCGTTAACAGACACCTGTCCCGGAAAAGCCATAAGAAAATGCTTAATGCTAGAAACTTTTGTTGAATGAGTGAAATTATAAAAGGAAAGTTTGTGGTTTGCAGTCAGTTCTTGTGGAATGGTCCAAATCACTGAACTTCGCAACTCTGACTATAAAACTTGAGAAAATGTTTGAGTTGTTGTCACAAACAGATAATTTAATGCGTTAATTCTACTAGAAAATGAACTGTATGTAACGAACTGTTTCTTTATGATAATAGATCTTGCATTTTGCTTAACTCATCTCTGGGGAACATTTAGGTTCGGGTCATAATCTTCGTTATTATATCAGATTGTGAGATTGTTGCATCTATTAAAAAGGATGGAATTTGAGTGACTACAATAAGGACATTCAAAGAATTTGTCCCATACTCTGGACGTTGAGTCAGGAGCTTCTGCTCGCTTGTTTCTGTGTAATGAAACGGTTTCCAGTATTAATTGTCAGTATGACAATAACTGTCATTTCATTTTCATAAATTTCAAAAGATGGAATCACCGAATTATATTGAATATATCAGAAATTCAATTATCTTTTCTGTACGAAAATGAACTTCAGTGTTCATTGTCAGTATGACATTGATGTAATTTTATTCTTAAAACTTTCAAAGATGGAATCACCGAATTATATTGAATGTATCTGAAAAACACAATTGTTTTTTCTTACCGCAATGATATTCAGTGATCATGGTCAGTATGACAAATACTGTCACTTTATTTTCACAAACTTCAGTATATGGAATCACTTAATTATATTGAAAATATCAGATTATTTTTACATGGAACAGCTAGAAAGCTTAATATCAACTCATTTAATCGATTCTCCGTATGTTTTTGAGATACCGAAGTTTTAAAAAATATTTTTTTCGAATCTTCTATTGATACAATCCTTACGAGATTATTTTCAACCATCAAGAGGATATTAAAATATTTTTGAATAACATTCAAAATTATTTTGAGTTTGACTATCTGAATGACTGAAGAAAATGTTGGTGTCATCTGAACATGTATCGGTTAATTATTTTTTCGGTCTGGTTCCGCGGATATTGCTTTGAATTCCTCTTCATTCAATTCAGTTTGGAAAGTTCTGGCACATGCTATACAGGGTGTCTACTTTTAAAAGGGCCCAACTTCAGTGGGAATCATACATGAGATTTGCTACAAAAAATGTCATATAACACATGGTCGAAATATTGACGGTTATTTTTCAATTTAACATTTCTTGATTACACGAAATATCTCAAGTTTTTCCATTAAATCTATTATACTTCAGTTATTCTTGTAGCCTCATCAAATTTGACCACTTATCTAGAAGCCACATTAAACTTGCTACGAGATAAGTTATTCTGTGTGCCAAAAAAATTCTTATTGCGGGCGTGGTAAGGAGATGAATATCACAATTATCAAGTGAACAAAACCAGTCATATTTTTTCAATGGTTTTATCATTGAAAAATCATTAATTACGTTTTCTTTTCAGCAAAAAATACCCAATTGAGTGTGCTTCCGAATGAGATATCAACTCTTGTGCTTTCTGCTTGTATTCTGCCCTAATATCATGACTAACGAAATAACAATGAAAAAGTCGAAATATTACCAACCTAAATTTGCTCCATTTTGAGACGCTTTATGATTGAATATTGAAATAATTCTCATGGAAATCATGAATTTATCTGTAAAATCAGAATAATTCGAAGAAAAAAACTAAATTCCAATAATACAGATTGTATGAAAAAATGTAAAGGAAACTACTACTTATAACAATTGTTCGAAATATCTACCGCCTTATTCAATACATTTTACACTTCGTTTTCGCACTGAATCTATAACCTCTGCACAACACAAATTCATTAATTCGCTCAGATCCTGTCGAGTCTGAACGCGAGTTTGATAAACTTTTTCTTTCAAAGGGTTCCATAAATAAAAATTCAAAGGCATAAGTTCGGTGCATACATAACATGTAGAAAACCCTGTATCAATGAAGTATTAAATGTTGTTTCGAACCGGCGCATACGCCATCTTGTTACGCGGTGGAATGAATCTGAAGAGTTGAAAGCAAATGCTGAACGAAAGATAGGATAATAATAGACTTCAAAAGAACTTCATTTCTTCCTCTCATCATAGAACTCGAAATTCCATCCATGCTGGAGAAAACTCATTCATCTTCTCACGTCGTGTTATTTCCCTTTAATGAATTTTTTGGAGTTGCTCAGAAATTCATGATAACTTCACTGTATTCACTCCAACGATAAGTATGAGGAATTGGATTTTTTGTCATCTCGGAATTTTTCTTTTGGGTGGATGGATGTCAGATTATAAGAATTCTAAGAAACGACGAAGTATTCGTGAACATTTCGAGGCCTCTTCTGTATGCTAATTAAATTGAGAGTTTTGTTTTCAGTTTCATATCGACAATTTTTATTCACCCCTCAAAATATCTTGGCCGGATACTTTTGCATATTCAGAACCAGAAGAGGAAATCCCGTAAAATAAGGGGTTCTCAAAATTCCTCATTAATCTTCGGTAAGGGTAACATTGAAGGCTTGGCGGGAAGTTGATATATTATTCAGAAGAAGGATATATTGCGAAAAACAACGTGAGCGGAATATCTACATGGAAGTCGTCGCTGGAAAGTTTGTCGAACAAGCTGACTGCTACATTTTTTTGTGTTCAACTCGGCACACTTGCAAGGTGCTTTTATGCAGCAGTCTGTCCTCCAGTAATAATTAGAATTTCCTTTGAAAAGGGAAATTGATAAAGTTCCATTATGTTCATGGCGTTTTAATGAATCTTCTATATATTTCAATTTGAAATTAATTGTTTTATGACTCCAACAAATATTTGAGTATAATGAGTAGCGTTGTAGTTCCAATAAAACTCTTTTATAGCTTTTACATTTATTCTCGAAGGTATAAACTCACTTTGTTCTATATATTAATGATTTTGACAGCGAAATCGAAAGATTCTAAGTACCTATCCTATATTTCTTCAAAGTAAAATGGAAATAACTCGTAAATATAATTTAAAAATTTATATAAGAAAAACGTATTCAACCATGAACACTAATTAGTAACATCATAGATTAACCACTTATAGTTATGAAATTCGTCTTTTATTTATGAAGGATAACAATGGCAGTGCTAGTGAGATACAATGAAAATTGAAAACGAGTTATTTTCATATTATTGAAACTCCTTATTTTCAACCGGAGTTGCTAACAGGCGATTCTGTGTTATCTTGACTGGGGGGTTTCAACGTCGTGTTGGCGATTGGAGCTGCTGATGGTCTACCATATAAGTAGCTGGTGGCTCTGTATCCGTCATATGGGTCCCTAGATCTATAGCGATCATCTCCATATCTGAAAATAAAAAAAATAATGAAAAATATAATTGCAAATAAATTTAGAAATAGAGATCTATACACTATTTTTCGTCCGAACGATCGAAAAAACCTAGTAAAAGGGTGAGAGGTGAGGCGAATGTTTAAATCGAGCATTTATCGGCGTTAAATCAGATGGATATGTCTAAAAGGAGACTTTCTGCGACGAGACAATTTGATCTTAAGTGCATGACCATTCCACTATTAAAGCGCCAGGAAATCTACTTCTGAAGAAGACGATTTCTTCTGATTGCTGCGGGTGCTAGCTGCTCTCCCATAGATTCGCAAGTCTCTTATGTGCCAAAAATTGGCATTTCCAGGGTGCAAAGGATTGAGCGCTCTTTGCCTATTCGAAAGTGATGAGATGAGTTGCAACTTTCTTTCGTTTCAGTTCACTCCCAAACTGGTATATTACATCAGTATGCATTTTTCTGCTTCGTTTTCTACTTATATACTTCTTTTCTTACTTGGCAGGGCATAATCCCACACAGGTCATGATCTTCAATTACCAATGAAAGGGCTTATTATTATTATTATTGTGATTTGAACGGGGGTCGTTATGGCTCGGTTAGCCTTCCTGGAACTACGACAACATGGATCTACCCTACTAATTCATACAAACCCAAGGAGGTCTTGACGAAAGCGACGACGTACTTAGGAGGCTTAGCTGTTACCTCGCGAGAATCCAGGATTGGCTTTTCCATATGAATGGTTCTCAAGCCAGCCAACTCTGGAAATTTGCATACCATACCAGTCCTTTCTGCTTCTGATCCACATCATCTGCCAACTTTCCTATGCGACACAAAAGGTATTTGTACCAACAGTCCCACCATTACCCATAGCTTAGCTCGTGGCAGCTTCAGGAGCTTCCTGGTGTAAGACGGTACAAGCACAACAAATATCTTTGCCTGAGAAAATCCAGGAGTGTTCCTCCAGAGGGTAATTCTGTTATCCAACTCCCATTGTAGGACCGCTGCCTTATATTGGTCTTTTCGCAGCTCCCAGAAAGGCTCAGGTCCAACAGGTGTTAACCTTGAATCTCTTCAGTTCATCGGCTCTTTCATTTCTTTCATTACCACAATGCCCCGGTGCCCATAGTAGAGTCACTTTTGTGCCTCTGGCCAGTTGCTTTATGGTCATTATGGCCATTCCCATGACAGCAGACATCCCTGGTTGTGTGATTCCAGGGATCTCAGCGTGGCCTGGCTGTACGTAGTTATGTAGATATGCACCCCTTTGAGATTCATTTTGAGACACTCTTGAGCGCAGATTTAGACAGCCATTATCTCGGTCTGTATAATAGCGGGCTCATGTCCCAGGGCTCAATTAAGGTCCGTCTACCACAATGCCTAGCCTCCCGGACATTTTGTCCAAACTTTCGCATCACATCCGTTGGTTTTGCCAAGAGGTTCGAGTCTACTTGATTCAATATCCTCATATGTCCAGCCGTTGCAATTTCTGCAACCGGCTTCGTGTGGTGACCTCTTCAGTTTTTGTCCACCATGCTGAGGACGCATAGGTAACAATGGGGCGTACTACGCTGTGAATAGCCACAGTACCATTTCCGGTTTCATTCCCCATGTCTTTCCAAAGAGTCTTTTGCAGGCCCACATGGCTCTGGAAAGAGTCTTGTCTATGTGTTTCTTCCAGTTGTGTTTGCTATCCTAGCTATTTGCACTAACTGTATAAGTTCAGAGCCTGGCCCTTTAGGATCGGAGCTCTGAGGTTAAGATTCCTTCTTCTAGTGAATGGAATCAGTGTTGTCTTTGAGGGATTGACATTTAGTCCTTCTTCCTCGCACCACTTTTCAATGATACAAGGAAAGGTATGTTTGTGGCTCTCTGCCGGCTTTATGAGTGATTTTTTACACTTTCCAAAGGTTTCTGGTTTTGAGCCGTTGGCCTTCATATGCCCCAGGAACACCTGACTATTTGTTGCAATCTAATCTCTTGTTTTATGATATTATCCTCATAAACAAACTTGAAGACACACTTTCCCTGCAAGAATTTCAGTATGCAGCATTTGTAGGAAGGCTGAACCATGGCTTACTTTGGCCCAGCACCCTCTTGCAGCAAACTGAAAACAGTAGTACTCAACGAACCATGAAAAGAAGAGAAGAAAAGAAGGCTAATTACTGATGATCTAAATTCTAAGTAAGGACAGCAACTACATGAAGGTTATTTATAGTGGGCCTGCTAACAGTCTCTTGCAAGCTCAACAAACACTTATGCAACATCTTTTGACAGGCAGAGAAGTAAACCGCTCTTCATATTCTAAGTCTTTGCATAGCATTGACTAGACTGAAAATTTTCACTGATGATGTATATCTTATAGTTGAAGCCACAATAGACCATAAGGGACGCGATGGGCTTTAGGCTCCGTGCCTAATCCTCTCATCTCATCTGATGTATATCAGAGGTAGTGATTTCCTGGGCCATCTATGCACATCCCAGCTCATTCTTGCCTTATGGATCCGTTGTCTGCACTGATGCCACACTCAACAACCGAGTCTTTCAGACTCATGAGTAACTTTGTTCTCATTGAATGCGCAGTTTTCTTGATCCTAATATCAGAACACATAATAGTCCACTAGCTAATGTTGAAGAAACCGACAGGGTGTGGCGGTAAGAATGTGACCAATGGAAACCATAAGCTGAGGTCTCGTATTGAGAGATTTTGATCGTCTGAGAGCTCGGTTTTCATTATGCAAGATGATTTCGGATAATAAGTGAACTTTCAATTCTCAATACTCGTGACCTTCATACGCCTAATTCATACAAATGAGAATATTTAGAATTTATATATTTTATTGAGCGCTCGTACTACGTTACGATCGTTACGATGTCTTTATTTTTCGAATTTTGAAAATGGTCTCAATCGACTATGTTCAACTCACTGATGACGAATCCGTCGGAAAATTCGAGTCTGTCCGTCCGGCCGTCCGTAAGCACCATAATTCTCGAACGGAACAACTTAGAGACTTGAAAATTTCAGTGTAGGTTCAGTTTCCGAATGCCTCGGCTGAGTTCGTTAATGGGCCAAATTCCACCAGGGGTTCCGTGAATATGGCCGTTCAAAGTTTTGTTCCCCTGATTACTTGAAAACTACTGATTTGATCGAGATGAGATTTTGCACTCAAATGGAAAATGAGGTGCTCAAGCTACATGTGAAATTTTGTCTAGTTCGCATGACCAGAACCATAGAAACCATAGAAAATTGTAACTTTTGAACGGAAACGCCTAGGGACTTGAAATTTTCAGGATAGGTGTGGATCTCGAATGCACGTTCATCTATGGGCAAAATTATACTAGGGGTTCCGTAAATGGTCGTTTGAAATTTAGTTTTCTTGAAAATTTCAAAACTACAGATTCGATCGTGACGAAATTTTGTATACTAATGGAGAATGATATATTCAAGCTACATTTCTCCAGATCACATGACCAGAACCATAGAAACCATAGCAAATCATAACTTTCGAACGGAAAGGCCTAGGGACTTGAAATTTTCAGGATAGGTGTGGATCTGAAATGTCGCGTTCACGTTCATCAATGAGCAGAATTATAGAAGGGGTTTCGTGAATATGATCGTTTGAAATTTTGTTTTCTCGATAATTTCGAAACTACGGATTCGATCGAGATAAAATTTTGAATTTTAATCGAGAATGATGTATTGAAGCAATATTTCGTCCAGATCGCATGACCAGAACGATAGAAACCATAGAAAATTGTTACTTTTAAACAGAAAGGCCTAGGAACTTGAAATTTTCAGGGTGGGTTTGGATCGCGAATATCGCGGCCACGTTCATCAATGAGCAAAATAAGACTAGGGGTTCCGTAAATATGGCCGTTCAAAATATTTTTTTCCTGATAGTTTCGAAACTACTGATCGGATTGGAATGAATTTTGCACCTAGCTGAGGAATAATGTATTCAAACTACGTGCAAAATTTTGTCCAGATCGCATCACCAAGACCATAGATACCGTAGAAAATTCTAGCGAATTATCGAAAAAAAATCACCTGAAGCACTGACGCGAAGTCTGGAGTTTCGCCTAAGTTTCAGAATTTTTTTGAAAGCTGTCGAAAATTCCTTCAATTGATTTCTAAAACTTGAAAATGCGGATCTACCTACAAGGTGGATGTACGAGCGCTCAAAAGCTCCTGACTTCACGGCAGTGCTTTTCGTAATTTTTTTTTTTATAAAAATTCGCATATGTTATATGGTTTTTGATTTTTTTTAAGGAAAATTATGTTGTTAAGTAAACCTAGTATAGAACCTATAGAATTGTTCAAATTTGACAGTTTACCAAATTCAGGCAGAATATGTGGGTTATGAGGAGGTGTCAATCTCTCCCAACAAAACCGATTTTTCATTCAAAATAAAGGCCCCATTGTTACAGAAAATATCGATCAAACTTTCAACGGGCGATTATGACCGAAAATTTACCAGCCTTCATGTTGAAATAATTGATTAGTTCCATTGAGTACGGTCAGCAGATATTGGAAAATTCCACCACGCACAAAGCCATGACACCAACTTCCTGTCATTTTAATCCCGGCCGGATATATGTACTGGTTCACAAACACTCCGGAACCCTCGACATCAATCAAACGTACTCTTCGAATGGGAGGCCATTGGAGAGGTATGAATGCCGATTCTCTTTGCTGTGCGGACGGCTAGAGTTTCCATTTTATTTTCCTGTTGTCTTTATGATTCGAATTCCTGAATCGAAATTACGTTTTTTTGGAACTGAAATAGGACCAGTTCCAGTTCAACACTTCCTCCGGATCTGGCTCGAATCCATGGAGGTTCGTAGTGTAGGCTCAATCTCACTTTGATCTAAACGAGTCTTGCTTTCAGCGATTTTGCTGAAATTTGACAGTATTTCATGAGTAAATTATTGGAGGAAACGTTTAACTGCTAACTTGTGTGACCATTCATTAGTATTTTCCAACAATTTCATGTTTTGAGGAACTTTGTTCAGTTCTAATTTTTTTCGTTTTTGCTTCGTTCAATAATTCTAAACTCGTGATTCAGTAGGACGGAGACTGATCCCTGAATTTTTTCATTCAACATTCAACATAGTTAAAGGTCCATCCTATATAAGTGAAAGATATAGCGATGGTTTCAGACGTTCACTCAAACTTCTGTATTGACGAAGACTCACTAGCCGAGACATTCGACATTTATACCTCCAGTTCAACATTTCATTTTGTTCGCCATTCGTTATTTTCCTCAGATTCCCAACAACAGTAGGTACTCCGTTCTCCCTTTACTGTCAATTATTTTAACCGTCAAGTTTCAAGGAGAGCATCCTGAGGGATTTGCCAAAACAACCTATAAAAGTATCGATCGGTATTCCCACATCTCATAAATTCCGGTCCTCTTCGGCTTGGACATAGTAAACTGGGAAAACTCACCTATCCCTGTAATCATCTCTGCCTCCACCGTAGTTCCAATTACTCGCGTAGCCGCCGCCGCCGCCCCAGTAACCTCCACCACTGCCATAATAATAAGGTCTCCTTTCGTATCCTCTACTAGACATATCATCCCTGTCATCATAATACGACGGCCTGTAATAGTCCCTGTCCCGTTCCCTATATCCGTCTCTGTAGTCTCTGGAATTTGAATTATAGAGATCTTTATTTATGACGAGGTTATGCACTTTTAGGACGAGTATGCAAAAATTCGAGATAGCGGAGATGTGGGGACTTGCGAGCGTGTCTGGGTCGGGCTTAACGGTAACGCCTCGTGAAAAATATCATTTCGGAAGTTCTGGAAGTTCAGATTATTATTATGCATTGCGCTAAGCTAGTTTTTTCAATAAATAATTAATGTCATTGCAGTGTGTGGCTGATGAAAAAATTACGAAAAGCACTGCCGTGAAGTCAGGAGCTTTTGAGCGCTCGTACATGCACCTTGAAGGTAGATTCGCATTTTCCAGTTTTAGAAATCAATTGGTGGAATTTTCGACAGCTGTCAAAAAAATTCTGAAATTTAGGCGGAACTCCAGACTTCATGCTAGTGCTTCAGCTGATCAATTTTTTTTCGATAATTCGCTAGAATTTTCTACGGTATCTATGGTCTTAGTGATGCGATCTGGACAAAATTTTGCACGTAGTTTGAAAACATTATTCCTCAGCTAGGTGCAAAATTCCATTCCAATCCGATTAGTAGTTTCGAAACTATCAGGAAAAAAATATTTTGGACGGCCATATTTACGGAACCCCTAGTCTAATTTTGCTCATTGATGAACGTGGCCGCGATATTCGCGATCCAAACTCACCCTGAAAATTTCAAGTTCTTCGGCCTTTCCGTTCAAAAGTTACAATTTACTATGGTTCTGGTCATGCGATCTGAACAAAATATCGCTTAAATATATCATTCTCGATTAAAATACAAAATTTCATCTCGAACGAATCCGTAGTTTCGAAATTATCGAGAAACCAAAATTTCAAACGACCGTATTTACGGAACCCTTAGTATAATTCTGCTCATTGATGAACGTGAACGCGACATTTCAGACCCACACCTATCCTGAAAATTTCAAGTCCCTAGGCCTTTCCGTTCGAAAGTTACAATATTCTATGGTTCTGGTCATGCGATCTGGACAAAATATTGCTTTAATATATCATTCTCGATTAAAATACAAAATTTCATCTCGATCGAATCTGTAGTTTCGAGATTATCGAGAAACCAAAATTTCAAACGACCGTATTTACAGAACCCCTAGTATAATTCTGCTCATTGATAAACGTGAACGCGACATTTCAGATCCACACCTATCCTGAAAATTTCAAGTCCCTAGGCCTTTCCGTTCGAAAGTTATGATTTTCTATGGTTTCTATGGTTCTGGTCATGTGATCTGGAGAAATGTAGCTTGAATATATCATTCTCCATTTAAATGCAAAATTTCATGGCGATCGAATCTGTAGTTTTGAAATTATCAAGAAAACTAAATTTCAAACGACCATATTTACGGAACCCCTAGAATAATGTTGCTCATAGATGAACGTGATCATGACATCCGAGATCCACACCTATCCTGAAAATTTCAAGTCCCTAGGCCTTTTCGTTCAAAAGTTACAATTTTTTATGGTTTCTATGGTTCTGGTCTTGCGATCTGGACAAAATTTCACATGTAGCTTGAACACCTCATTTTCCATTTGAGTGCAAAATTTCATCTCGATCAAATCTGTAGTTTTCAAGTATTCAGGGAAACAAAACTTTGAACGGCCATATTTACGGAACCCCTGGTGGAATTTGGCTCATCAACGAACTCAACCGAGGCATTCGGGAACTGAACCCACACTGAAAATTTCAAGTCTCTAGGTTGTTCCGTTCGAGAGTTATCGTGCTTACAGACGGACGGCTGGACGGACAGACTAGAATTTTCCGACGGATTCGTCATCAGTGAGTCGAACATAGTCGATTGAGACCATTTTCGGCTCAAAATTCGAAAAATACAGACATCGTGATGAAATGATATAGCCCTCGTGTAAGTAGTACGAGCGCTCAAAAAGGTACGCTAAATTGAGAACTTACATTAGAAATTAACTACACTCACTTTGCACCAAGCTTCGAACATCCACATCATCCAACATATCATAACTTGAAGTGTGAACATAGCGGAATAACATGACATAAGAATTACACAGCCTAAGAATGACATGATATGGCATAAGGTTCTACATTTTATTGAAAGGGATAAAGTTGAATAAGGAATAAAAGACCAACAAATGAAATTGACGTCAAGCCGGAATCGGATAATAGGCTAAGTGATTATAGTCATCAGAAAATTATAAAACAAAACTAAGTTGTGTATTTTTCAAATTATATTGCATTTCCTTTTATTCGAGAAATCACCATGTGATGATTTTTGAACTGCACTGAAGAAAAATTGTCCTTCATGAGTTTGGCAAGTGACTTCAAGTAAGCGCATTCAATAAGGATTCTGAAATGGCATAGAACTTACTACATTATTTCTTAGATTGGACAAAAAAAAGTTTTTTCTTAAAGAAACTCCGTTTCGAACAATTTCTTTCAACTTCTTCATTACTCATACTCTACTCTACATTAGCTGGGAGAAAAAGAAGGAACTTGCAAGGTAGCTGATTTTATCTGATTGAATACTGCGATATACGATAGAGTCCATTATGCTTACATGAGCAGATTAGACAAAACTCAATTACTTATTTGAGCAGGTTATCATTGAAACTTATCTGCTGTAGCGAGTTCATTAAATGATTCATCATATCCGATTAAAACAGTAGTTGAACCATCTCAATTCGATGCCACTTTTAAGTTATTGGTGAATCTCTACATCTCCGAACTGAGCTTATTTCTCAAAATCAAGCAAATCGTTTCAATGATTAAAACCTTAACTATTGGTATAGAATTTCGATGAATCGACATCGTAAATGATTAAATATTTTAGTGGGTTGGTCATGATGCTTTTGTCTCGCACAAGAAGTGTTCTTTTGAAGTCTCACCTTTCCACGAAGTTGGGGGATCAGAGAATGGGAATAAACGTGAAAAAATAATGAAGTACTTGGTGCAGAACTTGAGCTTCTGAAAACATGAAACTGCGAAGTAATTCCTAACAACTTTATGACCACTTTCAACCTTCACCTAGTTCGAATAGATATCAGAAACGAAAAAATTTTCTATCTTAGGAACCACTCTGAAATATGCAAGTCGACTCCGAAAAATGGAATCAGAATCAGAATCAAATGGAGAATAAATTTCTTACATCTTGTTCTAAAAATAAAAACACAAAGTCGATATGAATTATTTTATGTGAAACTTAATTATTGTTTCCTGATATGCAACTTTTCCCAAATTTCCATCGAAAAATCATACTTCTTTAGTATTTTATTTTTAAACCAAATACTGAGGGCACGTAGGATCGCAAATGTATAATTGCCTTATTTTGTTAGAAATAAGATTTTTCTCTCAACATGTTAAGTTTAGGGTTGAAAACATTTTCATTCGGAAAGCAAACTGAAACGATCAGCATTTTTCAGAAATTTGACTTAGATTGTAAGAGTGAGATGTGGGCTTGAAATTATCAGGATAGGTGTGGATCTCGAATGTCGCGGTCACGACATGAACGAGCAAAATTAGAGTACGGGTTCCGTAAATGTGCATGGTCGTTTGAAATTTAGTTTTCTTGATAATTTCAGAACTACGGATTTGATCGTGACGAAATTTTGTATTCAAATGGAGAATGATGTATTCAAGCTACATTGTTTCCAGATCGCTTGACAAGAACCATAGAAACCATAGAAAATTATAACTTTCGAACGGAAAGGCCTAAGAACTTGAAATTTTCAGGGTAGGTTTGGACCCGGAATGTCGCGGTCACGTTCATCAATGAGAAGAATTAGACTAGGGGTTCCGTGAATATGACAGTTCAAAAAATTTTTCCTGCAATTTTAGAAACCACTGATTGGATTGGAATGAAATCTTGCACATAGATAGGGAATAATGAATTCAAACTGCTTGCGGAATTTTGTCCAGATCGCATTACCAAGACCCTAGACACCGCAGAAAATTCTAGCGAATTATCGAAAAAAAAATTTATCACCTAAAGCACGGACGTGAAGTCTGGAGTTTCGCCTTAGTTTGAAATAAGATAGTGAGAGTAAGCTGTGGACTTATGTGAGAGCCAATACTTATGATGCCAGGGTGAATAATATTTATATCAATAGATGAAAATAGATTTTTTCGCGGGAATTTTGGCTAACGTTTTACAGAGTTACCGAAATATAATTCCATCTTCCCAAAAAAAATTTGAGTATCGATTTCAGTTTTTGTATTATTTTGTTGAATTTCACCCAACGAATTCAATTTGAATATAATATTGGAGGTCGCTTCGGTGATGATGGAATTCAATAAAATGGATCATTACCGGTTAGAGCTATCGGAATATTCGGAATAATGTTTTATATTCGTGCTTTATATCTATCAACGGTTGAATACAAAGCGGGATCAATCACTATGTATACTATTTGAATTGATCTTTCATTCGTTTCAAATGAAGCGTACAGAATAAATTGCTGTTTTTCCTTTGAAAATCCATGAATAAATGGATCATTCACGTTCTGAAGAGAAGTTTTTAGTTCAATCTGTTTTGTACAGAAACACGAAGAAAGAACTATAATACTGCTCTGAAAAATAAAACGAACAATTTTTGAATTTGATGGGACTAGGCTCAATTCCCTTCTTCACATTTTTTCACAATTGAGTTTCAATATTGAAGTGAATAAACATTGAATTCTCAAGATGTTGAGATTTGTTTACTCAAATAGAGAACCAATTTTGAATAAAGAAACCTGTAGGCAATCAATGAAAAGTATACTTCCGCATTCCACGAATTTATACTGTACGGAAAATTAGGTTCTTAAAATGATTTGTCGAAGAATTTGGAGGAGAGTGAATAGGAACACCGACGCATCCGCCAGTTTGTTACTTGTCTACTTTCACAAATTTGATCCGCGAAAGAGGTGTTTATAAATGATCAGGTTTCATGGAATAACACTTACCTATAATCGTATCCTCTATTATCGTATCCTATTCCTCTATCGTAGTTCCTCTCTCTATCTCTATCACCATAACGATCTTTATCTCCATAACGATCTCTCTCCCCATAATGATCTCTTTCCCCATAACGATCTCTTTCTCCATAGCCTCGATCTCTTTCTCCATAGCCTCTATCTCTGTCATAGTAGTCCCTTCTCTGATCATATCTATCAGATCTGTCGTAATAGCGGTCATAGGGATCGTATTTTTTGTCGTAGTATCGGTCTCTATAATAAGGGTAAAACCTTGAAAAGATTCATTTTATTTTGAATGCTAACCTCCAAGCACAATTTGAACATGTCAGAATCTGATTATTCTCTAGGAGACTCAAATCTTCAAAAGAGATATAGAATTAACCGCACCCCTTTTTCAGTTGTCGTTATTGTTTATTCAACTTGTTCAAGCATCTCTCATGCCAGTAGGATCGATAAATTGAATTTATTTTTTCTAAAATTTTCTCAATTTGCAATAATACAGTATTTTGGAAATATCAATATTCTTCAAAGAAGGTACCGATAAAAAAAAAAATTTAGGATTCGAAAGAGACATAATTTTTCAGGAGAAAAATTGTTACTAGATATCTGATAAGCAGGCCAACAAATCGATACGTGTAACATCCCATGCCCAGAGAAAATCAAATCTATCATCCGCAACTGTAGAACGGTTTCGACTCATTAAGTCTCATCAGTACAGATATAGCGATGATAAAGTTCGATGTCAGGGGCGGAATGCTTTGAAACAAATTGGAGCGTGGAAATTTCACCAATTATAGATGCGATGTTCTCTGATGTTATAAGGTTCAATTTGTTGACCTGCTTATCGGATATCTAGTAACAATTTTTCTTCGGAAAAATTGTTTTTCTTTTGAATTGTTTCAATTAGATAAACGGCCAAAATATTATTCGAAGATTAAAGTTTGCGAATAATTATTTTTTGACAGTCTTGATGAAAACATATTTCATTTCGTTCATTAAAATTAATTCGTACTAAGGTTAATAAAATTCGTCTCGAACTGAAGACAATAATTAATCTGAAATGATTTTCATAATTTTCAACTCACCTGGAATCGTCATATCTATCATCATATCTATCCCTGTATCCTCTGTCATCATAAGAACCCCTTCTATCATAAGGGTCAGAAGGGTATCTTCCTCCTTCGCACCTGATACATCTCTTCCCCAAATTCGTGCTGGAGGGGTCTCGGGTATCCGAGGTGTCTTCAGGCTTGATAGTTCTTGTGTTCAACACAGACTCGCTGGCTGCATTTCCCCCATATCTATCTAAGTATAATTTATCATCTCTTGGGACTCTGTTCAGTTTGTTGGTGTCTAAATTAAATACATCTTTCAAGGAGGCAGTGTGACAGATATCGAATAGAATTGGCAGTATGATGTAGATGGTGGTTTTGTGATAGTCCTGTAAAGAAATCGAATAATTGATAAAAGATATCTATTCGCAAATTATAAAAATCAGGTTGAACATCGTAGGTACAGTTTTTCCAATGCAACATATCAATATTGATTTTTTACAAGTAGGTAACATTTTTAAATTACAAAATTGCAAATCAGTAACCAACGATATATCAATTTCGTTCAGTTTCAGAGGGGAGATTAATAATAAATTTGAATAAATTAGGTGCACAATGAAAAATTGGGGGTTCGCATAATATTATTCGATGTGATGAAATAATTATTTAACATTGTGATTGGTAGCCGAAAACCATTTGAATTCAGGATGTATTTAATATCCATCATTCCTAGAAATAATTGTTTTTGCTGCAATATGATAATAAATATTCATTCGACACGAATATTTATTCGACATAAAAAAAATATTGAGAAGCACTGACATTAAGTCGAGAGCTTTTATTCAACTCTTTTATCGATGCCTCATATGTAAAAATTTCAGCAGGATATGGCGAATAGTTTTTGAGACAACGAATTTTTTGAAAATGAATTCTTCTACTGTTACGATTCACACGAAATTTCACATGGGTCGTTATTTTACAACGGATGTTTCAATTTGATCATATTTTTCGAATTAATTATGAAAATATCTGCAGAACTCTTTGCGCAAAGTAACCAACTGGAATAGCGCATTCAGACCTCGAGCGTACTGAATATTCAAAAACTTTAGGCCTTTTCTTCAGGAAGTTATGGTATTTACGTCTGTCGGACGGACATAATTGAATCAGACCACAAATGTTTCATCAGCGAGTGCAACCTAATCCTAAGAGCATTCTCTCGAGATTTGAGAAAAATTATAGTGCTCCCTTGATAGAAAAAAGCTCGCTAGAAAATTAATATGGTTTCCAACGATTCTAAATGGAAATTTATTCTAACGCATTCCGGAAATACCTGAAATGATGTTCATATTTGTGAATTCTTCATCATTTCTCCATTAAAAGTGATTTGAGAAGATAATTTTTTTTAATGATCAAAGCCAAAGGCTTTTTTATAGGTCATGATAATTGGAAAATATAAAAAGTGAATCAATTATAAAATCTATGGATGTCATATGATTCTGGTATCAATAGAAATTAGGAAAATCAGTTTAGATTTGATTGTCAAAAAGGAGTTATGAGAAATAAAAAAACGATCATTTTTATTTTATTTACCTGTTCAGAATGTAATTCAATATTCCAGAGTTTAACGCTCCAATGTTGAATTGAATAATTATATTCAACAATTACTTTCTTTCCTGCTGTTTTAATGATCATCATATGAGAGATGAGAGGAATGCGATTTTCATTTATGGATGCAGGGCATCAAATAAATAGATGAATTCTTCCGAAAAAAAAATGAAACTCGGATGAACAACCTACAAAGCAATTTTTAGTTTGACGTTCAAGTGGTAGATTTTTAGTGTATTCGAATTCCTGATATTTAAGTATGACTGACGATCGGTCAGGTTTTAGGTTCCAAATTAAAAAATTCACGAATCTTCACCAATCAGAATTACATGGAGCTTGTTTCTGCAAGCTTCAAGGTGAATCCGAGAATCGAGCCATATGAACATTACGCAGATACCAATCTGCATATAGAATAATCCAGTACCAGAATTGTAAACACAGTAACTGATTAGGATCAATCAAATTAGTGGTTATTCAAGGTGCTGAATCTTTGAATTAACATTTGTCTATAAAGAAGATGAACCTTTAATTATTGTTTCGTTTGAATCCCCATTGTGAAGAGTTCATTCGAAAAAACGAAGTAGGTATTGAAAAAGTTAGAATGACGATAATTCGATTATGATAGTGATAGTACACACTCGAAACAAACTGTATTCTGATTCTGATCCTATATACAGGGTGTTTCATTGGTGAATGTACATACGTTAACATGAGTTAGAGCTACCCTAGACGAGTCCAAAAAACCTATATCTGATAGGTCTAAACAACTTTATATCCGAGATACAGGGTGATTTATGTATTCGCCAATATTTTCAATTGCTTATAACTCTTGAACCAACCAGTATAATCATTTGATATTTGAAACGTACCACACACTACCATGGGTGAAACGATTCATTCTCGAACTGATCAAAAAATCCAGGTCCTTATTAGAAAAATATGGGACTTCAACCCTGTATGACGAAATATTGGAATTTGATGAGAATATTCGGAAAAAGCAGAAAATGTTCGATGGGGATCAAAAGATTGCAGTGTTCCGCACGACATTTGACCCATCCAAATTTTGGTCGAAATATTTGATTCGATAGTGAAATTTCACAAAAATTTCGAATAATTCATTCAAAATGATCAACAGTGAAAAAATAAATGAACAAATGAGTAAACAAGACTGCATTCGGATTTTATTCAGCTTATCGATGCAAATTCCTCAAATTGAAGACTCCATCCATCGAAAATATGGCTCATCTTCACAGGAACCATACAAGAACACTATTATTAATTTCTGTTGAATCCCAGTAGTTTTTATTCAAGTAGGGTACAACAATATTATGACATAAATTTTGCAGGAATGTATTTTCAGCATGATGGGGCTCCACCCCATTTTAAAGGTATTGTCAGGAACTTTTTGGATAAGAACTTTCCGAATATGTGAATTTGCAGAGGTGAACCGCATGCATGGCTCTCTAGATCACAAGATTTCAATTACATCGATTATTTCATTTGGAGATATTTGAAATCTTTATTGTATGCGTCTGAGATTGGATTTATTGGAAGTGAGGATATTCTCCTATAATGTATAGAAGTTGCCTGCAAGATCCGTAATGATCCAGAAACGAACAAAAACACTATCAGACATAATTTAAAAAGAGCGAGAATGTTGATGGGTCAAATGTCGTGCGGGACACTGAAATCTACTGATCCCCATCGAAAATTTTCTGCTCCTTTCGTATATTCAAATCAAATTCCAATATTCCATCTTACAGGGTGTTGAATCTCAGCTTGCAAGAAGTCCCATATTTATCTAATACGGACCTGGCTTTTTTGACCAGTTCAAATTGAATCGATTCATCCATGGAAGTCTGTTTTACGTTCCAAATATCAATTGATTTTACTGAATGGTTCAAAAGTTATAAGCAATTGAAAGTATTGTATAATACGTTAATCACCCTGTATCTCGGCTATGACGTTGATAAGACCTATCATATATAGGTTTTTGGACTCGTCGAGGGTAGCTCTATCTCAGTTCAACGTATGTACATTCACCAATGAAACACCCTGTAGTATTATCGAAATTTTCGAGTTATAAGATAAGAAATACTGGTTGATGAAAATTCCTTTTCCCAACAATATCCTCGAAATTGGTTTTTTCAATAATTTAATTTTCATTGTCTTGTAATGAAGCTCGCGATAAAATGCAGAATCTACCCTCCAAAAAATACTGCGGATTAGAATACTCTACTGATGATGGCTCTGTTCGAATCGATAAGCCCAATTTATCTGGCGATGTTTTATGAAGCATTACGAAAAATAATGACAATAAATTCATTTCTGATGTGCTGCTTTTCAAGCAATTGATCAACCAAGTGGCTAGAGGATGTTCAGTTGGGTGCGAATCCCTTATAGATGAAGACATTTTGGTTTATAATTTCTTCCGGAATCTATCGACGAAAAAATAAATTGGAATTTTTTTGGAAAAAACTCCGCAAGCCTTCAAAACATCGATAATCTCAACATAAACTCAATGGAAGGTCCATCTGAAGGAATATCTTTCCAATCAATTAATTGAAACATATTAATGAAAATCGTAGATTATTAAAAATTATCCCAAGACGCACGTTGTTTTTGTCATAATAATGATCTCATCAAAACTGAGTTCCACAAGTACAAAATGTTTTATTCAGAAGAATAAATTCAAACGGAAATTTCCCAATTGCATGGCACAAATATTTTGGTGGGAACGACCAACATACACCACTATTATTTCAAGGTGCTGAATATTCATTAGGCTAATTTCACAATTTCGATTTGACGGTTTTATAAAGGCCCGCTGATATCACCAAACAGGTTGAAATGACAATAGTGAATAAGTGGAGCATGATATCAAAGCAAACAATATCTGATGTATTTCCATCCATTGATGATGGGAACCACGGATTGAAGTACACCGTGTGAAATTTCGGATATAAAAGTGTTCACAATAATGAGGTATTTTAATCTTTATTATTGTCGAAAACATTGACATTCTTTTCAACGTGGACCATTTACGACTTACAATTGATTCGGCCAACCTTGGGCATATATAATTACAGATTATGTGTTTTGGATTGAAGTTATTCATTCAAATTCAACATCTAGACCAATTTTTCGGCAGTCAAGTTTTAATTTATTATTCTGAATATATATTTTGAATTTGAATTATTCTGTTTGTGGTAATTGTTACATTTATTCGCGCTTGGTGTTGCTTAACCTGTGTTATGAATTGGCACAAGAAAACAATATTCCGAGTGGGAATCAAGTTTAAAAACTCAATGAAACTGACTGCTAAGAACATGAGAAAACAAAACTGATTATTTTATTGGAAAAATGAATCGAATGGAACAAAATCTCATATTATGTATGTAGGTAA
The DNA here is from genome assembly GCA_963966015.1 of Aphidecta obliterata. NCBI lineage: Eukaryota > Metazoa > Arthropoda > Insecta > Coleoptera > Coccinellidae > Aphidecta > Aphidecta obliterata. The sequence continues at coordinate 29,706,364 of OZ014432.1, forward strand.
TAGAGAGAGATACGAAATCTTCGCGAATTCATTTTGAATACATTTTCATGAAGGAAAGAACAGAACAAAGAGTGTGACAAGAACAATCCAATGAGAAATTACAGCATGTGTTCCCTAACGACTGTTAGTATTCTCCCAAAATGAGTTAACCCAAAGTCGGACCAACAAGGTTCTGAATATTTCATGAATGTTTACCAGTGTTGGTTGCTTGGCTCATATATTACGTATATTTAATTCTGAAGATTAATTTACCTGTTGAGAATCGAGCACGCAAATTTCGCTCATTTAATGAGAATTCAAGACCATTCTGACACTTTTGGGAATTGCTTTGAAACAGCTGTTTTAATATTATTGAAATCTGGAGGGGTTTGTATATGTGAATTAATTCCTTTCTTATGGGTAAATTCGTTTTCCACAATCGTCTAGGACATTATTGAAATTAATGCCTAGAACTGCGTGAACACATAATAATTAGTTGCAATCGAACTTCATCTCTATGTTTATTAGACCAGGCAATAGAAATTTTTTCGTGGCGGAAATCGTAAAAGAAAACCGCGAGTGGGGGGCGGGGATTTCCGTGAACGTTTAATGATATATCGCACCCGTAGTAGAATAAGGAGACAACTCCAAAATGGATTTTGTTGGGAAATCGTACTTGAAGTTTTGGTTTACCGAAGTTTTCGTTCTCCTTTTGTGTACCTACTTGCTCAATTTAACACGCTGAACATTCGTAATAACTGCAAATAAATGCAATTTTTCCCGTCTTGGTGCAATATTCTACTGTTTTTCCAAAAAATTTGAGATGTTACCTTTTTTCACGAACAGTCTTTTATGTGGCGGAGAGGCCACTAGAGTTATTCTGTTATTGCTCGTAAGAAAAGGGTCACTTCCTGAGTTCAATACCGTCACTAACACAAAATGGACCTTTTTTGAGTTGTCTCTTTATTCTACGACGGGTGCGATATGTTTAGCAAATAATTATGATTGCTACTCTTGTAATTTCGAAAAAACACCAAAAAAACACTTTTTTTAAGTTTTTTGCTTGTAAAATCTGAACCAATAAATCGATGCTGACAGTTTCAACAACAGAATTATAGAGGATGGAAAGCGAAGAATATGAGACAATTGGGTCATTTTTACCGTAGAAAACCGTAAAAACTAGCGTTTTTTCAAAAATTTTCCGTTTTCCGGATGAAAGTAGTGGCTAATAGGTATCTTGAGTGTGCACAATCCTGATGTTTTCGGATCAATAGTTTCCGTGTAATTTCGATTTGAATTATTTCAGGCACTATTTTCCGGAATGGCTGGATGCGTCAGAAATTGTCCGATTTTAATATACGAAACGGATTTTGAAATAAAAAATATAGTATCAAAAACTTCAATGTTGATTTTTCGTTGAAATGTTGCAAAATCGGTGAAAAAAACGTGCAAACATGATCAAAACCATCCGAACGCGGTCCAGTAGTATGGGTATAAATGTGAAGATTCGCGCCCAGCCGCAGCGCGCTTTAAATATAATACGCACTTCACTGAGTCGGCCGGCTACCACCACTATTCGTCTGCAATCGAGCGCTGGGCCGGTTTTGGTCATATTTCCATGTATTTTCCACTTTTTTTGCAATATTTTAAGATTGACGTTTTGTAGTACTATACTTCTACTTTCATCCGGAAAACCAGCGCTACAACTTCGAAAATGACCGAGTAATGGAATTTTTCCCACGGTAATAATAACTCTACAATTCTGTTGTTGTAAGTATCAGCATCGTTTTATTGGTGCAGAATTTACAAAATTATGGTGTTTTCTCGAAATTACAAGAAAAGGAATCGCATAATTGCGAGTCGAAAACATATCAATAAACATATACGGACCAACTCACGTATCCTCACACTCGCGGTTTTCCTCTACAATTTTTGTCACAAAATGAACCTTCATCTGCTCTATTGCTTGGTTTATATGTCAGATGAATAAAACTACCAATAAAATTACGAAAAGCACTGCCGGGAAGTCAGGAGCTTTTGAGCGCTCGTACATCCACCTTGTAGGTAGATTCGCATTTTCCAGTTTTAGAAATCAATTGAAGGAAAATCTCGACAGCTGTCAAAAAATTTTGAAAGGCGAAACTCCAGACCAATTTTTTTTCGATAATTCGCTAGAATTTTCAACGGTATCTATGGTCTTGGTGATGCGATCTGGCACGTAGTTTGAATACATTATTCTTCAGCTAGGTGTAAAATTTCATTTCAATCCAATCAGCAGTTTCGAAAATATCAGGAAAAAAATATTTTGAACGGCCATATTCACGGAACCCCTTGTCTAATTTTGATCATTGTTAAACGTGACCGCGACATTCGCGATCCAAACCCGACCTGAAAATTTCAAGTTCCTAGGCTTTTCCGTTCAAAAGTTACAATATTCTATGGTTTCATTTTCAAAATATTGCTTTAATATATCATTCTCGATTAAAATACAAAATTTCATCTCGATCGAATCTGTAGTTTTGGAATTATCAAGAAAACTAATTTTCTAACGACCATATTTACGGAACCCCTAGTATAATTCTGCTCATAGATGAACGTGATCACGACATTCAAGGTCCACACCTATCCAGAAAATTTCAAGTCCCTAGGCGTTTACGTCCAAAAGTTACAATTTTCTATGGTTTCTATGGTTCTGGTCATGCGATCTCGACAAAATTTCACGAGTAGCTTGAACACCTCATTCTCCATTTGAGTACAAAATTTCATCTCGATCAAATTTGTAGTTTTCAAGTAATCAGGGAAACAAAACTTTGAACGGCCATATTTACGGAACCCCTGGTGGAATTTGGCCCATTAACGAACTCAGCCGAGGCATTCGGGAACTGAACCCACACTAAAAATTTCAAGTCTCTAGGTTGCTCCGTTCGAGAGTTATCTTGCTTACGGACGGCCGGACGGACAGACTCGAATTTTCCGACGGATTCGTCATCAGTGAGTCGAACATAGTCGATTGGACCATTTTCGGATCAAAATTCGAAAAATACAGACATCGTGACGAAATGATATAGCCTTCGTGTAAGTAGTACGAGCGCTCAAAAATTGATGAAAAGCACTGCCGTGAAGTCAGGAGCTTTTGAGCGCTTGTTCACCCACCTTGTAGGTAGATTTGCATTCTCCAGGTTTAGAAAGCAATTGAAAAAATTTTGACAGCTGTCAAAAAAAAATTTATAATCAAGGCAAAAATCTAGACTTCACGTCAGTGCTTTAGGTGACCAATTTTTTTTTCGATAATTCGCTAGAATTTTCTACTGTATCTATGGTTTTGGTGATCTGGAAAAAATTCCACACGTACTTTGAATACATTATTATTATTACAGGGTAAAAATATTTTGAACGGCCATATTCACGGAACCCCTAGTCTAATTTTGCTCATTGACGATGAACATGACCGCAAAATTCGCGATCCAAACCTATCCTGAAAATTTCAAGTCCCTAGGCCTTTCCTTTCGAAAGTTATAATTTTCTATGGTTTCTGTGGTTCTGGTTCTGCAATCCGGAAAAAATTTAGCTTGAATATATCATTCCCCATTAAAATACAAAATTTCGTCACGATCCAATCCGTAGTTTCGAAATTATCAAGAAAACTAAATTTCAAATGACCATATTCACGGAACACTTAGTCTAATTTTGCTCATTGATGTACGTGACCGCGACATTCGAGATTCACACCTATCTGAAAAAATTAGGTCCCTAGGCCTTCCCATTACAAAGATATACTTTTTTATGGTTTCTATGGTTCTGGTCATGCGATCTAGAAAATTTTGCAAGTAGCTTGTACAGGTAATTTTCCATCTGAGTGCAGAATTTCATCTTGATTGAATGTATAGTTAAGGAGTAAACAGAAAATCAAAATTTAGAACGGCCATATTTACGGAACCCCTAGTGGAATTTTGCCCATCAACGAACTCAACCGCGGCATTTGGAAACTGAACCCACACTGAAACTTTCAAGTCTCTAGGACGTTCCGTTCGAAAGTTATCGTGTATACGGCCGAATTTTTCGACGGATTCGTCATCAGTGAGTCGAACCTTGTCGATTGAGACCATTTTCGGCTCAAAATTCGAAAAATACAGACATCGTGACGAAATGATAATATAGCCCTCGTGTAAGTAGTACGAGCTCTCAAAAATGAAAAATAATTATAGAAAACTCGTTTTTCTATGGCCAAAATTATTTTGATCACATTTTTGTGTAGTATCGTAACAAACGAAATTTAACTTGGACTTTTCAATAACTAGGATGTTATAGATTGATCCAAACCCAAACTGATATTGGTTCAAGAATTAATGGTAATTTGTCTTCCCGGTATTGCATTCCAATTTCCAGGATAGTTTTTGTCATCAAACATATCGATTCGATCTGTCGATGATAATGGCTGATAACTGAGCATAATGTTCAATACATAAATATTCAAAAGTCCAACGACATACCCTTGCCCCCGAGTCTTCGATTTATACGTACACGACACAAAAAGCCTATCCTGTATGTTTCAGCAGATATTATACTGCGAATTGTCGAAATTCATAATTTATGTACATCCTCCCGTGTACAGTATACACCATCAGTATTCTTATTAGGAATTTCTCCAAAACTCTCGTGAACCAAAACTACCCAAGAAAGTAAATATTGACAAAAAATTCCGAGCCTTCCAACTTCTTGAATCCACTGTAATGTAAACTTGATTTCAGTGAATGAAAAATAAACTCTTGGAGCAGCTCAGAGTTTTTCGTAATAAAAACTCCGAATCCATTTATACTCTCAATATATGGAGGTTAATGTTATTCCTTCTTTTGCAAATGCAAAGAAAAACTAATATAACTTATATACAGAATATTTCATTAGTTAATGTTCATACGTTTACCTGGGGTAGAGCTACCCTAGGCGAGTCCAAAAAAACCTATATATGATAGGTCTAATCAACTTCATAGCCGAGATACAGGGTGATTTATGTATTTTCCAATATTTTCGATTGCTTATAACTTTTGAACCATCCAATATAACCAATTCAAATTTGGAAGGTGAAACACTTTCATGGGTGAAGCGATTCATCTCTGAACTGATCGAAAAATCCAGGTCCGTATAAGATAAATATGGGACTTGTCGCAAGCTGAAATTCAACACCTTGTATAAAGGAATATTGGAATTTGATTAGAGAATTTGAGAAGAGCAGAAATTTTCAGATGGGGATTAGTAGCTTCCAGTGTCCAGCACGACATTTGACTCATCGAAATTTTTGTCGAAAGATTGAATTCTATAGTGAAAATCCACTTACTTCACAAAAATGTCGTACATTGAGATTGAATTCGAAAAAACTGTCTCTTGGACTGATGGCAAATTTGTATTTTTTTCTCATATTCTAATAAATAATTTCAAGAATTTCTCAGAAGAACATGAATTTTAAATAATTCATCCAAAATGATCAACCGGGTAGATTCGGTGAAAAATTCAATACTCGATTCAATCTAAGTATACAGGGTGTCCCAGAATGAATGGATAATCCTGTAACACTGTATATAAGAGCTTTTGTATTCTCTGAAAAAAATACAAAAAAAATCTATCCCAACTATAAATATTTTTTTTTCAAAATAATGATTTCTTGCACATCACGTTGCGTTTCTGTGTATCACGCTCACAAGTGGATCAAATCCATCAATTTCTTCATGGTGAATTATTCTTCATTGAAATACCAATATATATGCTGAAAACCGTATAAATATCTTTTTCGGAAAAAAATATCCAACTTCAAATTTCATCATAAAATGTGATGAATATTTCATAATGTGAAAGTTTAATCGTTCATGGTGGAAATAAAATTTGAGAAAGCCTGTATGGTCAACTCAAAAAAAAGTATGCGCCTTTCATGTAAATTTCAAAATGGTACAATACATCTTCATAACTTATGTAAATACGAAGTTATTGCTATAAGTATACAGAAGGAGCAATTCGACTGAATAATAAAATATTGAAAGTTCGATACTTTCACCTCTCAGTCTGTACCTGATGATAAGGGCTTCATTAAAAACAACGTTACATAGTAATTAAATATTCATCGATATTAAAATCAAATAGTTTTTTTACACTGTTTTGAGTAGTTAGTTATTAAGAATTCGTGAGGAAGAACTAATAATTCAATATGATCTTTAGTATGTGCAATGTCCACATTATTATAACAAATATTCGAATTGTCTGCCACCTACTCTGATACATGCTAGACGAATGAACGCTCTCTTCAGATTTCGCGCTTGACACTGATAGGAAATCTTTGAAGCAACTTGCTGGACACGACGATGTTACTCTTCAAGAGTCCTGATTGGCACCGAATAGACCTCGTCTTTTAGACAACCCCAGGGAAAAAAATCTAACGCATTCAGGTCCGGGGAACGTGGAGGCCATAGAATGGGACCCATACGGCCAATCCATTTATCTGGATCACCATAAATGAAATGCATATTCGCATATTCCCTGGATGTGTAATTATTTCGTGGCATGTTCTGAGTTGAGATAAAGACCAAATTGTATCGAAATCACTAGAATTTCGAAGTAAAATCAGTAAACGAAACGATTATGTTGAAACTGAAATTATTTGACAGCCATTTTCCAGCACCTCATGGCAACCGCATCATTTCATTGGTCGAGAATCTCGCGCCAACTATTCGAATTTTTGTATTTCTGTATACAAATAGCAATAAGTTCGCATTTAAATAAGTTATGAAGATGCATTGTACCATTTTGGAATCTGTAGGAAAGGCGCATATTTTTTTTAAGTTGGCCACTCAGGCTTACTCACCTTTTTTTTTCACCATGAACGATTAAACTTTCACATAATGAAATGGTTATCACATTTTATGATGAAATTTGAAGTTGGATATTTTTGCCCCAAAAAGTTACAACAGATATTGTTACGGTTTTCTGTATATCTAATAGTATTTTATTGGAGAATATTTCACCATAAATAAACTGATCGATTTGATTCATTTGTGTTTTACACAGAAACGCAACGTGATGTGCAAGAAATTATTATTTTAGTAAAAAAAAATATTTCTAGTGGGGATAGATTTTTTTTTGGATTTTTTTCAGAGAGTCCAATAGCTCTTCCATACAGTGTTACAGGATTATCCATTCATTCTGGGACACCCTGTATGTAGATTTGGAAAATGATTGTGATATTTCTGCCGTGGTGAGCGAATTCTTGTTATTTTTTTTTCAGAAAAATGATAAAAAATTGAAGTGCAACTTCTGTGACAGAACTGTTTGAAAAAGAAACATAATTCAAGAACTGCTTGACATTCACTGAAGTCTGAGAAAATTCTACTGTGAGTGCTCAAGGGCGACAATAATTTTTGGGAGACTTTACTGTTGTCATAGAAACCTCTGATATATTTGAATACATGGTATAAAATTTTGTATGAATACTGATTTCAGCTGCCTGTCCTGGAATTTCAAACATTGCCTGCCCTTTATATCAATATTAATGCTCATCAATAAAATATTTTCAATCAGTATTGATCAAATAATCGACAGTAACAAAATAAAGCCCGAATACACAAGTTTCCATCATGTTTCGATCGTAAAACAAGTCAAAAATAACATTGAAATACGCACCTGATACCACCGCATTTTAGATGAGTAGGGTAGTTACCCTTAACGAGATCACTGGAACATAAAATTGCACTCTATACACTATAAATATCTTACTGGAACACAAACAAAAAAAAGGCTCAGAGTCAGACAGCCATCCGAATGGTATGAAAAATATCCTGGCGAGATCACGAATATAATATTGAAATTTGTGACTGTGGCCGCAAGCTTTGTATGTGATTTATACACCGTATCGCCGGCATTGGAGGATGGGGCATCATCGGAAACCTTGTACCATGACGTTACGGGGGGACAATATACCAAATATCGGGTTTATTCACTCCTGCAAAACAACAGACGTTTAGACACGGTGAGTGCAGGAAGTACAGAAATGAAAATAATGTAAAGGAATGAGTCACACCTTAATAACCCCAATGACTATATTTTAGTAAATTACTTCGATTGTTTAAGAACGAGACGAAATTCACACATATATTCACACTAAAATTATGTTAATGTACATGATCCGTCAGCCAAACCTCAATGTTTTCGATTGAAATAAGATAACTCAATGAATTCTCGCGGTATTCCATTATTGTTGTTACCAATTGAAAGAGGAAGAGTATTCGAAAATAGTTCAGAGATAAAGCGAAAATAACAACGCTTGAATGACGAATATTTCAGGACGTGATTCAAGAGGTCGAAATATGGAAAATATTGAGCTTCTGCCTAAAATGAACCCTTGAGGGTTAAAATCACTTCAATATAACTCCCACAAACTTGCACTTTTACCATTTTGTGAAAATTTGGCAGGTACGAATGATATTCATTATGTAGGGGGTTTTGAATAAGCCAAAAAAAAAGGACAAAATAGCTTATTTTCTCCATAAGCGGAGATCATTGAATCGACTGTAGAAGACTCTATGGGGAGTCCTTTCAAAAATTGTTCGTCCACATACTTCCAGAAAGAATACAACTTAAAATTTTTGTAATATATTTCATTAATTTCCAATGCATTGCCAATAAGATTCCCAGATTGAAGTCGCGTGAAACTCTTTGATCCAATATCTTCTTCACAATTTGAAGCGACAAGGAAATGGAATGGAATACATACGGTTTTCAAGCAAAGATTTAATAACTGTTTCTTCCAATAGAACTCCTGGATCTGATCTTCCCAGGTTATATGTTCTGTTCTGAATCGTATAATAACAGGCCATAGTCTTTGTAATAGACTTAAATGGATTTCAGTTGAGAGTCCTATGTTGTGATTATGGGGAATAAGAAGAAACAATAGAACAGAATAGAGGTCCAATACATACATTTCAGGATGGTTTAAGGGCCATACACGTAGTTTCTGTTTCATTTGTGGAATGTGTGGCCATGGTTGGATCGATTTAACAAATTATATAAATATTTTTCATTTTCGTTCATTTTATCTGTTCTCGTCTTTTTCTTTTTTTCAGATTTTGATTTTCGGTGCATTGGAGAAGTGTCTCGTCAATGAGAACGAAGAGGAAGAGGAAAGTCATTTTTCGATGAAAAATGAGCTTTTCAATATGAATACGTCAGCTGGTTCTGTGAAAAATTCAAAACTACATTTATATGGGCAGACAGAGTTTTTTGGGAGGTTCTTCTCTGTGTTTTTGTTCAATAAGTTTTGAGATTCGAAAACAAAACACGATTTTATGGTTTGAAATACACTTAATCAATCAGTATAGTCTCCCTGAACATCAATTGATTTGTTCCAAAGAGATTACAATTTATGAATTCCATCTGGAAGGGTTGCAAAATACGCTTCTACAGCTGTTATGACCTGACTTGATGAAAAAAGCTCCACACGCATTAATTTTTTTAAGGTTTGGAAACAGATGGAAGTCGCTAGGGCCGAAATCTGGTGAATACGGTGGATGCTCTGACAATTCGAACTTTAATTCATGGTCCTGATGAAAAAGAAATTCTTTTTTCTGCAAAGCGGGTCTTTTTTCACGAATTTTTACCTTCAGCTGGTCTAAAAGGTTGCAATTATATTCTGAATTCATTGTTGTACCAGTTTTCAAAAAGTCAACACACAAAATTCCTTTCGCATCCCAAAAAACTAATGCTAAAACCTTCTTGGCCGATTTCTGGACACGTACTCGTTTCGGAGTCGAAGAACCAGCCACCAACCACCACTCTTCAGCCTCTTGTTTTGATTCAGGATCATGATGATAGGCCCAAGTCTCATCTTCGGTGATGAATCGACGCACAAAATCCAATTTATCCTGGTGAAAACGCTCTAAATGTTGCTGAGAAAGTCGCATTCGAATGTGTTTTTGTTCCATTGTTAGCGAAGGCGGCACCCATTTTGCAATTAGCCTAATAGTAATTCCCTCTCTTATCGAACCGCAAAACTTATTGAACAACCCTAGTTTATTCCTCTGCTAATACTGAGCTTCTACCCATGCTTCATTGTTTGATATTTCTCAGTTGTATAGCTCTTACTCAAAAGAAAATTCACAATACACCAACCAAAAACTAATAACAAAATATTTTTACAAAAAGTTACCGAGATGATTACTGATTTGAGAATTTGTTATCGGATTGAACACATTATCATTGGCAAATTTGAATCGCTACACTATATCATCACGTCTCTAGGAAGAAGAAAATATTGAAAAGGGCATCCACAAGGAAACAGCACTAAACGGAAGGAATGATAAGTCAAAAACACAAAGTAATTGACCATACATTACAAAACCTTTGCCTTGCTTTCGAAACTATTCCTTGACCCTGCCAGAAAACGAAGACTATATTTAACAAAGTCAATATCTGGAAAAATCTTGTTTTTGTTACGACAGAAATAATCCATGAATCGGTAAAACCTTGTCATCAGCACAGAATTTATGCGAACATTTCGAAACCCCATTATCTAAGAGTTTCGAGATAATCACACGCAATCGTGATTCTAGTAATAAGTCGAGCCAAAACTGAGGTACATATTCTGTAGTGACACCCGAATTTGTCAACAGCGTGTTCCTCGAAAGGTCAAACGCGCTAACACGGTTTAAACAGAAAGGAAAAAACCGGACGTGCGTCCCGAACCGTGACACGTCCGGTCCAAATATTGACCAAATTGGAAAAAATATCTCTGAATCTGTTTCAGTTTCAAGGCACTGTTTAATGCGGTGGATTATGATCTGGAGATAATAGGGGCCATCTGAATCGTTTCGAACACCTTGTGCGTCATTATATTCAAATTAGGTGGGTGGACTAGTATTTTTGCAACAGACAATGAAATGGAATGTCGGATGCGTGCTTTACTATCTATGCAGGGCGGGCTCCTGAAATAATAGAAATTTTCAATTCCTGAACAGTCAAAAAAACTCGAAAATAACAAGTTCTATGTGAGCTCACTTCATATGACTCGAACTCAATAGAAATATGATAATTCTTCCTTGTTTGGTAGTATCACCTACAATATGTAATGTTTTACGGTTTTTATCCGAACGAGAGCTCGGAACACTTACAATATACGAACACGCGGGATCGTTTACTAATCTTAACCATTTTTGGCCAGCGCAGTGATCAATCCAGGAAGAACTCTACGTTTCGTAAAAACCACAGAATTCTCTCGTCGTACTCATAAAAATCGTGGGGAAGTCTAGGGAATTCAAACAAAACGGTTAGAACCAAAAGAACAAGAGTTTAATGGTTCCGTTGGGGCGGTTCCCCAACTTCAGGTCGGGTAATAAGAATCAGGAAAGACCTGCGAGAATACCGGTTCTGTACAATGAATATCAATAAGAGGAAAATAATATAACACAAGCGAAGGTAAATACTAAAATGGTGGATGCGAGAGTTATGCATATTAAATAGAAAAACAGTAAAGGAATAGGTTATCAACAGACATGGTATATGGTGAGGAAGTAACAGTTAATGCTTATTAAATAGGTTACAGTATATGCAGAAAAGTGTTAGATTCAACAGGGATCTTCGTTCAGAATGATAGGTGCTACAACGTCATGCAACATTCACAACTTTAATGGTATTGTATCCCATATCCCCTTAAACTAAGCATGTGGACATGTGGCAACTAGAAGGGACCGGGACCATCTCATACCAAGTCTGTAATCCCAGTGGAATAAATCTGGAATATCCTGCAATTGAACGATAATAACTGGCTCTGCAGGCAAGAAGGTACTAAACTACAACTACCCCAAAACAAAGGTACACAATTCCTTTTAATCCTATAGGGAGCTTCCACACCTAGTTATTTTGTCTAGCTGGCACATACCATTCTAACGAAGTATCAAGAATTCAACATATTAATGAACCTATAAAAAGAAATCATAACACGTGGAACCTAAATATTCATCAACACACATCGACAACAAAGAATAATCTCACACTAACGTTTCAATATAAAAGAAATCAACAGGACTTACGTGCATGAGACTATCAAATATAACTGTAATAATATACTAGGGATATGGGTTTCGTTAATTTTCTGAGTTCTACGACAAACACTTCGGCTTTTTCAACCATGGCTTTATATTATATGAAACTTCCTCATTCGCTGGATGATAATCTAGGACCGATCTATTACAAATACATGTACGGAAACAATTTTTTGAAAGAATAATTACTTCCTATGATAAGCAGGTCGAAAAGTCGAAGCCAGTGAACCCCAGAGGACATCAAATTCATCATTCGCAACTGTAGACCTGTTTAGGCTTTTTTGAGCCCCATCAGTACAGTGTAGTCATGATGCATTTGACATGATGCTTTAAAACGAACCTCCTAGTATATCCGACAAAATTGCCTCACAAGGAAACTTAAATTATAATTACCAACGAAAAATATTTTCGCAAGATGCGATGAGGTACTAGTGAAAAAATCAGAAGAATGTTATTCATTATGCGAAAAATCTGAAACTTCCCTGGAGGAAGAATAGGAGAAACTAGAATTTTCGTCGAAATATTGGTTTCGTAGCAATTCTTAATTATTATATTTCATAGCATAAGAGGTTATACTCTTGCTGAATACGGTTTTTTTTAACTTTTTATAATCCAGATAGATGACGATCATTGAGTTATGCTTGGAGGTGACACCATACTAAGTTATCGTAAGTTATCGTACATCGAATTGCGAATATAATATCGACTCCAAATGTTGTAACTGGGAGTGTTGTGTGCAACCAATCCATACAAAGTAGCTACATTTATCACATTGATGGATTTGATGTCGTTCTCCAGCTAGAATCTGACATTTCATATATCGGGGAAAACAATCACATATTCAGGTTTTCTGAGCAATCGAATAAAAAACCCTGTATTGGTTGACAATTTCGGATTATTAATTTAATTTTGTAGACAAATATGATAGGTCACAATTTTTCAAACATCAAGATCATTATTTGTAGACCGAATACCTTCACAAGTCAATTAATTTTACCCTTAATCTTTGAAAATCACCATCACTGAGATAAAATAAAATTCTGATATTTATTCGTTGAAAATCATTTGAATGAACATTCTCAAAAAGTTCTTCATAGACAGGCCCTACTAGCCTATCATACCATTTGGGGTTGGGTTGAAGGAAAATCTTGAAACTGATGGAAAAATAAAGTTTATACTTAGGGTAAAATCATAGTGCAGCATCGCCTCAAGCATCGCATCAAAAACAAATACATGTAACTGCACTAAACCGTTCATAGTACCTAAAGCATTGACCATCACCTTAACCAAGGCATCGAGCTTCCGTTGCCGGGGAATCAAATCGATTTGATTTTCAAGACTCTCCGCAGGCGTGATGCCCGAAACGAGACATATGATTGGTGCTAGGCGTATTGGGTTTTAGCCAGTGTCGTAGTTAAATAAGGGTGAAAACATAGTGGAATGAGAAGAGGTGAATAATTCGTTTGTCTTGAAATTGATAAAGAAAAATTAATAAGTGAATTATTTATTTGTCCTGAAATATGGAATAAAAGATAGGAAACATCACAACAGAAATGTGTTGGATGAAGCATGGACGAAAATAAGCAATAAAACGTATATATCAGGTGAGCTACGAAAACAATGTGAATAAAACATAAACCAATATTACAGAAATCTCTTTCATATTTTTGTAAGATAAAAATATTTTATATTCTATTGGGTGCAACAGAAAATAATGAACGGAAATAAGCAATATTACAAATATATCAGGTGAGCTACAAAAATTATGTGAATAAAACAGAAAACGAATATTGTGGCAAACTCTGTCAGCTAAAAATATTTTATATTTCATTAACTGGGTGCAACAAAATAGCAGAAAACATATTTTATTTTCAAATACTCAAACCACTACTTCCTCTTTCCAACACCTCACAACGATTCACAATTCCTACAATTGCTTCCATAGATGACCCACTATGTGCCCTCTGAGACCCGACTTGAGGCGATGCTTGAGGCGAGTCTTTTGATGCGATGCTTCAATGTTTTTACCCATAGGCTTCTTTCGGCATTCGGATCAAAGATAAAATATGTTTTTACTTGAGAAAAATTTTTTCTGAAGGAGTTTAGTGTAACGTTATCAATTTATAATTGCAGACATTTTGTGTGAGTGAATCTGTATTCCACAATTCTTTCCATTGTGCGAACATCATGTTATATTCCGAAAAATTATTCGATTCAAAATTTATTCGTCTTGGTGAATTGCGGAAAGTAATTGCAAGAGGGTGATTTAAACCGTCATTATTCAAGTCACTATTTGTTCGAGAAAATTAATATTTTCGTTCCATGAATTAGGTATCCTTGAAAAATTCACTTCTTATTATAAGAAGCTCATTATAGTTCGTTTTAGGCGAATGTAATGCGAATTTGATTATGTGAGTAAATCTGCAATGAGTCACACGCACACTCAACAATATTCTAATCAATAAATTTAGTAAATTTTTCTACTGTACCTTTGAACGATATCAAGTTGATTTTTTGAAAGCTTTGCCATTTATTCAGTCAGATACACAGAACTAACTTCTAAAAACTACGAAAAGCACTGCCGTGAAGTTAGGAGCTTTTGAGCGCTCGTACATCCACCATGTAGGTAGATTCGCATTAACCAGTTTTAGAAAACAATTGGAAAGATTTTGACAGCTGTCAAAGAAAATTTCAAACAAAGGCTCGGTAATGCGATCTGGACCAAATTTCCCACGTAGTTTGAATACATTATTCTTGTGCGAAATTTCATCCCAATCCAATAAGTTTTTCCGAAATAATCAGAAAAAGAATAGTTTGAACGGCTATATTTACGGAACCCCTAGTCTAATTTTGCTCATTGATGAAAGTATTCACGAAATTTGCGAACCGAACATATCCTGAAAATTTCAAGTCCCTAGGCCTTTCCATTCGAAAGTTATTATTTTTTATGGTTACTATGGTTCTGATCATGCGATCTGGACAAAATGTAGCTCGAATATATCATTCTCAATTCAAATAAGAAATTTCGTCATGATCATATCCATTGTTTTGGAATTATCAAACAAACTGAATTTCAAACGGCCATATTTACGGAACCCCTAGTCTAATTTTGCTCATTGATGAACGTGACAGCAACATTCGAGATGAATACCTATCCTGAAAATTTCAAGTCCCTAGGCCTTTCCATTACAAAGTTATAATTTTCTATGGTTTCTATGGTTCTGGTCATGCGAGCTGGACAAAATTATGCATGTAGCTTGAACACGTAATTCTCCATCTGAGTGCAAACTTTCACCCCGATCGAACCTGTAGTTTCGAAGTAATCAAGAAAACAAAATCTCGAGCGGCCATATTTACGGAACCCCTCTACGAACTTCGCCCAATAACGAACTCAACTGCGGCATTCGAGATTCGAACCTTCCCTGAAGATTTCAAGTTTCTAGGACATTTCGTTCGAGAGTTATCGTGTATACGGACAGCCGGCAGGACGGACGGACGGACAGACGGACAGACTCAAATTTTTTGACGGATTCGTCATCAGTGAGTCGAACATAGTCGTTTGAGACCATTTTCGGCTCAAAATTCGAAAAATACAGACATCGTGACGAAATGATATAGCCCTCGTGTAAGTAGTACGAGCGCTCAAAAAGCAACACAGAATATTGAACCTTATTTAATAACAATACTATGAAAGTTTTATAACATGTTATATAACCCAGAATAATATAATCGCTGTTTCTCTGAGATTATCAAATACAATAATGAAATAAGAAAAATTATTGTAGATAAACTAAAAGCAAGCCAACCAAACAATTTATGTTACCCCAGAGACCACCGAATCCATCATTTGCACCTGTAGACCGGTTTCGATTCATATCAAATATCATCAGTATAGTTAGCAAAATGATAAATTCGATGTAAGAAAGTAAAAAGTGATTCGAGAAATTTTCTCCGATCACCGCTGCGTTATGTTTCAATGGTTTTCTGTTTCTTACATCAAACTTATCATTTTGCTAACTATACTGATGAGATTTGATATGAATCGATACCGGTCTACAGGTGCAGATGATAGATTTGGTTGTCTCAGGGATAACATGAATTGTTTTGTTGGCTTGCTATTAGAACTAGTTTTTTAAATTTCATTACTGAACTAAAGAAGTTTATCAATACAATATCTATTGTATTTATCGAGGTTCTGCCTGAACCAGTTGGCTTCTCAAACCTACTATTTAGTCACTCTATATATTCAAATATTGAATTAATTGTGCAATTCGGTGAACCAAAAGAACGATTAATATGAAATATTAGGCAAAATAAAATCATTACCGAAAAAAACATATCGAACATATGGAACTGCGAACCGACCGAATCGTGGTTGGAAAATCTAGTTGAAGGGGTGAAATGAATCAAATTAAATTATCATCGTAATATGTGCCAGCACCATTCGTTAATATATTGATGTCATTTTCCGCGCGGCTGTGACTGATTTCATCTGAAAACATCAATATTACAATCATGCGATGCGGAAAGTTCAAATCATATAAATTAATTCTATTTTATTTGCGCGATACCATACAAATGAAACGGTACTTCATCATTATTATTAATGAAACGTCGGAAATGGTAAATGGGTTAATAAACCCTGTACCAAGCCACTGTACCTAGTAATGTCATTCATTTTTTATTGCATAAGGTGACAGCTTGGATTGCACGATATCATAAATTTGAATAGTGATCATGAAATAAGAAATATTATGTGATAACCAATTTCCATTGCTCCAATTTCCAGAAATACAAGGTTATTTTGGTGCTCTTGTTTTCACGAACAAGAGCGTTATCATTTCGCCCAAACTTAACGAATCCAGCTCCACATGTGTTCCACTTGAAAAAAAAATTGAGTTTTTCTAATCTGGATGAGAATTCTAAAACATAACTCCATAATATTTATGAAAATGAACTTTCAAATAGTGTTGTTCTACGTACTGAATTTTCGGAAACCTACAAAGTGTTGAACGGAAATATGAAGGATGGAGAAGAAGAAGATAATTTTGGTCGGTGTTTTTTGACACGAAAATACTTGGTCTTGTCACCCTATTGAATAAAATGTCAAAATTTGGTTTTATGAAGTATGCGGTAAATATTCTAGAGATGAATTACAAAGAAAGAGGAATACCTTTCTCTCAACACAGGTTTTGGACCGAGGTCAGGAATAAAGAAAATTCCATCAACTTGAAATCATTCTCCGAACATCAAGAGAAGTATAAAAGTCTTGCAGAGAAAGAATTCAAACAAATGGTGACTCCAGAAATGGTGGAAAAAGTCAGGGAGAATAAACTTTCCCTCATTAAAAATATTAAACGGTTCCCGGTACCCAAATCCGAATTTCCGACAATTATGCCTAACAATTGCGGAACCCTACCGACCCCTTGGAATTACAGAGCCTACAGATACAAGTGATGTTAGAAAGAACACAGTTTTTGATTCATATCAAAATTATATTTCCAGGTAAAAAGTGTAAAGGACGAAATTTACATGAATGTTTGTCAAATCAATAAAACATTATGTCGTTGTGAATTTATTCTTGTTATTGTGAAATACTACTCGTGAAAAAAATAGCTTACGTATTCAACAGTAGTTTCATGAGAAGAAAATTAATTCTGGCACAGAGAAAAACTGGATGCTGTGATGATAAATCCACCTATTACCTCAACATGGAAATGCTTTCAGTAGACACCACTTGCTTCTTCATGTTACCTCGAATATAGCGGTTCACCTCATATTTTCAACATCTCACTAGTCACTCGTCGTAAAACATTAGTAGATATTAGAAAATACAATAATAGCTCTGTTCTTTGTTATCCAGACCTACTATCGAGATCCTGAAAGCTTCTGATCAAAAATTAGCTAGACTATTTCATTATGCATTTCGTCTTATGAAGTTCGATAAAATATCATCCAATTACATTTTGTACTACTCAAGAAATTACCTATTATTTTTATTATGCGAATTTTTTGTGATTCTAAAATATCTGCGAAAATCTCCGATTAACCTTAAGAATTTCATTAATTAAATGTGTATTTGTCTCCTTTGTTCTTGAGCCTAAATGGGAAATTCCTAAGCAATCGTTGAATCGAGTCTTGTTGTAGTCAATGCAAATATGAAAAATTCAGCACTGCCGTGAAGTCAGGAGCTTTTGAGCGCTCGTTCATCCACCTTGTAGGTAAATTCGCATTCTCCAGTTTTAGAAATCAATTGAAAAGATTTTGACAGCTGTCAAAGAAAATTTCAAACTAAGGCGAAAATCCAGACTTTACGTTAGTGCTATTGGTGACCAATTTTTTTTTTGATAACTCGCTATAATTTCCTACGGTATTTATGGTCTTGGTAACGCGATCCGGACAAAATTTTCCACGTTGTTTGGATACATTATTCTTCATCTATGTGCGAAATTTCGTTCCAATCCAATAAGTAATTTAGAAATTATCAGGAAAAAAATACTTTGAACGGCCATATTTACGGACCCCTAGTCTAATTTTGCTCATTGATGAAAGTGATCGCGAAATTCGCAATCCGAAGCTATCCTGAAAATTTCAAGTCTCTAGGCCTTTCCTTTCAAAAGTTATGATTTTCTATGGTTTCTATGATTCTGATCATGCGATCTGGAAAAAATGTAGCTAAAATATATCATTCTCAATTCAAATACAAAATTTCGTCACGATCAAATCCATAGTCTTGAAATTATCAAGAAAACAGAATTTTAAACGACCATATTTACGGAACCCCTACTCTAATTTTGCTCATTGATGAACGTGATCGCAACATTCGAGATCCACACCTATCCTGAAAATTTCAAGTCCCTAGGCCTTTCCATTACAAAGTTATAATTTTCTATGGTTCCTATGGTTCTGGTCATGCGAGCTGCACAAAATTTTGCATGTAGCTTGAACACCTCTTTTTCCATTTGAGTGCAAAATTTCATCTCGATCGAAGCTGTAGTTTCGAAGTAATCAAGAAAACGAAATTTCGAGCGGCCATATTTACGGAACCCCTCGGCGAATTTCGCCCAATAACGAACTCAACCGCGGCATTCAAGATTCGAACCTGCCCTGAAAATTTCAAGTTTCTAGGACATTCCGTTCGAAAGTTATCGTGCATACGGGCGGACGGCCGGTCGGACGGACAGACTCGAATTTTCCGACGGATTCGTCATCAGTGAGTCGAACATAGTCGATTGAGTCCATTTTCTGCTCAAAATTCGATAATTACAGACATCGGGACGAAATGATATAGCCCTCGTGTAAGTAGTACGAGGGCTCAAAAATATTCGAATCAGTCAAATCTCATCTAGGGAGAAATATTAATTTTTGCGATCTGAAGAATGTTTTCAACAAACCTCAAAATTCGGTTGAGGATCATCGAAAGTTTCTGTTCCATCCGAATAAAATTGAATTAGTTACGAACTAAAATTTTTTATGTAAATTCTAGCGATTCACTCCGAAGTGAATTCTGCGACTAGATGTTTCTCCCGGAAAGCAATCAGGCAGGCAGCGCCAATGATTTTCAGAAAGTTCGGGCTTAATTGAACCTAATTCCAGTTCACGGTTCGCCAAAGTTCGAATTAAAACTCTCCCAAGTAATGCAGAAAGCACTTCGCAAACTATTCGGTTGCAACTTGCTACAAACTGTTTCTGGTTTCCTATAACTAACTCATATACAGTATTGAGAACTTTGGGAACAATGCATTGTCTGGGCATGTACTAATGAAAGATGTACTTACTCTACTCAGAAATTGTGCACCGATAGCTTTCGATGTGTCACCAGTATATAACTACGGATGTTATACAATTATCCAGAATCCAGCCGAAATATTTCGGACTAGTTATAATTATAATTGTACTTTTGTAATAGGGCTATTTGCTGTAAAACCACAAATGTTTGGTGGGATAATCCGAACATTTGACGAATTATTCATTAAACTGAGGATCATAAACCGTAATTAGGATAAGAGCTCTACATTTGAATCCGATTATTGAATTATGGGGTCAGATTAATGCTGGAATTTGTATAATTCTCGTTCCATCAACTTCACATATGGGTATTACAATCCTTCCAATCTTCAATCAAAATCTGAACCAAACATGGTAGATGCGCTTATATCCTGCATAAGATGGGCAAGACAACAATTACGTGTACGTCAAAATTTGAACAACGTGTCGGTTGTTGTGATTGTTTTTTGAAGATATATTTATATTAATTTTGTTGTCGACATGAATTCGGATTATGATTAATACCAGCGGAATGTCATCTCAACAAGCCGATTTTACTCGGAAGATACCCGTTCAGAAATCTTATCAATCCGAGAATGTTAATTTTTTATTTGGTGAAGATGTGTAGATATACTGTTTGTTCCAAGAAATATTATAAAAGCACTGCCGCGAAGTCACGAGCTTTTGAGCGCCCGTTCATCCACCTTGTAGGTAGATTTGCATTTTCCAATTTTAGAAACAAATTGAAAAAAAAATTGACAGAAGTAAAAAAAAATTCAAACTGAGGCGAAACTCCAGACTTCACGTCAGTGCTTTAGGTGATTTTTTCTGATAATTCGCCAGAATTTTCTACGGTATCTATTGTCTTGATGAAACGATCTTCACACGTAGTTGAATACATTATTCTCCATCTATGTGCAAAATTTCATTCCAATCCAATCAGCAGTTTCGAAATTATAAGGAAACAAATATTTTGAACGGCCATAGGGAAAGATTCACTCAGATAAACTTTTTGGAATATGATTTTTCTAAATTTGGATATCGAAGTTATATTGCTCAATTCCGTTAATACGGTCGTTTGAAATTCAGTTTTCTCGATCATTTCGAAACTACGGATTCGATCGAGACAAAATTTTGTATTTTAATGGAGAATGATATATTCAAGCTCTATTTTGTTCAGATCGCATGACCAGAACCATAGAAACCATAGAAAATCATAACTTTCGAACGAAAAGGCCTAGGGTCTTGAAATTTCCAGAGTAGGTTTGGATCGCGAATGTCGCGGTCACGATCATCAATGAGCAAAAAAAAAAAAAAAAAAAAGGCGTTCCGTAAATATGGCCGTTCATAATATTTTTTTCCTGATCAATTCGAAACTACTGATTGGATTCGAATAAAATTTTGCACATAGCTGATGAATAATGTATTCAAACTACGTGCCAAATTTTGTCCAGATCTCATCACCAAGACCATAGATACCATAGAGAATTTTAGCGAATTATCGAAAAAAACATTTGTCAGCTTAAGTTTCGCCTCAGTTTGAGAAGTTTTTCGACAGCTGTCAAAAAATTTTTCATTTTATTTCTGAAAGTGGGAAATGCGAATCTACCTACAAGGTGGACGAACGAGCGCTCAAAAGCTCCTGACTTCACGGCAGTGCTTTTCGTAATTTTTATATTTTATTCCCATCTCTTCACTATCAATATATTCTTCAAAATACTAGCGTGTGCTGAGTGTACATAGTTAATTATTTTATCGCATGTGCCTACTCTTCAGAGATCATGTACACTACACATATCCTGTCATAACAGCGAAATGGCTCATTCAGATTCGAATATCGATACCACATTTTAGTTCAATTCCGAACTTGTAGTATGTCAATCACATGAATTCCATTATTAACGATACTTCGATACGATTGTGACTGGGTTATATTAAATCTTCTCTACCACCGGAAATGAATTCGAGTATTGGTTCGAACAAATTGATTTGGGTTTAATTGAAATTTTTCAAATACTATAAGCCAATCTTCAAATTCTAGTCAATGCATTACAATTTTTATTGTTATAATATTATATATGAACTTGCAAATTTTTTCTAGGACTATTGATAAAAACGTCTTTTTGTGCATTTCATTAGTTAGGTAATCTACACTTTAATAATATTATAATATTATATTATTCAAGCTACAATAACTATTTTTATGTTGAAAATAAATTGAAAATTTTAAGGTGATCTTCAGAGTAAATTTTCAAAGAATTAAGGTTTGAAACAGAAGGAAAAGATATGAAATTGATTGCAGAATTCGTTGGGAATCACACTAACGTCCAACATACTGGAATCATCAGGGTTCAAATTTATAAGGCCAGAGTACAACTCAATATTTTCATCGAAATATTGAAGTTTTTCGTACATCTTGTGATGTTAGAATGAAAGAATCATTGATTATAGTTTCAGAAAAGTTGGAAATAATTCACAACACAATGAGTAAGGTACCTACTGACCCGAAGTGATTTTTTCAATCACTTCGTTCTTGAGTATTTTCTCGTATCACCCAGAGTGTTCCGAATTTGAAAATTAGAAGTAGAACAGGGTTTGAATCTTAAAAACATGTCATATGTATCCTTTGTAGTGTTAAATGTCGAACAATATTTCAAATGTCGAACAATATAACTTTTGTTAAAACTGGGTATGGGCAGATAAAAACCTCAGCTAAACTCTGTCTCCCCGTATAAGTGTCGTGATTGGTTTTAAATTTTTTTCACAGAATAAGCTGACATATTCATACCGAAGGACTTTTTTTTCGACAAAATCAAAATTTATTTTTTCTCTTCAATTTCATTAGAGAGAGATAGAGGTAGAGACTTATCCAAGGTACCCGAAAAAAGAAATATGAGAAAGAAGAACCGGAAAGCAGAAAAAAATAAACCACCTATTCCAAAGATCAATCAGAAATAATTGAAACACATCCTACACGAAGTGGGAAGCTTCAGAAATTTGAAAAAAATATTTTTAATGTCAACTTGACCTTCCTGTCATATAAGGAATCAAGACCGTCTCTTAAATTAGAGAAGAATGCCTACCCCTAGTCGAGATATTTGAGATAGATCCTAGATTTCAAGTTTCAGTTTTCATTTATTCCGTCAATTTCGATATACTTATCGGGTGAAAGCCAAACATCTAGTGTTTTTCCAGGCCGGCTTATCTTCGAAATAAAGTGGTTTATCCTTGTCAGTATATTTTTTTTATGTTTCTGCTCTGTTTTTAATAGCGAAATTTCAGCTAAATGGCGTCCAGGAGGGGTCAAATGCCGTTTTTCGACCTTCTAAAATCCGGTTGGAAAGCAAGATGTACGTTGGGGGCACAAACGTCTTAGCCTTATCTTAACCCTCTCCTCTGAGTTAGCATCTGCCTGGGCCCGCCAAGACTGAGTTGGAAGGCCACGAGGCAAAGTTCCTGCCTCAAACAACCTAAATTTTTGTTGGTACTAAAATGATTCGAAAATTTTCCGGACAACTCGAGCCAGTCGGTAAGATATTCATAACAATTCCGGGTTTCAAGTTTGCTAAGCATTGACTTAAAAAATGTAGTATTTAGGTAATTAATTTTCACAAAATTAGTACCTGTAGTTGTTTTTATTTAAATTATTGTATGTTCCCAATTTTCCACATCATTTTACATGATGACAAGATAGTTCAGTTTTTAGCTACTAATACCCAAAGTTTTCAGTTGTAGAAAAGGAAGGATACATATGAATTAGAAGAGCGTATTATATTACCAACTATTGAGTTAACTGAAAAAGTGTTTTTGAAAAGTTCATGTCATCATATCAATATACCACACGCTTATGTTCACTAGAATTTTCATCCTACAGTGACATGTATGGTGACTGACTGTCCTAATTTTGAAGGTTTTCGTCGCGAAATGACAAAAATGATACATTCCATTTCTTCCCAGTAGCGAGTACCTCGAATAGCCGATGAAATTACGAGGATAAAGTAGGAATTCCTTCATTAACCATCGCTCAATTTTTTACAGTCTTTCGATTCATGTATATCTCTTTAGTTTTTGCGGCGATTCGAATTCGAATGAACAAGGGAATAAATGGAGTGTTAATTATCTAGAAATTCCCGAAGAAAATAATATAGTGAGTTTTGTTCCCTTTGAGAGCTTTTCTGATCACCCCGGGGATAATAATTGAACTCCTTTCGCTTTTGACAATCCAGAAAGGAAATCAATTACGAAGCAATTTAAAGTGGAATTGCGGATTGCCCCAAGTTGGACGAAAACCAAGTAGCTACCTTGAAGAATTCCTAAGATAATAGTCTATAGAGAAAATTTTATTAGATATATATCGGACGTAGTTTCCCCACATTTGAAGTTTTCCTTTCTCTCTCAAAAGATACAGGTTGTCCCGCGAGGAATGATCCATACTCCACTGGGAGATATCATCATGCTTCCAATGGTCGAACCCCCGTCTTAACAGTGGCTGGTTTGTGATTTTGGCCACAATTTTGACCCTACATATTTCTTGTTACCTGAATAAACCTTAATTTTATCATGAGGTCATTATTATGGTTGTCGAGTTACATGTCAAATCGTGTTATGTCAGTAAAGATAGGGGACTGTTGGTCTTCTAATCGCATAAATGAGCTAGGTGTTCCTCAAGGCTCCATCTTGGAACTGCTGCTCTTCCTTCTTTTCATAAACGATCTACCAAAACATCTGGTCTTGATTCTGGCTCGTTTGATCATTTTTGTTGATGACTTATCAATTGCTGTCTCCGCTGAGACGCTTGATGAACTCAAGAGTATATGTGAATCTCTTATACGTCAGTTTGAAAGCTGGTGCAGAGTAAAGACTGAAAGTGTTCTCTTCACAATAAGGAATTCCATAATGTGTTCATTCGACTTATACCATGGAAATGACATCTTTGTTAACTTCCTGGGAGTGTATGTGGATGAAAGTTGAGATGGTGTCATCACGTACAACATGTTTGTAAAAAGATGAGCTCAGCTTTCTATAGTCATATGTCCTACTGTATACTTGTTTTGGGTAACTCAATTGATTTTGATAGAGTTTTAATATCTCAAAAACGCATAATTCGTAAGATTTTTGGCCTTTATCCTCGTACCTCTTGTCGGCCTATTTTTGTTGCTCAAAAAAAACTTACTGCAACTTGTGTATATATGTATCTTTAATGCCTTAATGTACATGAAAAATAATCAAAGCAGGTTCTACAGGCTTTCAAGTTTCCAACTATTCCACCAGAAAAACTGACACCTTCTCTATTCCATTGCACAGAACCACAAAATTCCAATCATCTATTTTGTATAATAGTGGAATTAAACTATACAATCATTTGCCTTTCAAGGTGCAGGCAATGGGTGGACGAGGGTTCAGAACGACGGTGAAAAATTTGTTAATAGGAAAGGCTTATTACAGCATTAATGAGTACTTATGTGATACTAACATTATTGTGTTGTTTACTTCACACTCGATGTAACGCTGACCAGCTGTCCTATACATTTTCATGTCGAACTGGATCAATGAATTTATTATTATTATTATCTCATTTGTTGGTGCTGCCAAACTCAGCTCAAAGCTGGCATCATTGGCCTATCCCGGGTACGATGTACCAAAACCATAGAGATTAGACTCAATTTACATTTTGAACTTCCGTACTGTATGACAGGTGTTCAATATAACAGCCTTCTGGATGTCTGAATAGGTGTTTTTAGGTAGTCCCAGTTTAGCGATACTTTCGTGCAGAGTCTTGGGCACCACTCCGGTTGATGATATTATCACTGGAACGATTTCCACTTTCTCGCAATGCCACATTTGTTTAATTTCGATGGCGAGATCCGCATACTTAGCCATCTTCTCCTGATTTTTATTGATAATGTTGTGAGTGTTCGGAACCGCAACATCAACGAGGAAGACCGAGTTGACTCTTCTATCCAATACCACAATATCTGGTGTGTTATTCGTCACATGTCTATCGGTGATAATGGACCTATCGTAGTAAAGTCTAAAATTGTCATTCTCGAGAACCATCTGTGGCTGATACTTATAGTATGGTGTATAGGTGTTGAGAAGACCGAACTTCTTCGCCAGATTCTGGTGGACGATGTTGCACACTTGATTATGTCTATGCAGGTAATCAGTATTAGCCAGCGCGCTACAGCCAGATGTTATATGCTGAATAGTCTCTGATTTTTGTTGACACTTCCTGCATTTGTCGGATTGGGTACTAGGATCCTTAATGATGAACTTCTTGTAATCATTCGTATTGATGACCTGATCTTCAATAGCGATCATAGAGCCCTCAGTTTCTGGAAATAAGTTTCCGCTAGTGAGCCATCTACTTGAAGCCTCCTTGTCAATGTGTTGCTGGTTGAGTTCGTGGTGGTGTCGGCCATGCAATACCTTTTGCGACCATTGTTCTTGTTTCTGCGCATCTGAAACTACTCCAAAATCTGCCTCCAGCAACGCAAGGTTCAGGGGCGTGTAACCCTCATCCGCTCTAGTTACAGTCCGATGAAGATCGGAGGTTTCGTCCTTCTTATAAAAGAACTCGCGTAATTTCTGGACCTGCCGATTGTGCAGATTGATGAGGTCAATAAACCCCCTTCCTCCTTCCTTCCGAGGTAGTGTCGTTCTTATAGTGGATGACTTTGGATGGTGGTTGTTGGTTTTTGTCATCATTGTTCTTGTCAACCTCTGAATAGCATCCAACTCAGTTTTTGTCCATTTGAGTATGTTAAAAATGGTATGGCATGTGTTGATTGCCTGTACTAAGTGACCTGCATTCAGCTCAGACTTCATCAGTGCTTTTACTCTTCTGGTGTATTGCTCCTGAATTCTTACTTTAGCCTGCTTGTGTTCCAGCAACCTGGCTTGTTGGAATCCCAGGTATTTGTAAGATTCTCCGTTTTCCATTGCCTCTATGATATCTCCGTTTGGAAGTTTCATATCTCCGTCTATGACAATGCCTTTTACGATATGAAGGATTTGTTCTTGGATAGACCAAATTCCATATGAATATCACTGGAGAATCCATGCGCTATCTCTAGAAGACGTTCAGTTTGATGCTGGTTGCCGCATATAGCTTAAGATCATCCATGAGTAGAAGGTGTGAAATTATAAAATTCTTATTTCTATTAGCTTTGATGTTGAAGCCGTATTTCGTACTATTGAGCATATTGGAGAGGGGATTCATTGCGAGGCAGAACCATAGTGGGCTCAAGGAGTCACCCTGGAAGATTCCCCTAAGGATCGGTATTTCTTCGCTGTTAATAAAGTTTCGACCGAGATGCACATGCAAGTTTGTTCGCCAATCTTCCATTGTTGTTGAAAGAAAACCTATATTAGTCGGGTGGACTTTGTAGATTTTCAACACCTCGAGAAGCCAAGAATGGGGTACACTATCAAATGCTTTCTTTTAATCGACAAAAGCTGTGTGTATATTCCGGTGAACATTCTGGGCTTGTCGAAGTATAACAGAGTCCATAACAAGTTATTCCCTGCACCCTTGGTGATCTCTTGTGCAGCCCTTTTGTTCTTCTGCCAATATATTATTTTCCTCGGCGTGCTTGTATATTCTGTTGGTGATGCATGCATTTAGAATTTTATACAATGTTGGTAGGCACGTGATAGGTCTGTACTGTGTCTTTGAACTCTTTGGCAGCATATGTGTTGAACCCAAAGTTAGAAATGATGGCATATAGGCCTTAGGGTTGTGCAGGATGTGGTTGAATTGTTTAGCCAGTTCTTCGTGGACACTGGAAAATTTCTTGTACCAGAAATTTTGGATGTTGTCTACTCCCGGGTAAGTCCAGTTGTTAGCATTTCGGACAGCTTCTCTGATTTCTTCTACGGAAATCTCATCGAATTGCATCGGTGCAACTCTCAACTGTTCTTTCTCAGTTTTTATCCAGCTGGCGTCTACGTTGTGATATTTGGGTGTTGATCATATCGAGGACCAATAACTCTCTAAACAATGCTTGGACGGCATTGGTTTGTTGATGTTAACATTTTCAGTTTTTAATTGTCTGAAGAAGGTTCTTTGATTATTTTAGAAAGTGCTGTTTTGTTGTTTCCTTTTTGTGCACTTGATGTATCTCGATAAACGCTTGGACTTCGCTTTCAATTTCTGCTTCAACAGGTCTACATGTTCACTCAGATGATGTTGATGATCTGGATCGTTGATATGTGTATTTATTTTCTTGAATATTTTTTTAACATGATTTTTCAAGCGTTTTGAAGGTTCTCTATTGCTCGGATATTCTGTTAGTCGTCCAAGCTCAGTTCTTATATCGTTGATAGCATGCTCCAGTCGTTGCTGCCACCACGGTTTTTTGCTGGTATTTTTGGCACGTACAGTTGGTGCATATACTTCCTGGTTGTGCATTCGGAGCACTGATACGGCTCCACAGTAAATGAGCAAATGAAGCTGCTCGAGAGAATTTTAGTCTTTGATGTATCTTTCCAGTGTTGAATTCACAGCTGCAATAATATTACTGGTTTCTCTTTTGGTCCTCAGTTTTGGCAGTTTTGGTCGACGGATCGGATTAGTGCCCTCAAATTCTGTTAGTTATTTGCTCAGTTCGAAGAGCACTTTATCGAGCAACACTGGTTGAGCTGTTATTATTATTATTATTTCTGTAGCAACATATGTGAATATACAGGATTCATTTGATAATGATGTAAGGAGTTATCAAGTTTCAGCTACTTTGTAGCGCTCATATAACTTTTAAGTAATTTGCTCTTAGTTTCTTAGGGGAATGCGAATGCGTGGTTCAAGGTTAAGCCAACAATGTCAAAAATGTGATGAGTAGATGATGGATGTGACGAGTTCTTACTCTTAGCGATCTATACTTTGTGATGTTCGGTTACTCTCAAGCTGTACATGGACACGTTTTCTTTTTAAACAGAGAGATAGATGTTTTGAAAAAATAATGGAAGCTGAGATTGCTAAGAGAGGAGATGTTCTAACCATGATATGAAATTGGAGACGGTTTCCGATTGCTCGAAAAGCTAGACACGCTTTACCGAATTAGCTAATCGAATTTTCCACGTCCACTTAGCAATTTCAAACATATATAACATTCGTCTTGAACTAGGATCTGATATGTTGTACACCAGGAAAAGTGTCAATTATGGAAACAAAGTATTATAGCCCCGAAAGAGAACATAGAGCTATATTTGTTCTGATAGATTATAGCAAGTATAACTCATTCCCATGAGGAGAAGATGAGTTGTTAGCTAGCTTCCACATCAAGGGTCGGAGTGGACTTAATTTTCCTGAGAGCAATCTCAAACAGCCGTCGCAGACTTTATTGCTGGTCGTTAGGACTTTTATAGAATTTGAGGCCGTTATCCGCATTTTAAAATTCAACGGCACCAATTCCGTGCAGGGCTCTTCCGTAGTTCGATGATGCCCAATTTTCGCCGTGCGAATATAAATTCCCCTACGCAGACTAGGGATGATCTCCAATACTTGATCAAGAGGGTTAGTCTGGGGCCCATTTAACCCCATTTGTGATTCATAAAGCTGGATTTTTGTTTCGAAGGGATGAAGCGAATTACCATGAATATTCACGTTGGGAACGCGTTAGGACATATCTGAATTTTTGAGGAACCAGTTTAGGTTGGCAAATTAGGAGTTCATGACCTACCAACTATTGACTTAATGTAAAAAGTCTTCTCAAAACTTGTATATTATTTTCAAAGACCTATCTTAAGGTGTGTACAGACATGCTCCGAATATCGTACCGAACCGTGTCGCGTACCCCGCGAGAGCGAATCAAATTCACGAATTCAAATTGCACCTCTACGTGCGATGAATTTGATTCGCTCTCGCGGGGTACGCGACACGGTTCGGTACGATATTCGGAGCATGTCTGTACACACCTTAACGATATTGTACTCGATCATGAGCACTGAAATATATTTATTCATCCTTGAGTGACGAGATCCACTCTGCATATATGCTGTTATCGAAGCGCTGTGCTCTAATGTCATCTGTTCAAAAATGGTATGGAAGTGTCTAGGTGTACTCAAAAAAACTAGGCAAGAAAAACAGTCTGTATTCCTGGACCCCCGGGAATCCTTTTTGTGGTTCATCTTTATCTCAGTAAGAATATTTTACATCCTCTTACAGGCTTCGCTTACAAGGCACTTTTGCCTCAGGAAGGATCTAGTGAAATTAGGTTCAACAGAAAATGAGGAATGTAGAGTATATGGGGAGATGGGCGAATTTCCTGAACATTTAGTAATAATAGAATGCCTCGCCATTGGAAGCCAAACGAGGAAATTTTTTTGTTCATGAGAATTCTGGAATTTAATGTTATAGTTAGTTAGGTAAGGAGGTTACATTTCACTGCGACCTCAAGGTCCATTGTGCCCCTCATCAGAGCTTTGTTTGCAAATGCGCTATCTTCAGCTCTCCCTCCAGCTCCATAGTTTCAATGAACTCCAGTATCTGAGAGGGCTTCAAGGAGGTTATATCCTCGTTCCTCCTGTAATTCTTTTGTCCGAGACATTCTTTGCGCTGGTTTGGAATGGCGTGGCATGCTGTAACTAGTTGAACAGGAGTTTCCTCCACTTCACCACAGAATCTGCACTCATCAGTTTCTGTTGAGCCCATTCTCATCATATGCTTCCTAAGGCGATAATGTCCTGTGAAGAATCCAGTCAGGAGGCGTTACTTATTCTCACTCAGATCCAAATAGTTTTCGGATCTTGAACTTTTGAAGTTCCGAATGGAGTTTTTGGAGTGATCCATTCCTGGAAGATACCTCCAGAGTGCTTCTCTTTTAGTCTCTGCCTCTCCAGAAACTCTTTATTATAGGTGCATTTACCTATGCCACAGAAAAGTTTTGGCAAAGTAAGTGGCGTTTGTGCTCCCTTTCTGGCAAGTGTATTGGCCTCTGATTCCTGAGTGACCAGAAACCCAGATTATAGAGACCTTTTTGTTCTTGCCTACTCCATTAAGTTTCCTCCCAAATCAGCTTTGAGTTCAGTGCTTTGATAGCAGCTTGACTATCAGAATGGATCAGAATGTTATACCCTTGATAGTTTATTTCCAGGTTAATATCGAGGCATCTTTCGGCTGCAAGAATTTCTGCCCGAAAAACACTCGAGTAGGAGCCTTACGATGGTTCTTGCCCCGTATACTTCATCGCTGGCCCCTATCGTGAATTAAGAACCATCTGTTTACCATTTAATTGTATTCACTTTGAAGTATTGGGTAGTGTATTCCCTTTTACATAGCATAGTTTTGAAGTTCTTCTCATAGCTTTCTTCTTTAACCATAACATCACTAGGCAGGTTCGCTGATGAGATGTCCTGGTTCAGAGAAGACCAGGATCCCTGACTTTTAATTTTCTCATTCCCTGTAACTTCCTAGATATTCTGAGGATAGCCTCATGGACCACCCTATCGATCACTAGATGTAGATGAGGGAGATCTGTGATGATCTCAAGTTCTCTTGTCGGGCACGTTCTCATAGCTCCAGTGCTTGTCTGCCCTGTCTTGGCAGACCAGAATACTGCCCCATAATTTATACCGACTAGGCTTCTTTCTGCACTGGTGAAACTTGGGATTTTGATGGTGAGTTGTATCTAAGGATAAACCTCGGCCAGCTCAAGAAAAAGGAAAACCTACAATATATCCTCGGGCCGTAGCATACTAGTATCCCTCAATATTCCGCTCAAAATCAACTAAACTATAAGATGAATATAAAAAGCGGAAAAGAAGAAATAAATTCGGTGCTAATGTATAATCGAAATCGAGACGACAAAATTCCTTCCAATTAGAAATCTCATTAAAACCGAACCTCTTTCATTCACGAATATCTACTTCGTCACACAACTTTCCATCAGATGATTTAGTTTCTACTTCCGACGAAGTATTCGTGAATGCAGAAAAAATAAATCCATCCAATACAGCTTCGGAGGATGAAGGAAGCTATCAAGTACCAAGACATAATCTCTTGATCCAGGGTAGGGACGAATAAAAATAATGAGTTGTATTATTGTGCACTGAACTGACAGGGTTAATTCTTGCTGTTTGAATCATCCCCGGGCATCCCCGGAAGATATCATTAGGTCTAATTAACGTCACTCTGTTTCAGTAGAAACAGAAGAACAATTCAGGAAATTGCATGAGCCTGCAGATTGAGGCTCCGTTTTACAGAACGAGGTTTAACTGAATAACTGAAAGCCTTTGTGAATATTATTTGATACTTGTTGAAACTATGTTATGTTCTTCTTTGGTTTTCTTCTTGGACTCTACATTTTTCAATATCAATTGTCGCCTTATTAAATTTTGATAAGCTAAGTTCGATTTTGAAGATATTTTCTGAATAAAGGGATCAACCATTTCAATCTAAAATTCCCTGGATGTAATTATATACTCGTAATATTCATTTACCACATTCGAGATTTTCATTTCCGTCACTTGAAATGTTTCTCTCATAGTTGTTTGTCCTATTTCTTCTTCTTTTTGAGCGCTCGTACTACTTAAGGTGGGTTTAAACCAAACGAACAAAGAGCAAGAGCTAGAACAAGAACATTCTTTGTTGATCTTGAAAGCTCTTTTTCAGCGTTTACGTCTGTTTAAACGAATTTGATACAGTGGGGTTAGAATGAGCATTCGCTCGTCTGATGTAAATCGGCCTTTACACGAGGGCTATATCAATTCGTCACGATGTCTGTATTTATCGAATTTTGAGCTGAAAATGTGCCGTAAGCACGAAAGCTCTCGAACGGAACAACCAAGACCAAGACTTGAAATTTTCAGTATGGGTTCAGTTCCCGAATGCCTCGGTTGAGTTCGTTAATGGGCCAAATTCCACCAGGGGTTCCGTGAATATGGCCGTTAGAAGTTTTGTTTTCCTCTTTACTTGATAACTACAGATTTGATGGAGATAAAATTTTGCAATCAAACGGAGAATGAGGTGTTCAAGCTACATGAGAAATTTTGTCCAGATCGCATGACCAGAACCATAGAAACCATAGAAAATTGTAACTTTTTAACGGAAACGCCTAGGGACTCGAAATTTTCAGGATAGGTGTGGCTCTTGAATGTTGTGATCACGTTCATTTATGAGCAAAATTGAACTAGGGGTTCTGTAAATAAGGTCGTTTGAAATTTAGTTCTCTTGATAATTTCGAAACTACAGTTTCGATCGTGACGAAATTTTGTTTACTAATGGAGAATGATATATTCAAGCTACATTCCTCCAGATCGCATGACCAGAACCATAGAAACCATAGAAAATCATAACTTTCGAACGGAATGGCCTAGGGACTTGAAATTTTCAGGATAGGTGTGGATTTCAAATGTCGCGTTCACTTTTATCAATGAGCAGAATTCTACTAGGGGTTCCGTGAATACGGTCGTTTGAAATTTTGTTTTCTCGATAAATTCGAAACTACGGATTCGTTCGAAATAAAATTTTGTATTCCGATCGAGAATGATATAATAAAGCAACATTTTGTCCAGATCGCATGACCAGAACCATAGAAACCATAGAAAATTATAACTTCCGAAGGGAAAGGCCTAGGAACTCGAAATTTTCAGGGTGGTTTGTATCGAGAATGGCGCGGTCACGTTCATCAGTGAGAAAAATTAGACTAGGGGTTCCGTAAATATGGCCGTTCAAAATATTTTTTTCCTGATAATTTCGAAACTAATGATTGGATTGGAATGAGTTTTACACCTAGCTGAAGAATAATGTATTCAAACTACGTTTTTGTCCAGATCGCATCACCAAGACCATAGATGCCATAGAAAATTGTAGCGAATTTTCGACAACAAAATTGGTCGCCTAAAGCACTGACGTGAAGTCTGGAGTTTCGCCTAAGTTTGAGAATTTTCTTGACAGCTGTCGATATTTCCTTCAATTGATTTCTAAAACTGGAGATTGCGAATCTACCTAAAAGGAGCGCTCAAAAGCTCCTGACTTCAAGGCAGTGCTTTTATAATTTTTATTTTTGCATTCATTCATCCACTTATAACCCACTGAATTTTTTCTAGTTCTTCTAGTATACCTGTTATTCCACTAGTTTTCCACTTCTCTCATTTATCGACCCTAGATATTTCTCATCCTTTTATTTTTAATTTACTTTTCTCTGATTTTTGGTTTTTGGGCTATATCATTTCGTCTTGATGTTTGTATTTTTCGAATTTTGAGCCGAAAATGGTTTCAATTGACAAGGTTCGGCTCACTGATGACGAATCCGTCGAAAAATTCAAGTCTTTCAGCCCGTCCGTATACACGATAACACTCGAACGGAACGACCTAGAAACTTGAAATTTTTAAGGTAGATTCGAATTTTGAATGCTTTTTTGATAATTTTTAAACTACGGATCTAATCGTGACGAAATTTTGTATTTCAATAGATAACCAGAACCATTTGAAATTCAAACGAATTATTGAATGAAAAATTCCTAATATTTCTGTAACAACAGATACGATCGGGTTGAAATTCTGTCTTTTTACCCAAAATAACGAGTTGTAAGTTCATTTTGAGTAGGTCGATGACTTCACGTTAGTGCTTCTCAATTTTTTTTCTATAAAAGCACAAATCTGCTTAGATATCATCAGTTGTTTTGTCGAAGGAAATATTTATAGAGTCAAGTATAATGTTGAACGAACATTCGTCGCAGATGGAGAGAGGGTTACATTCAGCCAGAAGGCCGCTGTCCTGAGGGATGAATGTTGACCGATGAGCGTTAGGATCTTTCTACTTATCTTCTTACAGCAGTCAGGCTATTTTTTGATATTTTTTTCGGTTGCTATAAATAAACATATAACGCCTCAAGGCGTTATGAGAGTATGACTGAATTTATATCTGCCGTATCCACTGAAAAATAAAATGAATGAAAAATCGTTGTATAACAAAAACTAGGAACAACGAGATAGAAATGAAAATGAATAATAATTATACAAATCAATGGTTTGTATTGAGGCAGTTTATTCCATCCCTTAGGATTTGAGGAATGAAATACATGTTTCTGCGATTGCATCAACAAAACCAAAGTAATCAAATATAAATTGCAAGAAGGAGTCCCTTGATTTCAAATTTGGAAAACAATACTCTTAATATTTCTAAAGATACCAAACTTCTGATAGGAAATCTTGGACATTAAAAAATACGATTTGTATATATATTGAATGACCAATTCGTGTAATTTTCGATATTGTTAGAGGTATATCTGGTATTGTTATAAGGTAATAGGGAAAAAGTTTGATACCCATCTGGAAAACCATGAACCTCAGCTACATAAAACATAAAAACCAATTAGAAAGATGTAAACTTTCCAGCATAAATGAGAAAAAACTAACTTCTGTAATTTGATTAATAATAAAATGTCTGACTAATAGAGGTGTGCAGTTTGTATCAGTTATTAGTTAGCATCCAGCATCGAGAAGAATAATACCACTATTTGGTATAGTAACGAATGGTAAGGTGGTAGCTATCGCATAGATAATATTAAATAGTAGCGATGGAATAAAAGTTTTATTCTACCTTTCATGGAAGAAAAACACATAGCCGCCAGAAAATATTCCAGGCCAAGTTATCGCCGTATGATGGAATCAACCCGCCCTGCTATACAAAATTATCAACGGGTTCTCCGGGAACTCCGGGAATCGAAAAAACGCCCTACTTTACAGTCCTATAAATCAGAGCCATTTCCATTCGAATAAGTGCCTTTCTTGTTGAAATTGCCCTACTCGAACAAGAAAAATAACATCCTGCGGTTACCTACATGTTATTGAAATTCGATTACCTAAAGCAATTCCAGCTGATGTATATCGGTGACCGATTTATCCTCCGGTTCGCAACTAACGCATCCGTTCGCACAATTCATCGGAAAAGGTTCGATTTTTCTGCTTGACATTTGCATTTCCCGTTACATCTGCCAGCCCGAAATATATTGGCGACTGGGGTTTCATCTCCTGGAAATCGGCAGTGTTAATTCGTTGGATTTTTCCGCTCAATGTCGTTTGGTTGCTGGAATGTCTCCCTTTAGAAATTTTTGGGGATATATTCGAATAAAAGCCTTCCATTCGGGTGATTATTACGTTTCATTTCGTCACTTCGTGTGTAATAAGCCGAAGGGTCCGCATACTGCAAGGGGCTGAATTGCACTTCATTCTCGAATAATTGTTTTTTTCAATCCAGCAATCCGAAAACAGAGACACTGAATTGACATTCAATCAATAATAATGAATACATTAAAAATGTAATATGGATTATACTGGAGATTCAATTAGTTTTAATTTAATCAAAACAATTGAAAAGACTGATATTCTAGCGAAGAATTAAGTGTTAATGTTTGATTGTGGAGAGCATTTACCAGAGGGTTGTGCAAAATACAAGACACGAAATAAGAAGGCTGTAGCTCCGGCTTGCGTGCGTTGTGTATCCCTTAGGTTACCATTTCGACTATCAAACATATCTTGATCGGACAAACAACATGAGCTTGTTAAGTTTTTCTTTTCTTCAGAATGGAGAGTAAAAACTGCATCAACTGGCGCCAAAAAAAGCGGCCGACACCTAAAACTGTTGTCATGTTACTTTTGTGTCCTAATTTTCGTTTTTTTTTTGGATTTGTGAATTATTACACGTCTTAGTCCCAAAATTTTCAGTACCTATGTTTACCTACTAACAACTATTCCGAAGAGAAAAATTCTTCGCTCCGGTCCGTGTGGATCAATTTATTTCTCAATCGACGACCGCGATTATCGTTAAATCAACCAATGTTTTTCTCTCGATATTTACTCTCCTGAACATTAGTTATTCATATATAGTCCTGTGTAATTTACAGTTTGAATAGTACGAAAATACTTACATATTATACTTCTTCCCTTTGTCTTGTATTCGGTCACCATTATTCAATTCAGTGTTGTTTGGTTTTGAATATAGTGTGTAAATTCTATAGAAAAAGAACCGACTTCAATAAATAGATCCCCAGTGATAAAAGCTACAAAAGAGGGGCATGGCGAGTTTATCACACCCTATCTTTCAACAAATTGATTAACAATCTCACATCTTCAATTTTGCAGTATTTCTGCAATTTCCACTTACCTTCTTCGGCAATCCTTTTCCTAGGGTCTTCATGTTGAACAAAAATTATCAATTATTCTTCATCGAAATCGCCAACCAATGAAATGAAAAGGAAGTAATGAGAAATTTAAAATAAAACAAATTTACATTAATATTTATTTATTCTTTCAATTACAAATGCACATAAATTTCTGACTCAAACCAATGTTCACTTCGTATCAACAAATTCTCAACATTTCTACTAAATATATCATAAAATCAACAAACAATAATCCGGATGGAATAAATATTTCGATGTAGAAACATATATGTACTTATTTTTCTTGGGTGTCACTACTAGGATAGAAATATTCAGTTTCCTTATCACATATAGGTATATAAATGAATTTTGAGGGATAAAAAAATTTCTTATGGAATATTAGCAGCAGTTCATCAATGATATTCGAGGATTCCAGAATTTTTTCAGTCATCATTTCCAATGCTTTGAGTTATAAGAAAGTTATATGATATTCTTCGGGTATATCATTCTCAGCGGAATTTCTTCATGATCAAAATTTTATGAAGGCTCCAGAGAAATTCTACTCATATTCACGTATAAAATTCCTTTCAACAGATTTTCCAATATTTATATCTCGATGTATGTATTTATAAACAGGGTGTTTTTTGAGGTGAGGCTATTTTTTGACAGGTGCTTGAACTCATCAAGACAAATCATTCCGCCGTAAGTTGCTCATATCAAATATTCAATTTCAAAAAAGGGCAAAACACTTGGGCATTAATATCTTAATACGACTCTGGATCGAGTGATCTCACTATGCCATATGCATTCCCTCATAATGTAAATGAAGTGCTCGACTCCCTTCGCGATCTTCTCTCGGCTCTAGAATTTATTTCAAATTTGTATATACTCTTTCAACTTTTATTAGGAGATTTTTCCTAAACAGTATAATTCTTGAAGATCAAACTAAGGAGAGGAAAAATTACAGATTGAAAAGGTCCAATAAAAAAAACTTTGGGAGTTCACAAAACAAACGATAAAATTGATCCTAATTGTTTGAAGAAATTGTTCAAAACAGTCACCATTCGTTTAATGTGCACAAAGTCTTTCCTGGCGTAATAACGAATGGTAACATGCAGCAACTATCACATCAGTTTGCTCACGAATAATGTCACGAGCATTTTCAATGCTTTGTCTTAGTTGACCGAGACTCATACAATAATGTTTTCAAATTACCCCAAAGGAAGAAAACACAGGGGTTGAGATCGGAAAACTTACAAAAATTATATGCGTCATAGATGATTTCCCGTACACTGACCTCAGATAGCTGGTAATATCTACACATTTAGATATCAGATCCAGCCTTGGAATTTCTCAGATTCGCGGGTAATTTTGATTTTGATATATACGATTTTTGGTAGATTGACTTATTTTGATGAGTTCTTTTGCTGGTTCAAAAAATTACGAAAAGCACTGCCGTGAAGGCAGGAGCTTTTGAGCGCTCGTACATGCACCTTGTAGGTAGATTCGCATTTTCCAGTTTTGGAAACCAATTGAGGAAATTTTTGACAGCTGTCAAACAAATTTTCAAACTAAGGCGATAATCCAGACTTCAAGTCTGTGCTTTAGGTGATCAATTTTTTTTTCGATAATTTGCTAAAATTTTCTACGCTATCTATGATCTTGGTGATGCGATCTGGACAGAATTTCGCACGTAGTTTGAATACATTATTCCTCAGCTAGGTTCATTCCAATCAAATCGGTAGTTTCGAAATTATCAGGAACAGAATATTTTGAGCGGCCATATTTACGGAACCCCTAGTCTAATTTTGCTCATTGATGAACGTGACCGTGAAATTCGCGATCCAAAACCACCCTGAAAATTTCAAGTGCCTAGGTCTTTTCCTTCGGAAGTTATAATTTTCCATGGTTTCTATGGTTCTGGTCATGCGATCTGGACAAAATATTGCTTTAATATGTCATTCTCGTTTAAAATACAAAATTTTATCTCGATCGAATCCGTAGTTTCGAAATGATCGAGAAAACAAAATTTCAAACGACCATATTTACGGAACCCCCAGTATAATTCTGCTCATTGATGAACGTGAATGCGACATTTCAGATCCACAACTATCCTGAAAATTTCAAGTCCCTAGGCCTTTCCGTTCGAAAGTTATGATTTTCTATGGTTTCTATGGTTCTGGTCATGCGATCTAGAGAAATGTAGCTTGAATATATCATTCTCCATTAGTAAACGAAATTTCGTCACGATCGAATCTGTAGTTTTGAAATTATCAAGAAAACTAAATTTCAAACGACCATATTACCGGAACCCCTAGTATAATTTTACTCATAGATGAAAGTGATCACGACAATCGAGATCCACACCTATCCTGAAAATTTCAAGTCCCAAGGCATTTCCGTTCAAAAATTACAATTTTCCATGGTTCTGGTGATGCGATCTGAACAAAATTTCACATGTAGCTTGAACCTCATTCTCCATTTGAGTGCAAAATTTCATCTCGATCGAATCTCTAGTTCCGAAGTAATCAGGAAAACAAAATTTCGAGCGGCCATATTTACGGAACCCTTTGGCGGATTTCGCCCAATAACGAACTCAACCTCGTCATTCGAGATTCGAACCTACCCTGAAAATTTCAAGTTTCTAGGACATTCCGTTCAAGAGTTATCCTGTATACGGACGGCCGGACGGACAGACTCGAATTTTCCGACGGATTCGTCATCAGTGAGTCGAACATAGTCGATTGAGACCATTTTCGGCTCAAAATTCGAAAAATACAGACATCGTGACGAAATGATATAGCCCTCTTGTAAGTAGTACGAGCGCTGAAAAAGAGCCTCACCTTTGAAAACACCCTGTATTTATATTTATATTCATTTATTCAAACTTGAAATCTTTTATCCACAAGTGAAGTTCACGTATCTCTGGTTAATCTCCAGTGGAAGAACTTCGGCATCAAATCCCACTTTTCTCTAATATAGAGGAAATATCGAAGCAACTCAGATATATAAAAATCATATGAGGTCCTTGGAGGATCAGTCTCTTGACTCTTTCCCGATTTACAACAAGCGCAAG
Organism: Aphidecta obliterata; assembly: GCA_963966015.1. Lineage (NCBI taxonomy): Eukaryota > Metazoa > Arthropoda > Insecta > Coleoptera > Coccinellidae > Aphidecta > Aphidecta obliterata. Next base: position 29,746,363 of record OZ014432.1, read on the forward strand.
TAAACAATCTCACTAACGGATATGTACCTAGAACTCCGTGAACCTTCTTCAGGTGAGGGCTTTGCTCCTCCTCACCGAAGTGGATTTGAGCGGTCGTGGAGGGTGGAGCGGGTATTTATCCGGACTGCTATTAGCGGCAATGTCGTCACGGAAGGCCAAGAAGCCCAGCTGAGCATGGGAGGCCTCATTCATTGCCCTCGAACGGATGCAGGCCATGTACTGATCCGTCGATAGGGGCTGACCTCCCGTACTTCCGCTGCAGACCTGAAAAGGAAAATCGCTTTTATTAAACTTCTGGAACGAAAAGTTCGGCTTATAATTGAAATTGGTTCTTGTTTTATTTTCTCTCTGGACGCTGAAGTTCGTGAGATGAAGGAACGATATTATTTTCGCTTTGGGATAAGTTGGATTTCGCCATTTCTTGGATTCCATTCAATCTTATGTGGTATCTAGAGGATTATTGAATTGTGATTTTGAAGAAGCGGTTTATATGTTTGTGACGGTATCACACAAAAACTACCTCCCCAATAATTTCCACGGAATTTTTAATGTTTGAAAGCCAATGTTTTGGAACCATTGATTTGATGAAGCTGAAAATATTCAAAGTTGCATATTCGAAATGTTCACCTCATATGATAGAAAATATTTATATGCAAGATCGTGGTCAAGCCTGTCTTTCAGAGAGACACTTGTGAGGCGATTAGTGAATGATACAATTATAAAATGGATGTATGAGGTGTTGACGACGAGGACAACTGAGATTTTGGTGGTTAATCAAACCATCTTTGGCAAAACCACTCGCGGAACATCTCAAGGAGGAGTAATATCTCCCCTCCTTTGGAGTTTGGTAGTGAATGAACTACTGTACTAACGGAGCTTGGCTTCGAATATATTTAAAGGTTATGCCGATGACATAGTCCTAATAGTAAGAGGTAAATTTGAGTATTCCCTCTGTGATTTTTTACAGAGGGGCCTCAAAATTATTGAGCAGTGGTGCTTGTTAGTGGGGCTCAACATCAACCCAGCCAAGACCACATTAGTTCCCTTTACTCGGGAAAGAAACCTTCCAGCTATGAAATCCATCTCGGTAAATGGAGATAACGTAGAATGGAATTCTGAGGTCAAATATCTGGGAATTATCCTAGAAAGTAAGCTTCTATGGAATGAGCATGTTTAAAACATTGCTAGTAAAGCGACAAGAGCTTTGATGGCGTGCGGAATCCTATCCGGTGAAACTTGGGGTCGTAACCCTAAAATACTGCGATGGATGCACGTCATGATTGTGAGAACAATAATTACTTATGGGGCAGTAGTCTGGTCGGCCGAGGCAGGGCAGAAAAGCACGAGGAAAATACTCGACAATGTACAGAGGCTCGCCTGTGTTTGCATCACTGGAGCTATGAGAACGTGCCCGACAAGAGCCCACGAGGCTATCCTTAGAATATTTTAAAATATGCTATTCGAAAATGAAGAATGGCAAACGGAATACACTACCCGAAACTTCAAGGTGAATACCATTAAATGGTATACAAAGGGTTCTAAAACCAAGGTAGGGGCCGGTGCCAGAGTATACGGGGCAAGAACCAAGTGTACACTATCGTTAGGCTGCAACTCAAGTGTTTTTCAGGCAGAAGTACTTGCAATCAAAGGATGGATGGATATAAACCTGGATACAAACTATCAAGGGTGTTACATTGTGATTCATTCTGATAGTCAAGCTGCTATCAAAGCACTGAACTTCTATATCATCGATTCAAAGCTGATATGGGAGTGCCGGAGGAGACTTGATGAAGTAGGCAAGAACAACAAGTTGTCATTAGTCTGGGTTCCTGGTCACTCAGGAATCAAAGGAAACGAAGAGGCCAACACTTGCCAGAAAGGGAGCATAAACGCCGCTTACTGGCCCAGAACCTTTCTGTGGCATAGGTAAATGCACCTATAAGAAGGAATAAGGAAGAGACTGAAATAGAAGCACTCTGGAGGAGTCTTCCAGGAATGGATCACTCCAAAAAGTTCATTGTGAACTTTAAAAGTTCAAGATCCGAAAAGTATTTGGATCTCAGTAAGAATAAGTTGCGCCTCCTCACTGGCTTCCTCACAGGATATTGTCGCCTTAGAAAGCATATGATGAAAATGGGCTTAACAGAAACTGACGAGTGCAGATTCTGTAGGGAAGAGGAGGAAACTTCTATTGACCTGGTTACAGAATGCCTCTCCATTTAAAACAAGCGCAAAGAATGTCTTGGACAAGAGAATAACAGGAGGAACGAGGATCTAACCTCCTTGAGGCCTTCTCAGATAATGAAGTTCATTGGAGCTCTGGAGCTGAAGGGCGTGCTGTAGGTAGCGCATTTGCGGAAACAGCTCTGATGGTGGGCAGAATACACCTTGAGGTCGCAGTGAATTGCAACTCCTTTACTTAACTATAACTATAATGGTTGAGTCCATAGTAATTCCTTATAATTGAGAAAGATTAATTTGTCCATCATAAAAACGTGAGACGAACAAATCAGGACCAGACTTGAAGTTGTTGATTATGGTAAAGCCTCCTTAACGGGAATCTCTTACCTGGTAATTGGCTTGGACATATGAGGATATTGAATCATCTAGACTCAAACCTATTCGCAAAACCACCGAATGTGATGCCAACTATCTGCGATTCCGAAGCGCGGGACATTTATGACCGTCCTAGTGCAATAAATTTGGTAGATCGTTCGAACAAACATCAATCCATATGGTATACTGATGGATCAAAGGCACATACATTGGGGTATACGGACCTAAAGTAGGGATCTTTGAAGCCCTGGGAAGTGAACCCTCTATTCTACAGGCCGAGACACTGGCTGTCTACAACTGCGCTCAAGAGTGTTTTGAAAGCAATCCCAAAGGGGCGCATATCTACATCACTCAGGACAGTCAGGCCACGCTGAGGTCCCTAGAATCACATAGCCAGGGATCTCTGGTGACATGGGAATACCTTTATACCATAGAGCCACTGGCTAGAGGCAATAAAGTGACTCTACTACGGTGCACTGTGGTATGGAAGAATATGAAAGTGCCAATGAACTTGCGATAACAGCATCAAGGTTAACACCTGCTGGACCTGAGCCTTCCTATGGGCCTGAAAAAGACTAATATAAAGCAGCACTCGTAGAATGTGAGTCGTATAATAGAATAACCCTCTAGAGGAACGCTCCTGGGCTTTCTCAGGCAAAGAAATTTGTGGTAGTTTCACCGACCTATACCAGAAAGCTCCTGAAGCTGTCACGAGCTGAGCTTTGCAAAATGCTGGGACAGCTGATGGATCGCTGTCGGTACAGATACATTTTGCGCCGCATGGGAAAGTCAGTCGATGAGATTTGCAGGCTCTACAGATCAGAAAGAGGTGAACACATAGTATACAAATTTCAAGAGGTGGCTGACCTAAGAACCATTCATATGAGATAGCCAGTCCTTGATTCTACTAGATGTCACTAGAGGCTAACCGAGCCACAACAACCCGGCTCAAATGATAATGGTAAAGCCCACATTACCCGTTCACAGTTAATTTATGTGAATAATCTCGAATACGCAACTTCGAATATTAGTAGCACTATCAAATTAAGGTTGCCAAAAAAATGGAAATTTACAAGTATCCATTTTTTGTTCCATAGCCGACAGTATAAAAACAGAAAACAGTATAAATAAGTGCATGCATTAATTAAAGTTCCTGAGTCATTCGGATTCATCTTTTTTTGCTAAAATTCCCGTAATGCGAAAAAGCAATGAAATGGATTTTCACCCTTCATGTTTTTTCCATCCTACTCGCTTCGAATACAAGTTCAAAGCGTAATTATATGGATGCAAATCTATTAGGAGGGATCTGCGAATTACTGCTACATACCTTCGGATGCCAGATATGAAAAATCCCTGGATCTGTGGCCCGTATTACTTTTATGGAGCTCTTCACGTACTTCCGGTATAACATAACGTCCTCTCCACCCCATCCGACGATGTCTTCGTCAAATCCTTTCACCTTCAGGAAGTCCGATCTATAAATAAATGAATTACCAGATCTTTGAGGAGGCCAATTCAATTGGTGTTCATAATTACTAGTGGTTTAAGGGTGGCGGAAATTTCATCGAGAGAGAAATGATTGAAATACTGTAAGGGGTTTAAAGTCGTGTAAAATCATACAATATAATATAGTAGGTTAACATCCCGACGGCGACGTTTCAATGGGCGTAACGAATCTGGAGAACAGTTGATGATAATTTTTGATAAATTGTTCAAGAATTTAATAAAAATCATCAGATAATTTTTTGTGCCGATTTGTGTAATATAGGCGTTTTCCTTATGGATAATGTCCATTTCCAAGGGGCTGTAATTTTAATTTGAAGCCAGGTATCAATCTAAGACCTGGAACCAGAATTCATGTGACAATGGAAGATATTGGCTGGTTATCTAATTCAAATGCATTTAATGTATTAATTTTTCCGAAGAAAAAATGTTTAAACATAATCTCACAAGCAGGCCATCACATCAATCCCAGAGAATATCGAATTCATCATTCGCAATTGCAGACTGGTTTCAGCTTATCAAGCCTTATCAGAACAGCTAGCGATGATGAACTCGACTTGAGGGACAAAATGCTATAAAACTGATCAGAGAAAATGTCTCCACCTGTTCGTTCCAACAGCAACCTTCCCTTCTTCTCTGCAGGTTCATGGAAACATTCCTTGACCCCCAAAACCACCCCCAAGTATGTGGCATATGCGAACCCCGCGATATAAATCAAAAGAGTTAAAATTAAATAAGAAGCCAATAGTATTCATTGTCAATGACAAAGGTTATAGCTTCAACCCGTACTTCCACATGGGACATATATATATCGCGAGGTTCGCGTATGTCACATGCTTGGTGGTGATTTTTGAGGAGGGTCGAGGAATCTTCCATGAACCTGCAGGGAAGTAGGGATAAATTTTTTCTGATCAGCGTTGCGGTTCAATTTATAGCATTCCGTCCCTCAAGTCGAGTTTGTCATCGCATGAATTTGATATTTTCTGGAGTGTACATGGATTGATTTGTTGGTCAGCTTGTCAGATCATCTTTGCACAATTTTTCTTAGGAAAAATTGATACATGAAAGGCATCAGAATTCATCAGCTGGTGCTGAAGCTGTGGCAAAGATATTTCCTCTGGGCTGAAAGATGAAAATTATGCTGCATTAGGAAAAGAGAACTTCTAGATCTACTGAAAATTTGACCAGGAACTGCTGTATCGCCACTACTTGAGCATATTATCTAATGAGGACATCTTCGTAGATATTTATGAAGATGTTATTTTTGATTGTGTAACTCAATCAAAATTAATATGCTCGAATTTGTAATATATTTTGCAAACATTCACGTTTTAATCTTCTCTACATGAAATAGTTACGCCACTGATATCGATGTCACAATTTCTCTCCTCATTACGTACGAAAAGTACTCATCCCCTCAAAATTTCAAAATTAAAATCCACATTGAAAATTATAACCTAGGAGGAGAAGTATCTACTGGGACAAAAAAATTTATGATCTCGGATAAAAGTTTGATCCAATACAAAAACGTGTGTGATTTGTAATGAAATGAATATTTACACGTACATTTGGTGTTTTCCAGTCTCAAGCTACCCTTAAATTTTCACATTTGCACTCTTATTCTACTGACCCTGCATCTTTATTTATTCCTATAGGTACCTACCTACTCGAACTTATTGAGCGCTCGTACTACTTACACGAGGGCTATATCATTTCATCACGATGTCTGTATTTTTCGAATTTTGAGCCGAAAATGGTCTCAATCGACTATGTTTGACTCACTGATGACGAATCCGTCGGAAAAGTCTGTCCGTCCGTCCGTCCGGCCGAAAGCACATAACTCTCGAACGGAACAACCTAGAGACTTGAAATTTTTAGTGTGGGTTCAGTTCCCGAATGCCTCGGTTAAGTTCGTTAATGGGCCAAATTCCAAATTCCGTATATATGGCCGTTCAAAGTTTTGTTCCCCTGATTACTTGAAAACTATAGATTTGATTGAGATGGGCTCAAATGGAGAATGAGGTGTTCAAGCTACATGTGAAATTTTGTCCAGATCGCATGACCAGAACCATAGAAACCATAGAAAATTGTAACTTTTTAACGGAAACGCCTAGGGACTTGAAATTTTCAGGATAGGTGTGGATCTCGAATGTCGTGATCACGTTTATCTATGAGCAAAAGTATACTAGGGGTTCCGTAAATATGGTCGTTTGAAATTTATTTTTCTTGATAATTTCAAAACTACAGATTCGATCGTGACGAAATTTTGTATACTAAGGGAGAATGATATATTCAAGCTACATTTCTCCAGATCACATGACCAGAACCATAAAAACCATAGAAAATCATAACTTTCGAACGGAAAGGCCTAGGGATTTGAAATTTTCAGGATAGGTGCAGATCTGAAATGTCGCGTTCACGTTTACCAATGAGCAGAATTATACTAGGGGTTCCGTAAATACGGTCGTTTGAAATTTTTGTTTCTCGATAATTTCGAAACTACGGATTCGATCGAGATGAAATTTTGTATTTTAATCGAGAATGATGTATTAAAACAATATTTTGTCCAGATCGCATGACCAGAACCATAGAAACCATAGAAAATTGTAACTTTTGAACGGAAAGGCCTAGGAACTTGAAATTTTCAGGGTGGGTTTGGATCGCGAATTTCACGGTCACGTTTATCAATGAGCAAAATTAGAGTAGGGGTTCCTTTAATATGGCCGTTCAAAATATTCTGTTCCTGATAATTTCGAAACTACCGATTTGATTGGAATGAAATTATGCACCTTGCTGGGGAATAATGTATTCAAACTACGTACGAAATTTTGTCCAGATCGCATCACCAAGACCATAGATAGAGACCAAGTGATTCTTCTTCAAGAAACCCATACAGCAACAGAGGAAAATCTTCGTGAATGAGGTTTTACAGAAGGTTATGTACTACCGCTTTGAAAAAATTGAGGGATGAAAAAAAATTCAGTGTACATGAGCGTTCGGGGTATCGTTAAATAGGTCTTCAAAGATGATATAAAAGTTTCGGGATGACTTCTTCAGATAAGCCAGTAGTTGATGAAAATGTCAGAGGTGTTTGTCTTTCTTCCAACTTTCCATATTTCCGGTAAAAATTCTACGGAACTCTCCACTCTGCGTGGCCTGACACGTACTTGAACCTTTTATTCGTGATAATTCTAATCAGGAATCTGCAACAATGCGCCATTAATCTCAAATCCGCGAAATAGTGCACGTATTTACCAAGTTGAGTGGTCTAATTTCGAGTCTCAACGTTCCAAAAATAAAACGAACCGTATGAGAATACCCCGCCACAATTAGCGAACTCAATTGGGAACAGTCCGACGTAACTCGAATTAAATCACAATGCCTGCAACGGACTAATTATTTCCCTCGTTCGTGCCCCCCTTCCTCCCCTCTTATACCCGAGAATTCTGTTCTGATATCTTGACGTGAACGTTTTTCCCGAAACTGATTCCTTTGGAACCATTATCTCGCGATGAGATTCCAGAACAGACCGTCAGTCACGATATCGTTCCTGACGCCTCACTCTAGAAGAAAACGGGGTTAACGGGCTGGCCCTGCCCCTTCTCTAATGAATTTCCTGCGAACGTGTGTTTTAGATGTAATACTTCAGTTCGAAAACGACAAAAGGGATGTTTTTGTGCCATTAGCCGCTTCCAAATTGGAACATTACGCCAGGAGATGGAAGGTTTTGGAAAAGGTTGGGGGGATATCGCTGCGTACAGGCAATACCGATAAAAGCCACGGGAGAAAGAAATTATCTGGATGCAATAATTGATAGCTGAATTCATTGGGGTATTTCAGATTTTATCGAGCACGTTGGGAACTTAACAATAATGATCATTCTTTTTGTTCAGGGCCGACTTCAAGAAGGGATTCTTTACCCCCACAAGCATTTGTATTTTTGCCTAACAACCGAATCTTGTATATGGAATCATCAAAAGAATTGAGAAAAAGTTGTGTGATTATGATAAAATGTTATCGAAAAGACAATAATGTACCTGTTTATTTATGAATTTTTGGAATCAACTTGTTTTCCATAATTTCGAAAATATATCATTTTATATGTTACTCCTATATTATACCATTTTTCAGCGCTCGTACTACTTACACGAGGGCTATATCATTTCGTCACGATGTCTGTATTTTTCGAATTTTCAGCCGAAAATGGTCTCAAACGTCTATGTTCGACTCACAGATCACGAATCCGTCGGAAAATTCGAGTCTGTCCGTCCGTCCGTATACACGATAACTCTCGAACGGAATGTCCTAGAGACTTGAAATTTTCAGGGTAGGTTCGAATCTCGAATGCCGCAGTTAAGTTCGTTATTGGGCCAAATTCGCCAAGGGGTTCCTTAAATATGGCCGCTCGAAATTTTGTTTTTCTGATTACTTCGAAACTACAGATTCGATCGAGGTGAAATTTTGCACGCAGATGGGGAATTACGTGTTCAAGCTACGTGCAGCATTTTGTCCAGCTCGCACGACCAGAACCATAGAAATCATAGAAAATTATAACTTTGTAATGAAAAGGCCTAGGGACTTAAAATTTTCAGGATAGGTGTGGATCTCGAATGTCGCGGTCACGTTCATCAATCAGCATAATTAGACTAGGGGTTCCGTAAATATCGCCGTTTGAAATTCAGTTTTCTTGATAATTTCAAAACTATGGATTCGATCATGACAAAATTTTTATTCAAATTGGGAATGATATATACGAGCTACATTTTTTCCAGATCGCATGATCAGAACCATAGAAACCTTAGAAAATCATAACTTTCGAACAGAAAGGCCTAGGGACATTTCCAGGATATGTTCGGATCGCGAATTTCGCGATCACTTTCATCAATGAGCAAAATTAGACTAGGGGTTCCGCAAATATAGCCGTTCAAACTATATTTTTCCTGATCATTTCGAAAATACTTATTGGATTGAAATGAAATTTTGCACATATGTATATGAAGAATAATGTATTCAAACTACGTGAGAAATTTTGTCCAGATCGGATTACCAAGACCATAGATACCGTAGAAAATTCTAGCGAATTATCGAAATAAAAATGGTCACCAAAGCACTGACGTGAAGTCTGGATTTTCGCGTTAGTTTGAAATTTTATTTGACAGCTGTCAAAATCTTTCAAATTGGTTTTTAAAACTGGAGAATGCGAATCAACCTACAAGGTGCATGTACGAGCGCTCAAAAGCTCCGGCCTTCACGGCAGTGCTTTTCGTAATTTTTGAGTTATTGAACGAATAACTTAGTTTTTCGTTCTAGTTATATTTGAGCTTCTTCCTCTCCACTGTGAACCATTTAAATTTTTTCATTGAAAAAATTTCACTACACAAATAGTTGTCATTAATATTAAAAATATTACTTTTAACACGATAGGTAGGGGAAAGACGTGTACTATTGGACAAATTTTTTGGATTACTAAGTACTAAAATCAACTCCTTTGGCTAGGTTGTTTCAATTATTAAACTTCATCATATTAATGAATTTAATACGAGGATTGTACACTATTTCACAAGAAATGATGCTTTCACAAAAAAAATTATAAAAAGCTTTGGAAAAATAAAAGTGTATTCACCGTAGGATCGGAGTTTCTCATAAGTATTCACTATTGAGACCCCAACATGTGGAACTCAATAGATGTTTCATTCACAATATTCAATATAAGTGCATAATACAACCATTTGGTAAAAACTGCCTGGAATGTTGCGGAATAATTCAATCTCCCAGATGCATCCAGTTAATTGCTGGCGTCTAATGACCTCCCTTTAGTCTTATATATCGTCGAAATCAATGCGAATAGTTTGAAAATATCGAAGAGAACATTTCATCAGCACTCACTAAAGGCACCTGAAAATCATTCAGAAATGCAGATGGAGAATCATAATAGTTTTTATGAAGACCAACTAGATTGAATAGATAAATTTGGTGTATTGTCTGTCAAGTTTTCAAATTAGAATAATTGAATTTTTGATAACAATGATTCCTATATTTAAATCATTCAAATCTTCTGAAAACCTGTGTTCAATTCAGAATGACATTACTAGACAGTAGAGATACATTTCTTTGTGATAATATCAGTAATGATCGATTTCGAATTCTGTAAAATAGCACATTATCAGAAAAAATATATTCTATTATAATCTTCAGGTAGAACGCCATTGGCTTAAGAGGATTAAGTCGATAAAATCGATACAACTAGACCACTATTCTCAAAAACCTTATGAAATAGATATTTATCAGGTGATCATGGGATCATATCCATTTTGGTTTTATTCATACAAATAATTATGAGACATTATTGAGACATAACCGTATCTTTATTCAGTAGATCTGAAAAGTAACATCACTATTGAGTCCCAAACTTGAACATTCATTAAAAAACTACATGTTGGACCACACAGAGTGAAAGGTTAATTAGTATAATTATAAGTAGTATAAGCAAAAATATCTATTATCTTTGAATCGTCACGACAATTTTCGTTGAGTGTTTTCTTAAATTCTACTAACATGAATAATTCCAAATTTTTTTTACCGAATAGTTGAAAAGTTAGAGGGGAGACACCCTTTCGACGAATGCAGGAACTAACTTCGGTACAATGAAATCGGCCCACCTGAAATTTGACACAATTTCAAATAAGTATATCTCAGAAACTGCGATGATTTTTTCTTTAATTTATAGTTTAATACTCGGTTATAATGTTGTGTTGAGATACTTTTGTTTGCACTGGAATTTTAGCATATACGGGGTGCAAGATTGAAAAGAAGATTTATTCCTCAGCTTCGACACACCCTGTGGATAAAAGGAACCGAAAAATGTAATCGGACTGAAGTAACATCTGTTCTGGTCATTTTGTTTTTATAATCGTGTATTTCTCTCAGTTATCATGGAAAGTACATTGTTTCAATCTCTGAGCTGATGTCTAGGAAGGCCAGAAAAAAATGCAAGGAAATCATATTTTTCGACTTTGATTGCTTCTGTGAGAAACCATCCTCCAGATCGAAAAAAAGTTGTGTTCAAGAAACCATTCAATAATCTTTAACATGAACCCAAATTTATCAAGATATTTTTCATCTTCTCAAATCTGAAAAATGTGAAATTAACAAAAAAGGCAGGTTTTTCCTAAAACTGAATTATACTAGATAACATCTCGCATACGATAAGGCATACTTCTTATTGAGTTCATTATCGTTTCTTGTGAGATGTTTCGCCACTCTTCCTCTACTGCAACACAAAGCTCCGGAATCGACGCTGGAAAAGGAACTCTGGCTCCTACTCTTCGTTTTAGTTGATCCCACAAATTTTCAATAGGGTTTAGGTCAGGACAGCACGGTGGCCACACCATAACTCGAAAATCGACTGCTGCAATGTTGTCTCTGAAAATTCGTACTTTTTGTAATTTGTTTGAAAGTTTCCCTCCAGGCAGTAATAATAGAGATAAACACAATTAAAAAAACAAAATAACCAGAAAGATGGGACTTCAGTTTGACTCCCTTTGCCATTCGTTGCTGCGGCTCCTTTTATACGCAGGGTGTGCCAAAGTTGAAGAAAAAATCTTCTTATTAATCTTGCACCACGTATATACTGAAATTAAAATGTAGACAAAAGTATTTTGAGATAACATTATCATCAACGGATCAACCTAAAAATAAAAAAAAAGAACATCAAAATCCGAATAGCGGATCGCGAGATATCCATGTTTGAAATTGTCTCAAATTTAAGGTGGGCCGATTTCATTGCTCCAAAGTGTATTTCACTAACTTATGGCTCATCTCAGAAAATCATTTTGAAAATTCCATATAATTTTCAAAGGCCTATCTAACAAGACTCTGCCCACATTTACATTTATGGAGAGTGTCTTCCAATTTCTTTGTTACTTTACCATTTTCAAGAGTTTCAAAGAAATCACCTGCGTTTTAATTTCATGTTCACAGTGCCAAGAGTCTTCTGTTGACATACGGACAGATATACGCTTTTGTTTTCGCCATTTTGTCTAAGGAACACTAATAGCGATATTTCTTATAATCTTTATGCATGAAACAGTAGTATTTCGGCAACTTACTTTAATGTCGGAGGCTTTATTGATCCACCGGCCCACATTATAAGAAATCTGCGAGAACTTTTCTCCTTATACCGACATTTTCAACAAAAACTGAAAGAAAAACATTTTCCGCCCCCGAACTCCATGAATAGAACAACTCTGTATCGTGAGGAGACTGCTAATCCCCAACGAAACTTACCTATACTGGCAAGTCATGCCGTATCCGAAATCCCTCCAGAAGCCAGTATCCCTGGAGATCACGAGCTGCTCGTTCTCGTGCGGAACCTCCTTGCCCTGCAACGTGTACACCACGTGGGGGTTATACAGGCTGAACACAACAGGGTAGTACACTTTCTTTCCGGGCCTCGTGTTCCATCGGCACCGATCTAGAAAACGCGCACTAAAGACCACATCCACGTCGCACATGAACAGAAGCACATCTTTTTTGTCATTATTTTTCATCCCCCAAACACGTTCCGCCCCCACACGCAATCCTTTAGCCCTAGAAAATGTTTCGTTCAAAGCTAGTAGACGGAGATTGTTCGTGTTACCACCGCTGTTCTTCGTCATCAGAACCCTGGACATAATGGCCCTCGCTTCTGACAAACCTTCTTCCCCGAAATAAACAACTGTCAAACACACCCTCCTGTCGTTTTTTAAACCAATTTTCACGAACTTGTCCATGAAACTTTGGAACGTTGAAGTTCTACCAGATAACGGGAGGATTATATGGATGAGTTCTTTCTCTTTTACGCTCCCGGTTATAGTTTCACTAGAAATCGCTTGGATCGGGGCGAAAGGTCTCATGAGGGTTACTTTGGTGAAGCCACTTTTCACACTTTTAGTTCGGAAGTAGAGTTCGTATTGGGTTCCTGTCGTCTGTTCGTTTCTGTAGAGACCCTCAATGAAGTCGTCCAATCCATACTTGTTTTTCCGTTTGTCAGTCATGTTTTTATTGATAACTTCCACAGCCTTTGTTAGAGTTTCTAACAAGTCTTTGCGCTTGTATCCTATCGGCTTTTCGACGACTCGTTTGCCAAGACCTGAAATGTGATTTCCTCTAAAGAATTTGACGTTGAAGAAAGTGGGAATGAAATTGAGTTTCGGATATGAAAAATGGGAAATGTCTGCTACGGAAATTCTACAAGACTTTCAATAGGATTAAGCTATATTCAAGAAGGTATTCTCTTTGCCATTGGGAAAATTGATTTAATATATTCTCTGAAGAATGGGTAAGTGTAATGAATGCGATTGATATTTATAACAGACGGTACAAACAAATATAACCGCCAAAGTTTGTTGAAGTGATGAATACCTAGAGAATGATTATTTTTGAGCGCTCGTTCCACTTACACTAGGGCTATATCATTTCGTCGCGTTGTCTATATTCCGAGCCGAAAATGGTCTCAATCGACAAGATTCGACTCACTGATGACGAATCCGTCGAAAAATTCGAGTCTGTTCGTCCGTCCGTCCGGCCGTATACACAATAACTCTCGAACGGAACGACAGAGAAACTTAACATTTTCAGGGTAGGTTCGAATCTTGAATGCCGCCATTAAGTTCCTTATTGGGCAAAATTCTACCAGGGGTTCCGTGAATATGGCCGTTAGAAATGTTGTTCTCCTGATTACTTCGGAACTACTGATTCGATGGAAGTGAAATATTGCACTCAGATGGAAAAAGAAGTTTGCAAGCTACAAGCAAAATTTTGTCTAGATCGCATGACCAAAACCATAGAAACCATAGAAAATTGTAAATTTCGAACGGAAAGGCCTAGGGACTTGAAATCTCCAGGGTATGATTAGATCTCCAATGTCGCGGTCACGTTCATCAATGAGAAAAATTGAACAAGGGGTTCCGTGAATATGATCGTTTGAAATTTATATTTCTGGATAATTTCAAATCTACGGATTCTGCCTTGAAGAAATTTTGTATTTCAATGGAGAATGATATATTAAAGCTAAGGGTTCTGTAAATATGATCGTTTGAAATTTTGTTTTCTTGATAATTTCAAAACTACGGATTCGATCGTGACAAAATTTTATAATTTGGTGGACAGTGATATATTAAAGCTACATTTTGTCCAGATGGCATGGCCAGAACCATAGAAACCATAGAAAATTATTACTTTCGAACGGAAAGACCTAGGGACTTGAAATTTTCGGGATAGGTTTGATTCTCGAGTGTTGCAGTCACATTCATCAATGAGCAAAATCAGACTAGAGATTCCGTAAATATGGCCGTTCAAAATATTTTTTTCCTGATAATTTCAAAACTACTGATTGGATTGGAATGAAATTTCGCACATAGATGGAAAATAATGTATTCGAAACTACATGCGAAATGTCCAGATCGCATCACCAATACCATAGATACCGCAGAATATTCTAGCGAATCATCAAAAACAAAATTTATTACTTAGCACCGACATGAAGTCTGGAGTTTCGCCTGAGTTTGAAATTTTTTTGACAGCTGTCAAAAATTTCTTCAATTGGTTTCTAAAACTGGAAAATGCGAATCCACCTACAAGGTGCATTAACGAGCGCTCAAAAGCTTCTGGCTTCACGGCAGTGCTTTTCACAATTTTTCAATTCATCTAAAATTTTCCTTACAGTTGAATCAAACGTTGAGAAATTAATTATTGATTTGTAATGCCAAATCATTTTGAATTTTAGTTGCAGGAAGGGGTACTGCCTTCCCTGATATTTTCTTTCCCACAGATACACTTATTATGAAAACCCAATAAGTAACTCTACTTTTGAGATAGTTTGTTAGGGGAACTTGATTTTTTTTGAATGATTTTTTTATTAATCTAAATTCTGATAACAAAGGTTTAAGATTTTGGATTTTCATCAAAATGGAAGGGTTGAAAATTTTTACAAATTTCAACATGTCAACCGGCATGTTTTGTAACTTCTTCAAAAAAATGCTCCTCTAAAGTTATTTTTTTTACTCCATTCTGTTTTTTCTCAGAATCAATGCAACTCAATATAAAAATTCTTTTTTCTCAATGAATACACCCTCTTCAAAACTTACCCACATCTTTTCAGCGAAATAGGAGAGATTTGAGGTTTTCGCAGACAGTGCAAAAAAATTTTGATGCAGCGGAATATTTGTTTAGGTAAACGGAGCGAAAAAACCCTATGGAATCTTAAATATAACTATCTGCTGAACACACACAAAGAAGAAATAAGTTTTCTCATTATATACCTTGAAAAGAAAAAGAATATGGAGTGGATACTTGAAGAAATGGTCAAACTGTTTTGGTTTTCACTCATTTCTCATTTCATAATCCATATTGAATTGGAAGATTATATGTCAATTAAAGAGTGCGATGTAGTGGAAATGAAAAAATACGTCAAGTATTTGCTAAGTTATTATACAGGGTGTTTTCAGAGGTGAGGCTTTTTTTTTTGACCAGCAACTCATCGAAATAAGTCGATATACGGAATAGTAATTTACGTTACAAGTCCGGAAAATACTGTTTTTTTGGACAAATAGACAAAATTCTGGAAGTCTGCGAGTCCGAGAAAACTGCTTTTGGACGTGTTGCGTACACTATTTTTTCGGCAACCGTGTAGAATAACAAATCAATGAGACTCATTTCTTTATTGCGATAAATGCGACCAAAAACCATGCAAACATTCAAAAATCAGGAAAAGCACTGCCGTGAAGACAGGAACTTTTGAGCGCTCGTACATGCACCTTGTAGGTAGATTCGCATTTTCCAGTTTTAGAAATCAAATGAAGGAATTTTCGACAGCTGTCAAAAAAAATTCTGAAACTCAGACGGAACTCCAGACTTCATGTCAGTGCTTCAACTGATCCATTTTTTTTCGATAATTCGCTAGAATTTTCTACGTTATCTATGGTGATGCGATCAGGACAAAATTTTGCACGTAGTTTGAATACATTATTCCTCAGCTAGGTGCATAATTTCATTCCAATCCGATCAGTAGTTTCGAAACTATCAGGAAAATAATAATTTGAACGGCCATATTTACAGAACCCCTAGTTTAATTTTGCTCATTGATGAACGTGACCGCGATATTTGCGATCCAAACCCACCCTGAAAATTTCAAGATCCTAGGCCTTTCCGTTCAAAAGTTACAATTTTCTATGGTTTCTATGGTTCTGGTCATGCGATCTGGACAAAATTTCACATGTAGCTTGAACACCTCATTTTCCATTTGGGTGCAAAATTTCATCTCGATCAAATTTGTAGTTTTCAAGTAATCAGGGAAACAAAACTTTGAACGGCCATATTCACGGAACCCCTAGTGGAATTCGGCCCATTACCCAACTTAACCGAGGCATTCGGGAACTGAACCCACACTAAAAATTCCAAGTCTCTAGGTTGTTCCTTTCGAGAGTTATCGTGCTTACGGCCGGACGGAGAGACTCGAATTTTCCGTCGGATTCGTCATCAGTGAGTCGAACATAGTCGATTGAGACCAATTTCGGCTCAAAATTCGAAAAATACAGACATCGTGATATAGCCCTCGTGTAAGTAGTGCAAGCGCTCAAAAATCAAAATGTCAACTAATTTCATGTTCAAATAGGTGTCAGTCGTAATTTCTTTGCTACGGGAAGGGTTACTTCCCGGACTAGGCTTGGAAATGTTACTTTCTCAAGGGAAACGTGTCTGGGAAGTGAGTACTTCCCGGATGGTTGCCGAAAAAATCGTTTATATAAAATATTCACCAGGGCCGAGTATTTCGAAATCAAAGTTACCCGCGAATCTGAAAAATTTCAAGCCCGGATCTCAGTTAGGTACGTAATGATATCTAAATGTGTAGATATTAACAGCTGTCTGAGGTCATTATATGACAAATCATCTATGATGCGTATGATGCCTAAGTTTTCGATCTCAACTTCTCAACCTCTGTGATTTCTTACTTTAGGGCCATTTGAAAACATTAGTGTTGAAGTAACGTTGAGGTGAATGCAGAAAAAATAAGACAACGCATTGTAAATGCTCGTTGAACTATTCCGTGAGCAAACGGATGTCTTGAAAATGGTGACCATTTAGAACAATTTCTGTTAACAATTTGGATCAATTTTATTGGTGAGTTTGTGAACTGCCCAATTTTGTTGAAGTTGAAAGAGATCACGAATTTGCGATAAATGCCAAGGAAAGATCGCGCGCATATGGCATAGTCTCCTAACAGAGAGATAACACGACCCAGAGTCGTCTTCAGATATTGATGTCCACTTTTTTCAAATTGAATATTTTATATGATCAACTTCCGTCGTAATGATCTCTCCTGAATAGTTCTAACCCATGTCAAAAAAAAATCCTAACCATAAAAAAACCCCATATTTTTTGAGAAGCGAGTCACTTTCCGGCACTGATTGCTCGATAAATTTCCATGATACAAAACTTATGTTTTTGAAGTGGTTCGTGGTACCTCGCTTAGCTGGGCAAATCGCCCTAGGAGTCCTAAATAATTATAAAAAGTACCACCTATACATAGACTGTTCGGTACGCGATCCCAACACAAGTCGAGTCCAGGATTAGTTACTGGCAACAAGCGCATCGGCTTCGACGTAAACAAGCGCTATCAAAACTCATCGAAAAAAGAGGAAACTGAAGCAGTAGCGTAACATTGGCACGTTGGCTCTCTATGGTAGAGATTAACGTATTTATAAACGGTTCTCAAATCCCTTTATTTTTGAAAAACCAAAGAAGTGAATGTGTTTTTGTCCAAATGTTCATTCAACAATGGTTATACCTTTTGCACTGATCCAAATTCGAAAAAAATCGAAATAAAAAAAATTTTTCTATGACCTAGGTACTGCTGCTAAAATTTGTATGAAATTGGAAGACCCTGTTTAATTTTCTATCACATCTATATGAAACGTAAACTATTTTTGGCTCCGTGGACTCGGAAAAGACACAATGATTCTTCTGATTCCTTTCAATCAGCAATTCGCATGTAATTGCTGGCCCAAAGTCAATCCCATATTCAACGTGGATTGTTCAACCTTTATACAAACCTAATTCGATGGGATACACCCTGCTGAAAGTGAAATGGTTGAAGGGAATCAATTCGTATTCGTTATTGAGGGGCGCGCCGTGCAGAACTTCGGCGGTGATGATTTGTTTCCTGATGAAGTTGGCGCATTCTGAAAAGCTGGGCGGCGATGCCTGGCCAGGTTGGGATCGGGTCGTGGAGTTGGAAATATTACTCGTAGACGGCTGACTGCCCGTGACTCTGGGGTTGTTCCGGGTGGGCAATTCTGCAACAGAAAACACTATATTTGGAGATATTGTGCCCTCGTAATTCAATAGGGCCACAATGTTATTACATTCTATTCCTAGAGATACCGCCTGATTTTCGCTCCTTTGTCCCCGTTTTGGTAACGTTCTATTGACGAAACAATCTCTTTCATTTGGGGCAATTCAATAGATTAATTTGATGAACTAGATTCATGGCTGTCCATGATTCGCTCCCGTCTAATTGATGGACATCATGCGGTTTCTTCAAATTATTTTTTCCGTTAGCAATGAGATCTATTCACTATAAATTTCCTCAGAAAGTGAAGGAAATATTTCTGCACCTTTCAAAATCTCGTCTCTCCCTTACAACCAGAACCCGGAAATATACATCGCTCCAAGGAATTCTACAGACCGAGAGAAGTATTCGAAAGTCTGACGGGAGTACGAGATGACTACGGACAATCGAAATTACAGCAATTTTCCAATAGTAAAATTAGGTAGTAGGAAATCATGGATCGCCATCGCAAACCATGGTTTTGGGCGTTTTGGTCTATCCTCAGTAGAGCGCAGCGACAATGACACCAATGCGGACGTTTTTCTCAACAAACATCATCGGGGTGAAACTACCCAACTGAAATAAGTGGTTTATGTTCAACAGCTCCATTAGCCCAGTTGGTTAGCGAACTGAAATTTCTAATACTGCTATTGTCTAATATTGCCATTATTTTTTCAGTTCAAAATATGAAGAAGAAAAAAGGTTAGAATAAGTCCAAAACGCTGCGGTTCAAAGATAGTGGGGGTTGGAAATCGGTTTTCAATAATTTCTGAAAATTTTAATGATATTCAAACCACATTCAAATAGTACATCGTGATTGTTCATATTTTACTCAATAGCTATCTCAGTAAATTTTGGTCCTACAAAAACGTTTAAACGGGCAAATATGAATTATTTTTTATGGGCATTCAGAATTCAGAACTAGAAAATGCAAAAAAGCATCGTTAACCTAAAAATTTTATGTAAGTTGGTATTTTTCAAATGGAATGTATTTTTATCTTCCTAATCGTTGGAGTTCTTTCTTCTGATTTCAAATATATATACTTTATTGAGGGTATCTTTGTCAGTTTTCGAAAAATATGGGTGTTTTAGTCTAAATCTACGGCAGTTGTAGAACGCCACACGACAAATAAATTACAATATGTGGATTGGCAGAAACGGAATCATTCTCAGGCCTCCTAACATTCCTGACTCGACCCCATTGGATACTTTCTCTTGGGGATATTTAAAATCTGAAGTTTATATGGACCGTTCTCAAATTATTGAAGAAAGGAATTGATAATCTCAACAACCAACCAGAAATATTAAGGAGAGCCCTCGAAAACTCAATAAAAAGATACCGATTGTGTGTCAGTAAATGGGGGCCATCTGAACAATTAATTTAAATTTTTGTTAATAAATTAATGAAACAAATACCGGTTGTTCTATTATCCATGGCTACTTTGATATAAAATAAATCGCAGCAGTGTCACGTGGCGTTCTACAGCTGCCTTAGATTTAGACGAAAATCTATATTTTTCGAAAACTAACAAAGAAAACCCCGGTAAAGTATATATATTTGAAATCAGAAGGAAGAGCTCTAACGATTTGGAAGATAAATACAGGGTGTTCCATTTGAAAAATACCAACTTACATAAAAATTTTACGTTCGATGGTTTTTTGCATTTTCTAGTACTGAATTCTGAATTCTGAATCCTTAAAAAAATATTTCATATTTGCCTATTTGAACGTTTTTCTAGGACCAATACTTACTGAGTTAAGTGAGATAGCCATTGAGTAAAATATAAACAATCACCCTGTACATCGGAGGATTCACTATCTGAATTGTTTGAATGATAAACAGTTCAACATTGCAATATAGTTTGGTTTAGCATTACTCAAACGAACGCGTGTTCTATCTTATACTGTCATTCAGCCTTGGATAACATGATTGAACAAAAGACAAAAAACCTCAAGAAATTTGACAGTTTCTGAATTTAATTTTAGCATATTTTCCATTGATAAGATTTGTTCGGCCAGTATCTTATCTGACTTCAATTCTGTGGACTAGGTAAATAAACACCTCTTTTTATAGGAACCTGCAATTCATTAAGCTAACAATTCGAATTTCGTATGGATCTGAAATCTTTTATTTCTCATTCTCAAATATCTTTCAAGATTTTTCAGATATCATAGATCATTGAAGAAAAATTTGAGGGATAATATTTTGCACAATTTATCTCATTTTCACTAGTTGACACCAGGATTCAAAATTAGAAGGTATCCAATACGTTTAGAAGCGAATCGATTAAAATGTAATTAGCTCCTCACAACGGCAGTACCATGCCATGGAGCATTTTTAGTGAGCAAACCATGCGAGTTTTTGTGAGAATAGTAGTCTGCATGATATCTTGTTTATTTCTATGTTTATATTCTTTCTAGTACCTACCCTACACGTAGTCTTCTTCTGTTCAACTTGAATTTTTTTTTTATAGTTTGTTTTATTTTGTTCAATTTTCTTCTGTTTTTATACCCATACAGCCATGAAATGAAAGATAACATTATCCACTGATGGATGTCAATCTGGTCAACATCAATACTGAATCCAGAAGGCATGAGTTCTTCTCAGCTTGAGATTTTATGAAAAACAATATTTTCTCGAAATATCATCTAGACTGACGAGCGTAAATTTTTGAAACAAGAATTGCGAGTGAAAATATTTGGTGAAAATCCCTGTTCAAAAATAACTGAAATCCAATAGCAATGTTTATTAAACCTTGAGGTAACAATACATCAAAGTTTGGCTAGATTAAAATATTGTTACCTTCATTTTCATCTTAATTCAATGAGATGTCATAAAACTTAAAGTACTGGTATTCTGGTACAACCTTAGTAGGACAGAAGGATCGATTTAAAATTGCGATTCTGAAAGCTTTAATGTACCGCAACCATCTGATCTTTAGAGCGTCGATAATTTTCCTAATATCTTGGGTCTGATTTCTGCATGTCACTCAGCAGCGCAGGTCTTTTTGAGCGCTCGTCCTACTTACACGAGGGCTATATCATTTCGTCGCGATGTCTGTATTTTTCGAATTTTGCCGTAAGCACGATAACTCTCGAACGGAACAACCTGAAGACTTGAAATTTTCAGTGTGGGTTCAGTTCCAAAATAACGCGGTTAAGTTCGTTAATGGGCAGAGTTCGACCAGAGGTTCTGTAAATATGGCCGTTCGAAATTTAGTTTTTCTGATTACTTCGGAACTAAAGATTCGATCATTATAAAATTTTGCACTCAAATGACGTGTTAAAGCTACATGCAAAATTTTGTCCAGATCGCATGACCAAAACCAAAGAAACCATAGAAAACTATAACATCCGAACGAAAAAGCCTATGGACTTGAAATTTTCAGCATAGGTGTGGATCTCAAATGTCGTGGTCACTTTTATCTATGAGCAAAATTAGACTAGAGGTTCCGTAAATATGGTCGTTTGAAATTTAGTTTTCTTCATAATTTCAAAACAACGGATTTGATCGTGACGAAATTTTTTATTTTAATGGAAAATAATATATTCAAGCTACATTTTATCCAGATCGCATGACTAGAACCATAGTAAATTATAACTTTCGAACGGAAAGGCCTAGAGACTCAAAATTTTCAGGATAGGTGTGGATCTCGAATGTCTCGGAGACGTTCATCTATGAACAAAATTATACTAGGGGTTCCGTAAATATAATCGTTTGAAATTTAGTTTTCTTGATCATTTCGAAACTACAGATTCGATCGTGACGAAATTTTGTATTTTGAAGGAGAATGATATATTCAAGCTACATTTTCTCCAGATCGCATGATCAGAACCGTAGAAACCACAGACAATTATAACTTTCGAACGGAAAGCCTAGGGACTTGAAATTTTCAGGGTAGGTGTGGATCTCGAATGTCTCGGACACGTTTATCAATGAACAGAATTAGACTAGGGGTTTCGTAAATATAATCGTTTGAAATTATAACTTTCGAACTGAAAGCCTAGGGACTTGAAATTGTCAGGGTAGGTTCAGATCGCGAATGTCGCGATCACGTTTATCAATGCGCAAAAATAGACTAGGGGTTCCGTAAATATAGCATTTCGAAATATTTTTTCCTGATAATTTCGAAACTACTGATTGAATTGAAATGAAATTTCGCACATAGATGAAGAATAATGTATTCAAACTACTTGCGAAATTTTGTCCAGATCACATTATTAAGACCTACCTTAAAAAATTCTAGCGAATTATCGAAAAAAAAATCACCTAAAAGCACTGACGTGAAATCTGGAGTTCCGCTTTAGTTTGAAATTTTTTTTTATAGCTAATAAAAAAATTTTTCAATTGGTTTCTAAAACTAGAAAATGCGAATCTACCTACAAGGTGGAGGAACGAGCGCTCAAAAACTCCTGACTTCACGGCAGTTCTTTTTATAATTTTTTGTTTCAATGTTTGGCACAAGGAGCAGAAGGAGATGCTCGGTGGCCTCAACTGAGGATTTGCAACACCTACAAAGAATTGATCTCACCGCGCAATGGCCAGTGAGCAGACCAGTCTTAATTCGCTCTTTGAGAGCCTTGTGATGAGTTGCGATACTCCTTTCGAGTACGCAATGAGCTCATTAATTTGTATTTGTCTTGGTATATCATGCCAATAAGCAATTTTTTGCTTCGTTTCCCATTAATCGACTTGAGATGTCGTCATTCCCCATGAGGGTACCGGGTGCGATCATTTTCGTTTGAACCAATTTTTTAGCGAGATGGTCCCCTGAATGTACCCCGAAACTGTGGTGAACGGGTACCAAAACTAGAGCATGTTAATCCCTGCCAACTGTATGAGTGATTTCTTACAGTTCTTGATGGGTTCAGACACGCAGTCGTGAACCTCTAAGTGCCTCAGAGACACCTGGCTCTTCGTGGCAATGCAAATTTTTATACCTACGTACAATAGCCGAATTGATTAACAAATGATCAAAACATTGAAAGAATGATCAGAAGAAGCTCAAGTGATAAGACAATTCAAGGACAACTTCAACTTTAACAATCTGAGAACTCAGGGAAATAATGTACCCAGTAGGTATTATAATATGAAAGCTGATAAAACACTAAAACATGATAAATATGAATGATCAACAGATTTCTATTTATTTTATAAATCCTCATTTATAACAGTAGACTTCTCTTCGTTACGTACCAATTGTTTGAATATCGATAAGAGATATATATTACTACAAGAAATTTGTATTATTATTGTGACTTTTTGAATCGTAGTAACTCCAGTGATGCGTGTAGTTGAGAAATATATCGTCTCCTTATGTTTTCTTACTAGTTCGTATTAAAAATTGTGAAATCAAAATGTCCATTCCAAATTTGACCAATGCTTATAGTGTGGAGTTCCTAGCAAAAAGACTTGACAATGAAGAAAAAACGACATTTTGTGAAAAATTCAAATACATCATCAATAACATCACAGTAGAACCATTACTTTTTCTTCTTTTGATACCTTCAGTGATGAACAATTTGACCACACTCAATCTCAATTTAGAAAAGGCCTGCAGAGTCAACTTACAATATAACATTTCAGTATGTGATGCCATGGTGAGAAGAGATCATGATGGCTACGAGTTATATCAAGAGAAAGAAGCACAAAAGCTTGTATCGCAAATGACATCCATCAAAATGATTATTATGGGATCGTATCCAACTATTCTGATGTTATTCGTAGGTTCTTGGAGTGATAGACATGGACGTAGAAAGCCTTTGATTTTGATGCCCATTCTTGGTGATTTGGTGGGAACGATTTGTCTCTTTTTCTGCGCTTATTTTTTCCTAGATTTATCCGTCGAGTGGTCAATGATGGCAGAAACAATACCATTCGCCTTATGTGGAACATGGACCTGCGAATTCTTGGGTTTATATACCTATGTAAGTGGTTTATGTAAAGACGAAGAAAGAACCATCCGAATTGGAGCAGTCACTATGTGCCAAATTATCTCAATGACTCTTGGCATGATGTTGAGTGGGGTTATGATAAACTTGTTGGGTTTCAAAGGGGTCTATCTATTATCTACCTTTCTTTTAACCTTGTCTTTCTTATATGGCGTTATCATGGTGAAGGAATCAAATATAAAGACTGAGAAAGAAAAAGCAGCTGTAGAAAATTCGATCAAAGAGTTTTTCTCGTTGAAACATGTAGGGAATACGTTTAGGATATGTTTCAAAGGTGGTGCTAACAAAAGAAGATCAAAGATGATAGTGTTGATGCTCCTTTCTTTTATGGTTATGGGACCTCTGTATGGTAAGTTTCGTTAAATGAAAAATAGTTCAAGATAACAATGGAATTGCTTTTGAATAAAATCTTGTCGCTTTCGTCATTTAATTGGATTTTTTTTGAAAATTCTAGCTTTCATTTGGTTGCATTCAGATAATCGAAACCAATCGTATTAAGATTGCTCTAAATTACTTTATTTTTCAGGTGAATATTCCGTCATCTATTTATATGCAAGGTTGAAGTTTAACTTCAATGAAGTCGATTTCAGTATTTACAATACACTTCATTCTGTTGTACAAGTTGTAGGTGAGCATTCTCATTTCGTATCGCTTCAAGCAATTATTTGATTCACTACACGTATGAAAACTGATACCAACCTAATTTGAGAATATATATTTTTCATGTTTATCATAAATAGGGCACTTCAACGATCAATGACTTCGACAGTGTCTGATTATCTGCAGATTTCTTTGTGCAGGGCTCGATTTATCTATGAAGCCCCCATTTTGTGCTTTTATTGTAATAGATTATTTCATCCCCTTCCCCTAGAAGCAGAAATATTCTATCTCAAAAGATCTATTTTCACAGGGAAGGCTTCTTTCACCAAAGCGTCATTATCCGTACAGGTTAGAACAAGCATTGCCATGCGCGTTGGACTTGGTATGGTTCTAATCAGAAATATATCAAGTCCAATGCGCATGGACATAAGACTTCTTGTAATTCGGCATATTTCAGCCATCTCGATATGACATGAGATTTCTGTTCTGTAGTACTTGAACCAACCTTTGATACATAACATACGAAATTTTGGACATAGTATAGTTTATTTATTTATTTATTTATTCACAAGGAACACAAACAGGTAACCCAATACCCAAAACAGTGTTCACAAATTAAAAATACAAAAAATTAACAAGTTGTGCTCCAATCCTGCCTCATCATTCAAAAAGGAGGTATCATACATGCGAATAGGGGGAAAATTTTCTTCTCCTCATGGCGTATTTCCTAGGATGAAAGAATTATATCTTAAGAAGTTTTTTCAACTTCAACTTTCAATATCGACGAGTATAAGTTTAAATATTCTTCTAGGTGGTTCCTTCGCATTGTCATTTTTCTCGAAGTACTTGGGTTTTGATGATGCGACACTAGGTATTATAGCTACAATTACCAAGATTTGTGCATGTCTTGTTTATGCATTCGCTCCAACAACTCTATTTTTCTACATGGGTATTTTACAATCTCTAAAAAAATAATTTTCAATTCTAATTTCTTGATAATTTCTAGGTGCTCTTGTCGAAGTATTCCACACCACATGTCACATTGCGATGCGATCCATAATGGCAAAATTGGTGCCTCCGAAGGAATTGGGACAATCTAATTCAGTATTCGCAATATTCGAATCGATAACACCCCTCTTATTCGGACCAATCTATGCCAATTTGTACAACAGGACGATAGATATATTTCCTGGATCCTTTTACATTTTAACTGCTATCTTAAACTTAGTCACTCTCTCCCTATTCTTGTAAGTTGAAGGCTGAAAAGAGCATGATTCGACACTAATCAATTTCCCTTCACAGCTGGATGTACAGAGCCAACAAAAACGAGAAGACTGAAAATTTAGGACAGTATGAAGAAGTGAAGCAGAATAAAGAGCTGCATTTGCAAGAAAAGAGTGCCTACAATAAAGAATTAGTTCCCGAATATCGATAAGAAAGGAGTTATGCTGTGATAATATTATTCAATTAAAAACGTCACGATTTCACGTTGCTCACCCCATTCCATAAATTATTCACTGAATATCTCAACCCAGTTACTTCATACAAATATATATATTTCGATTGTTTGATCATTTTGTAATAGGTATTTTTTGTATTGATTCCTCCGATTTTCTAACTAGGAGAATCGATGGTTGTCAACATATTTTATATCAAATTCGCTATAATTAAGAAAAGTCTCAGATACGAATTTTCATCCGCTTTTTTTCACACTTAATTTGAATGAGTCAAATAATATATACCTTAACAGCACGCAAACTAGAAAAGAAAAATTCAAGGGGGTTAGAATTCTTTTTCTTGAAAATATATCGAAGAGAATTAACTGAAGCGATTAACATGGATATGTTAGCAGTACTGAATATTCAACTCAGGAATACCACAAGGCAGTGATTGAGGGTCACTGCTCTGCCTTATTTACACCTTGAACAACAGGAATTCTTGCAGATTATTAAGTATTCGCGAATCCATTCGACTACGATTTTCACTAGGTTTTCGAGATAGAAGTGGCATATTAGAAAATAAAAGAAGAAGAAGAACAAGATATTCAAATAATCTAAAAGTTTGATTAACTGTGTCCATAATAAATCCAGACGAGAGGGTTGTTGAATTGCTTCAATCAAACGTAATTTTTGCAAACCGCAGCTAGTTGCCCTTGTTAAGTTCCCACCCTGCTGTAACAGCACAATTTATAGGACGCTGTCTGCATAACTAATTCCAAATCCTCGTTTGTGGGGGTTACTTGATTTCGAATGTAACATTTCCCGATTGAGGGTAAGAATAACAAACTGTCGTTTTAATACTAACGAGTTCCAGGATATCTACGTTTGACATAAAAAGTTTTAATGCTATGTGAATATTTTACTAGGTTGAAATGCAAATTCTGAACACCTGCATGCTAGTTAAAATCAATAGCTAGAGTTGAATAAATGAGGAAATCCTTGTGTCAGCATAGGAAATTGGAAGTTGATAAATATTTTTTTTTAATTCATGAAAACCGAAGGAAATTGAGTGGGGTATTGTTCGAGGAGAGATGAAATGTGAGAATAAGAGGAGGATTTCACAGAACAATAGCCATACCATCAACGATTCATAGTGCAGGGAATTGGTCTATAACTAAAGCACAAGAGAAAAAAAAAGATAAGAGACCTGCAGATGGTGAATATAAATTGGAAACAAGATAAGTTAATGAATCCGAGGAGGCGATCAGTATGAGATGGTATGAGTCGTAAATTTGGGAAGATGGAAACAGAAAATAAGTAGAACACACCAAAACATTCACGGACTCTCCGGTTTTTGTAATTCTTCGAATTTTCTTCAATTTGTTGAGAGACGTATTAGGACATCGATGATTTTTCCAATTTCTATATCTTGAAAGTTCAATTGAGGGATTTTTGGTGATATGGTTTATTTCGATGAGTTTTACCTTTAGTCAAAAAATACCCAGACTTGATTACATTTTTGTTTGTTTTCAGAACTCACTAGGCGATGATAGACAGTGAGTGCCCATTATGATGATGAAATATGGTAACCTCCATGTTACCCAAATTCTGTTTGGGCAAGAATGAGAAGACCACGTAATGGAAGACGTGATCCGAAATTTTCTATTTTGTATAAGTAAATGCATATGCCAAGCATTGTGGGCTTATTTTATAGGGGTTATCGCTTATAACCATTGTTCTCGACCCGAAGCAACATGACCACTCAATGTCACATTATGGACATGCTAGAGAGCCCATGTTCAACCTTCTTAATCCGCTGTTCCAACAAAGATATGCACGACCACATGTAGCCAGAATAACGTTAGACATTGCATCAATTTGTTATCCTGGCCACCCTTTCAAGACCAGAACCTATTTGTGATTTTGGGAATCACAGTTCAGGAGGATTTCAGTGAGAACGTTCATTCTTCTCAGGGGATTTTTTTTTACTTCAGAAAGTACAAAGTGGTTCAGCAAGAAATTAAGAATGAAGATTATTGACCATTAAAACGCATTGCAAGGCAAATAATACTTGAGTCACCCATCAAAGCGAAGATATATATCTTTCTTGAGATTGGGTTCAGCATATCAACTACTGGAGTTCTTTAGAACTCAGAAACATAATTTGTAGCTTAGGATGAACCTCATTCAGGTGAAGAAGCAAGGTGCAGTAGACTTTAATAAATTGGAAGACTCAATAAAATTTCGGTACATGCAGAATTAATTCAAATAGTTGGGAGTTGAGATTTTTTTTTGGCCTGGTCGATACACGAAAAAATCGAAGTCGTAGGAACGCCTAGAAATGTGAAGAATTAACGTATTAATTCAAGTATTTGTTTAGTCTACTCGTTAAGCATTGAAATGTTGATGACCCAAACTCAAGAGTTTTGAAGGACCCATAAGTATAGTGCCTAACGCGCGTTTAATAACCAGAAAAAAAAATGAAGCGCTTTGAGATTTCTAATTTCCCTTCGTCGATTCTACGCATTAAGCACTTAATTAAGTGTTGAGATGGAAAATTTCACATCCTAACACCACTGTCGGAAATGTGAGAGGTGATTGGTTTCAGACCAATAATTGCCGATGTTTGGTTCACGAACTACCACAAAAAATAATAGAATGGGGTTATTGGTTCAATGAAAACGAAAACATCATTTGGAACCACCTACAATGGTAGGGTTTGAAAATTTTTTTGAGACGAAATAAAGATCGGAGAAAGGCAGTGGTTCAGGAGATTTGGTAGAGAAAGGTTTTTGGGACTGTATCGGGAGTGATTTTTGGGGACTCGGTCGAAAAATGTTTTTTGGAAACCCTATCCATAGTGGTTTTGCGGGTTTTTTTCGACCGGAAAAAACACGTAATTCGGGAACTTGTTCGAGTTAATAATAAATTTTCGGGGATCAGTCAGAGAATGGTTATCGAGAAGTAGGCACGAATAGCCCTTCAAGAAAAGTAATACGGAATCTATCGGGAATTCATTTGAGTTAAGAAGCGAACCAAATTATATCGAAACGCCGAAAGAAAGTACGGGTGTGTTCTGTGTCGCAGTGAACTCTCGGCTTTATCAAGTGTGAACAACACGATTTCGACAAGGGCAGGATTTCACTCCTCCAGTGGCGGAGTATAAGAAACGGTAATTCAAAAGTTACACATGGGATTATTTGAGTTCTACTAGTCCCGAGTCTTGAAATCTCCCACTCAAGATTGAATTACTCTTGAAATTGAAAGCTATTTGGATAATTGTTATTCTGAGATAACTAATCAAACCTTGATTTGACGTTTGATAAATTTGTCGGGATTTATTCGTTCTGTTGAAGGTAGAATGCGTGCCTTTGATGTATTAATGTATAGTTTGCAATGAGTCATTAAATTTTTTTTATTTATAGTTTTTGAAAGTTGATGTTCTATTTCTATTCACCAGTTGTAGTTTTCAGGATACAGTTATCTCGAATTCCTTACTTTGCTCAAGGTTCGAGTCCTAGGCCCTATCCAACTAACCGCTCGAATGGATTGGGGTTAGTATACCCCAAAAAGTTTGATTTTTTTGTTTTTTGTTTTGTTTCGAATTATCTAGACACGCATTCGTGTATTTCAAGACCATGAGGTCTGAAAGCTCTAGAAACACATAATAAAAGGTTGAGCAGGGGTCAGGACAGAAAAGAAGATTGTTGTTGCTCAGGTTGTGGATTGTGTGCGTTTTGTAGCCTTGACGTAACAATTTTCAATATTACACCTTTTCTTGGTCGGGTTGACAACGTGCGGTAGTTGTAGTTGTGAAGTTTTAATCTTCATCAGCTGTAAATCCTCTGCGTACATCTCTTGGCCTCGGTCCATACAATACTGTCTCTAATCAGTTCAAAACTCACGTTACTGTTGGAATTTTCATCATTCTTTTTAGACTTAGGACAAAATCCCTATTCAAATATTGACCGCAGAAGAAAATACAATGTTCCCTAGAATGCCCACTTTTGAAATATCCATTCGATCGCATGAAAATGAGAAATGTTGAATAGTGATTCAAAGTTCCGGCATAAATCAAAAATACGCGCTTTGAAACTCAATACGTCACAATTTCCCTGACGATGGAGCGCGCATTTCGTGGAGATTTATTTCCCACAATTTGCCCGTTCGAATCTGAAATTGTAGGAAAGTTTGCTTTCTCGTTTTTTGCTCTTCCATTATGCGATTTTCATAGTAAAAAGTATTCTGGCTTTGAGATCAAAGGAAGCTTATATTTAATATCAGCAGAAAAGTAACCAGACAGGGGAGGTAAAAACTATGCCTCCTGGCTACTGTTTTATCTTTCCGGAGTCAGAGGAAGAAAGGTTTTTCTGATATTTACGCCAAAAAATATAAAATGTTCACTCTCATAATTAATGTTGACTGAACACGTAATCCTCCTTGTGTTCTTTGTGAATGGAAATTGGGCTGGTTCGTTCTGTGTTAGTCCTTCCAAGATATAGTGCTTTTTCCTTTCTCGGTCGGGAATCATGACAATATAAAATAATTAAATACAATATTATTTGATACAACATAAGGTTTTGCAATTCTGTTCAAAATTGACCTGAATTTTGAAATTTCTATATTGTCTTCAAGAAACAGAGTAGATTATTTGCTCCATGAACTTGGCAATATGCACAACTATTTTAAACATTTATATGCAGTTTGATAGCACCATCTTCAATGCTGTAGCAGGAAAAGGCCATTGGAATTTGGCCCACCTGTATTGATGAACCTGCAAACATTCGAATCCTCTCGACTCATGAAGCCATTTCAAAACACCATTTAAGTTTTTGGATATCACGGAAGCAAGAAATCCACCCCCCGTATTGATCACGATAAACTCTTCAACTTCATGCATTCAGCCTGAGATATATCAATACCTTAATCTATAACTACTCAATAACAGGCTTACCGTTCGAGAGTTGAAAAAGTTGTAGTTTGAGGAATTTAATTTCGGATGTCAATCTCTCCACCTCCTGGCGATACTCCTCCTCCCTCTGCTCTAATAGACTTTGATAAGAGACGCTGCCGGCATCGGCTGAATGTCTCGTATTATCTTGAGGAATTAGGGGTTCGCTTGCTGTGGAACCTGCAAGAATAATAGATTATGCCTCGAGCTGCTTAGAATATTTACGGAGAGGATAAAGTTCATAAGGAGAAAACTTGCCGAGTTGATATTAATGCGACAATTAAAGCGAATGAACGGCTGGAAATGGATGTCTCAACTTTGTTTACGAGCAGGGCCGGATTACGCCATGTAGAGGCCTATAATACTCAATGCAAGTATCGTAGGCCCCTCACCGCTTCTCTGAATAGGTTTGCAATTGAATCTTACGAGAACTGTTTAGAACTTCAACATTGTGCGCTTTATCTGTTATCAAATAAATCTTTATGAAAACATAATATGTTTTATTTTCTGTGGAAACTGAGTAAACCTATAAGGACTTGTGGAGATAAAACCAATATTCAATTAGTCCAATCATATTTTTAATCGAATCCGAATTACAGATTACTTTCGTACAAAATAATACTATGTACCTATTAACGACAATATTTTTGAGCGCTCGTACTACTTACACGAGGGCTATATCATTTCGTCACGATGTCTGTATTTTTCGAATTTTGACCCGAAAATGGTCTCAAACGACTATGCTCGACTCACTGATGACGAATCCGTCGGAAAATTCGAGTCTGTCCGTCCGTCCGTCCGAATACACGATAACTCTCGAACGGAATGTCCTAGAAACTTGAAATTTTCAGGGTAGGTTCGAATCTCGAATGCCGAGGTTAAGTTCGTTATTGGGCAAAATCCGCTCAAGGGTTCCGTAAATATGGCCGCTCAAAATTTTGTTTTTATGATTACTTCGAAACTACAGATTCGATCGAGGTGAAATTTTGTACTCTAATGTAAAATGAGGTGTTCAAGCTACATGCAAAATTTTGTTCAGCTCGCAACACCAGAACCATAGAAACCATAGAAAATTGTAACTTTTGAACGGAAACGCCTAGGGACTTGAAATTTTCAGGATAGGTGTTGATCTCGATTGTCGTGATCACGTTCATCTATGGGCAAAATTATACTAGGTGTTCCGTGAATACGGTCGTTTGAAATTTTGTTTTCTCGATAATTTCGAAACTACGGATTCGATCGAGATAAAACTTTGTATTTTGAACGAGAATGATAAATCAAAGCAACATTTTGTCCAGATCGCATGACCAGAACCATATAAACCATAGAAAATTATAACTTTCGAAGGAAAATGCCTTGGAATTCGAAATTTTCACAGTCACGTTCATCAATGAGACTAGGGGTTCCGTAAATATGGCCGTTCAAAATATTCTGCCTAGATGAGGAATAATGTATTCAAACTACGTGCGATTTTGTCCAGATCGCATCACCAAGACCATAGATACCGTAGAAAATTCTAGCGAATTATCGAAAAAAAATTGGTCAGCTGAAGCACAGACAAAGTCTGGAGTTTCGTCTAAGTTTGAGAATTTTTTTGACTGCTGTCGAAAATTCCTTCAATTGATTTCTAAAACTGGAAAATGCGAATCTACCTACAAGGTGGATGTACGAGCGCTCAAAAGCTTCTGACTTCACGGCAGTGCTTTTCGTAATTTTTATATCAACGTTTTTGCTCAGAACTTGCTATAGAATCATTTTTCGAAGTTATACAGGACTAAAAAAATTTATATGTATCAAGTTAACGTGAGAATCATCGAGGTGAAAAGTGTACTACAATGCGAATTACTAGAATATACAAAAAAATTGACTTCACTATCTTTTCTGCTGATAACTCTATCGGTAGAAATTTCAAAACGAAAAGACCATAATTATTGACCGACAACCGCAATTTCAATTGTTCAGAATTGACGGTCTGTATTATTTCGAAACAGTTTTTCATATATGTATAACGAAAAAAATGTCGCTTAAATATATTTTTGTGATACTTGTTTCTGTCTTGCTTTTACAGGTGAGTCGTTGATCGGTTATAGAAAACAAGAAAGAACTCCTCCTGAAAAATCGTGAGGTTGATACATCTGGCAAATTTCAGAAAATTTCAATGCACCGTTCTTTTTTTATGTAATCAATTTAAGAAAGAATAGTCTGAAAAACACCATATACTTATTATGAATTTCTACTGATAATGAAATTAAATATAGGATTTTTCCCTGGACGTATTGCAAACGTTGCCACATGTATGTAAATTACGGAAATTCAAATGATCTAAAAATTTGTGAATTTCAGAGAATTCGTTAAACCCCATCGCTTTCTATTCTCCTGGTTCACAGATAGTGTATCAATCGGTTTCCTGATCAAAATCTGATGCAAATCCCATTAAATATGGATCATTCTAAATATATGGACATTCCAAAAAAAAAACGAACCGATATGATTCAACTGCTGCCATAAGATAATTTCAATTCTTGAACACAGTTGTTTTCCAAGACTTTCCCCTACACAAACAATATTCTTTTTTTCGCGTTCAGTTTTTTTTTCCATTTCCCGGCTCGATTTCCGCATTCAGCATTGAATTCTATGCTACATACCTGTTTAACCTCAATTGAATTTTAAAAGCACGATTCCTAATGTAGCTCAAGCTTCAGAAATACTCGGCATAGGCTTGTATTCCATCAACAGTCTAACCTCCTAACTCCAACATCAACACTTTATATTAGATCTTCCTGTTCTGTGAAATTTGTATTACCAAACTAGTGGATATAGTGTATATTATTGAATAAAAAATCATTTTTCAGCTTCTAGAGAGCAAAGAACAGCAAGGTGCTGTTGAACTGATAGTGACCAAAACCATCAATGCGGTTAACCAAACCAATAAAATGTTGGGTTCGGGATTTAAATCACTCGTGGATCTCGGTTTCAAGCCCTTAGAAGCGATTGGAACAAAAGCTGAAGATGGTATCATCGCTGTTACCCAATTTGTTGGAAAATTTATAGGATCCGTGTCAAAACTAGTGAAGGGAGCCGCTATGAAGTTCCAAAATAAGGAGAAAAAATTCATAGGCTGCGTGAAAAGTCAACAATTCGATCCAGTGAAGAAGATATTCATGGATATCTCCTCCTGTGTTACTGGAAAGGCAACTACTGTCAATACTATTGTAGAAGAGAGTCTGGTCGAAGTGAATACAACTTTTGGTATTTTGAAATCTCTAACCATGCTGCCCCAATGTAAAGGCGCCAAGTGTTTGGCCGATTATTCTTCAGGTGAACTGACTCAGGTTATTGTTTGTAGATCTAGAGAATCAGTTATTATTGTCCTTCGAATTTTGAAACTCTTTGACGAGAATATGGAAAATATGTATAAGAAATTTTTGAGCATATACATATCTCATTATCTGCTGCTATATCAGTAGAGTAGTTAATGCCACTGATGCAGAAAATTGAGCTAAATCAACTTGATTTATTTCAATTGAATCACAATACTCCTTCTGAGTATATCAAAACTAGTTCACTTATATCAGATACCGAAATTATCACCAATTATTGAGTTTGAAAGCTCTTTCAAAAATGGCCCTGAATCCATAAAAAAAATTGAAAAATCATGATCCGTTTTCAGGTCATCCGGACAACCGGTATGTTCATATGCAAAATACTTTACATTGATCTCGAATAAGGTTGACAATATTTGCATATTGGATACGGCAATAACAAAATTACTCTTCTGTAACCGTGGTTTGTTCGTGGAGATTATTCGAATAATTTAATCACCAACTCTTATTAGCTTATTCGCAAACACTAACCAATATTTATTTTTAGGTATAGTAGGAAAAATTGGAAAAATAGTGCTTGGTTTGGCATCAATTGGACAGAAAGCTGCTACGGGAATTGCAACAATTCCTGTTACCCTTCCCGTATGTTTATTGTCAAAGCCAGCTCTGAGTCCTGTGAAAGTATTCGGTCTTCTTGGGACGAAAATATTCAAATGTGTCCAAGCATGAACCTACGTCCAGACTTTTGATTAACCCAGCATTTGCTATTAGAAACCAGTTTGATAATATTTGATGTTAAATACCCAATTAACAACCCCATAAGTTTTTTTCTAAAATAAATCTTTTTGCTGAATTTTTTCATTTTTGAAGTCGAGAAATAATTCAGTATTACAAAGTAAGTAAAGAGAAATAACATTATACATAGGTATAGCTAGGTATTTTTTTTACCGGGTATATCCTAAATTCATAATTTTGGGGAATATTTTGTCAACAGATCTATCTTCACCCACATAGCTATAATATATGTAAAATATAGCTCATCTCACTAAGTAACAAGGCATAACAAAAAGCAATAAGGAAGAAGACGGCAAGTTTGTATAATGGTATGTATGTAAGTGTTTTTCTTATAGACGATAGAATATTCAATTTTGATGACAAACTGTTCCATAAACATGTCCGCAAACGCTCCACATTCCGATTTTTTCCGATTTCTCTTTAAAAATTCCTGACTTGCAAGACATAATTGGTCCCACATAGATTATCGAGATAAATGATTAAATTTTTCATCGGGATTAGCTGAGCAGTGTGCCTTACTGACGCGAAATCAATTTTGGTCAGATGTGATACCATTGCGCCGTCAAAAAATGTTGAACATTCTAATAGAACTAGCAGATACTTAATGGAAATCCATAATCAAACTAACAATAGAATAACTAATATGATTTCCACTAAATTGGGTTGAATTCCACGAAACGACACGGTGTATGGTATAAATTAACTCGCGATGATTGCTCATGCTTTTACATAGGACAAACAGGTAGGAATTTCAAAACAAGAGTACCAGAAAATAGAAATTGTTTTATTGACACTAGAGGATATTCGGCATACATCATTTGGAAATTTATAACTACGCTTTTAAAGAAGACTTCGAAATTTTGCATACGGAAAATAAAAGTAGAAAATTGAACCTTTTGGAGCCTTGAGATAAATAAACGATCAAGTAGATTTGAACAATTCGCCATTATTGAATCTTTTTTGAAGTAAGAATTTTTTTCTTTCTTCTAAATTTTGGAAAAAAAATAACTTACGTCAACAGATCTTCTCACTTAATGGTGGTAAGATAAGCATAATTTCTTCCTTGGAAGCGTCATTTAGATATCATTAAATATCGCACAAGGAGTTGCGCATAGGATTGATCATTACCCCCAACTAGTGATAAGATTAGTTTGTATTAGTAGGTAGCTTTACAGTTTAGAGAATTAATAAAGTTATACTTTAACCACCTGAAGATGATGCTTTGCAATCTTGCATCTGAACACGTGTCGTGGAATTTAATCCAATGTAGTGGAAATCATATTAGTTATTCTATTGTAAAAAAAATGTTGAGTCTCGAAAATGGTTGGAAATTCCAAGATTCCATAATTTTTTAAGGCGTAGTAGAATCATATCTAGCCAGAATTGTTCTTTAATCAATAAGTCGCACGTCGCACTTCTCAACTAATTCTGGAGAAAAATCAAAAGATTATCTCAATAATTATTTTCACTATGACCAATCATCTCTTACGAGTCAGAAACCTAAAAAAAAAACAAAAATATTCATAACTCGAGAAGTATGAAAAATGGGATACGGTCAGCCCATGGAGAGCTCCTCATCTAGACTTCCGCTGGTCCGTACTTCTTGGGACATCCTGTATTTCATACACTCCCAAAAAAAAACCGAAATTACAATCTTCATAGATAATGTCAACAAGTTTTCATTTCGTTGTTATTTTTTCAAGACTCAAGCTTTCCGATTGATCGATGGATAATTGCCTTTCACTAAGGTCCTGTTATCATCTTCGAACATCTGAAACCCCGGAAATCATCGCTTGTTTGTATTTTAAATGCAAATATTGAAGGAATTACGAAGGACAGAAGCGATGATATTTCAAAATTGGCAAACGATCATGGTATAGAGGTGATTCTTCTTCAACAGACCCATTTGGCAACAGAAAAAAAGGGTTCTTCGCGAATTAATACGATTTAAAGGTAAAAACTGAAAAAATTTCGAAGTATTTCCTGTACTGTTGTCAATTTAATTCAGAAGATTTTGATTGGGGACTACTCTGCTTTTGAATTTTTTTCGATATTTGATTCGATATTTTTGCGCGATTGTTTTATTCTCGATTTACATATCACGAAAAAGCCGATATGCATTTCTGTTATGGTTTTCCAAAAAAAAATGTTGCGGGGATTTCTGGAAAATACAGAAGAAAACGCCATCCCCAGTTGTTGTGAATAATCACCTAAAATTTATGATTCACAGACGTTTCTGATTTTGCAAAAAATAAACCTCGATAAAAAATGCAATACACAGGGCTAAAGACGATTCGAGTAATCAGACCTCAACGTTGAAACATATAGAAATTCCATAAACGATGTAAATTAACTTTCTATTCAACAAACGATCGTCAATAACATCAAGGAAACATCCAATGATTTTTGTTGTATGAATAAGTGTGGCCTCAGCAAGACCAATATATTCGAAAAATATTCTTGTACCCTGTCCAAATATTTAGGCATGATTAAAATGCCGAATATTACAGAATAGTTCATGTCTTTTTACTGTTCAAGAATATCTGTACCATCATTCGGTGCAAGAAATTAATCAATCAAATGAAACCTTTATTATTTATCAAGGGACAAATAAATTATCTCAAGGTATTCTGATATTGTTTCCACTGTTTCAAATAATTCAAGTTATTTGCTATAATAAATCAAAAAAATCCTCCAATTCAAAATATCAAAAATCTGCTTATGCTCAAACTATTGAGAAATCCGAAAATGGAGATCAAACATATACTATTGAAAAATTGAGAGAAATGATGTCCAATTCGAATGATTTCATTGTTTTATTGGAACATATCGGAGGGTATAGGTGTGGTCACTATCTCACTGGAAAATTATTATCAGCTTTTCGTGGTACGGGTAGTATTCCTGCTAAATTTCGCATAAGGTAACAAATAAGCATTTTCTTTATAGAGGATTAGAGTCTCAAGTGCAGATTATCTCCGAATAATACACATTGTAATATGGGGGATATACGTTTTATGATATCAATTCAGAATTTCTGCAGACGCTTATGACCAGATAACGAAATAAAGTATCTATAAAACCATTGGCCTCGAGCCAAATTACGCTATTTGTTTCCTAAAATCACGCGGTCCCCACAATGGCCACATTACACGTTTTGTGCTTTTTATTACTCCTGAATTACGTGGTGAGTACAAAAGAGCTTTCGATACAACCCGCCCGTTGAAATTTATAGCTGCTATTCTGTTCCAATTGAGAATTAATCAAAGCATTTGCGAAATTGTGGTATCTGGAAGGTTGGAAGGGCGATTCGAATTTTTTCCTTTTGTTCGTTGCACTGACACATTTTTGCTGCAGATAGTATCATCTCTTGGAAAGAAAAAAATTCGTAAAAATGCTCATTACATTAATTTCGATTTTATTTTTCCTTCAATTTTTATATCAAATTATTCTCATAACTATAACTCGACCCAATTGCAACGAGAAATCTTCGTTTGATATTTTCCTTGGAAAAATTCGAAACCAATCCTCATTTGAATTATAATACATCTCAATTCTTCGAAACAATTCGATAGCTTTCTGAAAGCTAATTTGGCATAAATAAAATTATTTTTTTTGAATAGTTTACATTTTAATATCGAAATCATGCTCATATCCTAGGCATGGTTGATTCTAAAAATGCTCGAAATAATATATCTTCGGAAGTTTTTTTATTCAAGGCTCATAAAAAAAGAATGTTCGCAAAAAATTATGAATGGACATTGAAAACAAATATTTTATAGTGACAAGAGGAGGGATAGATTTTTTTTAATAAAATAAACAAATAACTGATTTGATGTTGATTATGATTTGGAATTTCATCAAAGATTATGTCTTGAAGAGTGATTCAACATTATTTGAGTCGATTATTCGAAGCAAGCATATTAGAAGCATCAAGAAAATTACTCAAATCGAGTCAAAAAGCTCATTCACTTCATATTTTCATCACCATTCTGCGAAACATAAGTCTAACCCCTTATAACTGTTAATTTTTCAGGTACCAGAGAGTGATAATTCATCTCAAGAACGCTTGATAGCTGACAAAGTATTATCAAGTCTGCATCTGCTTAGATCCGTAATAGATACTGCTAACACCACTCTTCTCTCAATGCAAAGCATCCAATCAAACCTCCTCATCTCATCTCAAACATTGGTAGAAAGGAATGAGAGGGATATAAACCTTCAAATATCCTCCTTGAAGAAAAACGTTAGTAGTCTGAGAGCTAAGAGAAGTGAGACCATCTTGGACAAATGTATAGATGATGAACAACCTCTAGAAATTCTGGTGGAAGCGATTTCTGACGAAATAAAACAATGTATCACTGTTGCCCTAGCAGAAAATGTGAACATTATCAGCAATTGCATAGTTGAAGCCCAAACATTCATGGATTTACCAACGAAAGTTGCCGCTGATTTACAAACTTGTGGAAGTTCTGATCAATGTCTTTTGGCAATTTCCGTAGATGCTGTGAATGAGAGTATGGAGATACCATCCAAAGTTTTGGTTCTCACGGCCAGGGTCCAACAGCTTGCTTACCATGCCTTATCCAACATAAACGGTTGTGCGGTAAATGGTTTGACAAATGTTGTTAGGCAAGGTATCTCTGTTGTTGAGGATATTGTGGCATGTGTGAAAATCAACTCATAAAATGTATTATTTTATTTTGCATCATTGTTTTTACTCAAATAATTTCAATTTATCGTTCTCGATTATTATCTCTTCCTTATTTAATTGTATACTTTATGTTTTTTTGGGTGCAGAGCATTGAATTATGAATAAGATTTTCATTGGATTTAATCTTATACTTAATTTACGATTTTAATATCCCACATTGAATGGTTGGAATAATTAACTATTAATCTGAAAGGTTCATCAAAACATCTCCGTATGCCCAAATATAAAAAAATTACGGATTTCATAAATCAGTATCGAAAGGTATAAAAAAAAAATTACGAAAAGCCGTGAAGTCAGGAGCTTTTGAGCGCTCGTTTATTCACCTTGTAGGTAGATTCGCATTCTCCAGTTCTTGAAACCAATTGGAAAGATTTCGACAGCTGTCGAAGCAAATTTCAAACCAAGGGAAAAATCTAGACTTCAAGTCAGTGCTAAAGGTGACGATTTTTTTTTTCGATAATGCGCTAGAATTTTCTATGGTATCTATGGTCTTGGTAATGCGATCTGGACAAAATTTCCCACGTAGTTTGAATACATTATTCTTCATCTATGTGCGAAATTTCATTCCAATCCAATAAGTAGTTTCGAAATTAACAGGAACAAAATTGTTTGAACGGCTATATTCACGCAACCCCTAGTCTAATTTTGCTCATTTATAAACGCGACCATCACATTCGAGATCCACACCTATCCTAAAAATTTCAAGTCCCTAGGACTTATCATTACAAATTTATAAGTTTCTATGGTTTCTATGGTTCTGGTCATGTGAGCTGAACAAAATTTTGCATGTAGCTTGAACACATAATTCTCCATCTGAATTTCACCTCGATCGAATCTGTAGTTTCGAAATAATCAGGAAAACGAAATTTTGAGCGGCCATATTTACGGAACCTCTGGGCGAATATTGCCCGATAGCGAACTTAACCGCGGCATTCGAGATTCGAACCTACCCTGAAAATTTCAAGTTTCTAGGACATTCCGTTCGAAAGTAATCGGAGGGCCGGACGGACGGACAGACTCGAATTTTTCGACGGATTCGTCATCAGTGAGTCGAACATAGTCGTTTGAGACCATTTTCGGCTCAAAATTCGAAAAATACAGACATCGTGACGAAATGATATAGCTCTAGTGTAAGTATTACGAGCGCTCAAAAACGTGACATTTTTGCTGAGGTGAAATAAGTATTTATTGAAGGAAGGGGTTATATAAAATAAAATAAAATACAAAGATATCACACAGAGATAGCACATCTCATTACAATTTGGGCAGGACACCATGTTTTTATTGAGAAGGTCATCACTTATTATTGTGTGAAAAAACATAGGTATACAAAGAGCTATACTACGAGAAATATCCACCACTTGAACTTTTTGCTAGCATATCAAACAGTCAAACGATGAAGAAATAAATTAATGTCCTGTTTTAAAATCGTTCGACTTACGGAAGCTCTAGCGAGTTTGGAAAACACTCGAACAGAAATTCTTTCATTATCTCTTAATTTTCATGATGAATTCTGTGTTTTTTTTTTGGCTCAACCCCCCTTTGTTTAAACGCGTTTCTTTGATAACGTAATAGGGTATTTGGTACTGAATTCTGTAAATTATTCTTGCAAAAATTGCTTCACCCCCACCTTCTATCTTCCATCAGTTGCAATTCAGACTGACTCATTTTTGAGCGGGCTATATCATTTCGGCACGATGTCTGAATTTTTCGAATTCTGAGCCGAAAATGATCTCAATCGACAAGGTTTGACTCTCTGATGACGAATCTGTCGGAAAATTCAATTCTGTCTGTCCGGCCGTCCGTCTTTCCGTCCAGCTGTATACACAATAACTCTCGAACAAAACGACCTAGAAACTTGAAATTTCCAGGGTAGTTTCGAATCTTGAAAGACGCGGTTGAGTTCGTTAATTTGCAAAATTCGACCAGGGCTCTCGGAAATATGGCCGTTCGAAATTTTGTTCTCCTGATTACTTCGAAACTATTGATTCGATTTCAGATGGAGAATGACGTGTTCAAGGTACATGCAAAATCTTGTCCAGATCACATGACCAGAACCATAGAAACCATAGAAAATAATAACTTTCGAACGGAAAGGCCTAGGGACTTGAAATTTTCAGGGTAGGTTTAGATCTCGAATATCGCGGTCACGTTCATCCATGGGCAAAATTAGACTAGTCTTTTTGAAATTCAGTATTACGGATTCGATTGTGACGAAATTTTGTAATTTGATGGAGAATGATATATTCAAGCTAAATTTTGTCCATATCGCATGACCAGAACCATAAAAACCATATAAAATTATAACTTTCAAACAGAAAGGCCTAGGGACTTGAAATTTCCAGGGTAGGTTTGGATCTCGAATGTCACGGTAAAGTATATCAATGAACAAAATAAGACTTATACTGACGTTATAATACGTTATACTGAACGTACGTTATGTTCAGGGTGATTTTCGGTGATTCTTCAATTAGCCAAAAGTAAAATAAAAATGAAAAGCTCAGACGGGAAACAGTCGCTTTTGCGCGCTTGTTTAAGTTCATTAGCAGAGCGGTCACCCATCCAGTTACTGAACCCACATAACCCTGCTTGGCTTCAAGTCTCATCAAACTCACCCCCGAATTCTGAGAGACACATCAAACAAGTTTCAACTGAAATAACATTCAACTTGACAGCGATATCAAATTTCGGTTTCTGAACTTTTGTTTAGTGGATATTAACTGATTTAAGATCATTTTGATTCGACACTAGATGACACTGTAGGAACCGAATATGAATATGAAACAAACCACAGATTCTTTGAGTAGAACCGGCCGTCAGAGTGATAAATTTTATAATTGTATATAAAATCGACACTTCAAGGGATGGAATCACGGATTATATCAAATTTCTCAACACCAGATCAGAAAAACTCAATATCAGACTAAAAACAAAGTGTCAGTACTATCGAATACCCTTAAAATTGCATCACTCTAGTTATCGTTTGTCAGACGTTCAAGACCATTCTCGGTTCCAAATTCGAAAATAACTGACATTTGGCTCTTGTTCATATAAACAAGCGCGCAAGAAGGACAAAATAGATAGAAAATGCGACTAAGCGGTTTGGAAATTACTGAGAAAAATCGTAGTAAAATGATGAATGATGCGAACGCTTTAATGGAAAAAAATCCTCGTAATGTGACTGTACTCGAATAAGAGCAGAAGGAACTTATTGTATTAGATTGCAACAGCGTAATCAACGTCTGAAAATTGTCAGAGATAATTAGTGCGAAGGGGCGATTAATACATTTTTCCTTCGTACCAGTGAAAATCTGCGTTTCCGTTTGAGTCGGATTAATACAGTCCGATTTAATGGATTTACACAAAAACCAGAATAGATAGTAAGCACGATGAATTTATGAAGGGGAATATTTCATGGACGAGAGATGGCAGAAGAATGAAACCAATTGTATGAATTGCAATTATCTTTACAAGTGTTGCCAATAGACTTCAACCTGCAATGCCATTTATTGTTATGACTTGTTCCTGGTAATCCCTAGCATTTAGCTCATAGAATGGTATTCTTCTTATTGCTGAACGAAACATAATTCATTCAAACGTACTCCTGTTGCATACAACTTCCAAGCCCAATTAGACAATGTTTGGACTGAGATTTATCAGTAAGATAAACGTCGCCACGTTTGTTCTAGTGACTTATTCAAGAAGATTGATAGAAGACCGTGGTTGTTTAATTTTCCTTGTGTTGACGTCGGTCAGCTACGGGCCTGTCTTCGTGTTTACTTTAATTCGAGGACCAAAAGTGTCATCTGTTTAAACGTACCATTAGCCTGAGCCGGACTGTAAATTATCCCTACCGCCCTTGCATATTCGTTTACGTTGTGGTCCTAAACCCAAAATGGCGGCTAATAGTCCACTAATCGCCTTTCGTCCATGGCGCAACCAGACGTTCTTTTTTACGTGCAACCTGCGGCATTGTTCCAGTTGTTATTTATGTCGGGAACATTTGTTTTTCCCTCCACGCTTTCCTGAATCTAGTAGGTCAGGTAAGTAACATTGTTTCAACCGCACTCGAAGGAATTCCGTGTTCATGAATATGTAAGAGGAAGATTGTTATTTGCGTAGCTCTAGTTTGGAGTAGAATATATTACAGGATGGATTCGGATTTATTGTTCTGGAGAACATTAGGTTATTGGAGAATGTCACGCCCTCTGCGTCTGAATACCGAAGAGGTCTTTCCCTTCTTGGAAGTAAAGTTACGAAGGAAACCGTAACGGTGA
This sequence comes from Aphidecta obliterata, assembly GCA_963966015.1. Lineage (NCBI taxonomy): Eukaryota > Metazoa > Arthropoda > Insecta > Coleoptera > Coccinellidae > Aphidecta > Aphidecta obliterata. The sequence continues at coordinate 29,790,838 of OZ014432.1, forward strand.
AGGCGTTCTGTAGAGTTGCACGGAAAGTTGGGAAACTTTCTGAACGTTGTTTCTTTGTTGAGGTTACTGCTTGAGTGTAATTACGTAGAATTTTGGTTTTTTCCCAAACACTCAAATCGTCAACTTATTCTAGACCAAAACCAATCCCTACATTTATACCTAAAGAGGAAGTTTTTGCCATTACCTGCTTCTCAATTGTTCGATTTTTATTATTATCATATATTGGAAATTGTGGGTATCTATGTTTGCTACAGCCTCTTGATCTATTGAGCATACTGGGGTCTACCTTGAGTTATAACTCTCATATCAAGAAGCTGCTCGACATGTTCCGGAATTCTCAGAAGCTGAAATGCCTTCAAGGAGTATATTTATTGTTACTGTATGATTTCATCGATCAAGCATTTTTTGTATTAGTTCCAATGGCAACTAATACTATCATTTTGTGTAATGAACACAAGCTTCTTCCCACAATCTTCACAGTCATCTGCTCCTAGACCTGAACTCACCTAGTGTCTTCTGGGGCGTGAAGCAACCCTTCGAGAAAATATAGCATGTTCTAAATGGATCAAGATATTTTTCGATCTCCTAGTGGTTATCTATAAATTTGTGAGGGTTGAAAATAGAAATTTCGCCACTCGCTATAGTGACCCTATTCAACTTGTATATGACTTGCATTCGCGTTTTTTTATTATTTCTAGCAACCTTGACAATGGACTGTAATATCTGGGAATACGAATATTAAATTTTTATTTCGAATACGCCTTGAATAAGTCCCGGGAAAGAATTAGTATATTCGAGTGGAGAACTAGTTTTGACCAGGCATACATTGTGTTACATTGTAAATCAACGGATCGTTAAGAGTCCAGATTCTACCGGGCGCGTTTAAGAATTTGAGAACCACGCTGTGATAAAAAAATTTATGGGAACTGACCTCAAACCGTCGTACTACAGAGAAGTTTTGTATTGAAGAATGTAGGTGTTTTGACAGGTCAGTTCTGAGTTTCTTAGAAAAACAGCGATAAGAAAAATGAAACGTTGATTTGCTATGCAAAAATCATGCGAAAACATTTACGCGCGTTTGTGTTCCTAAGCCATTGGAGTGAAGGTACTAAAAAGTGTAATCTCAGGGAAAGAGGTTTGGAAGGGGGCAGGCTCGACGATTGAGGAGATCCCTGGGATAGCAGCTCGTGGTTTTCCTTTTCGAATACCAAGAAGGGTACGGAACTTATAGTTTCGTTTTGGGAATCCGTGGTAAAGACAAGTGGAGATAGCTCGTGGTAGGAAAGTGACGTTAGTTATTTTCGTTTGAGTAAATTCGCGTTTGAGCGCGAATTCGTGGCGGGGGTGCCAAGATTAAGGTCATTTTCGACGCAGTCTCATACATGTTTGGAGTTCATCTGAGAATAATTGCATGCTTCTAGTATTTCCTGACTATCGGAGAAAATAACAATAGTCCTACGATTCTATCTGGGATGCAATGGTATATATTCTAGGTTGGAACACTGCTGTATGATTCCTTCATTCATTTTCGATTCACCTCTGTATAGAAGCAGATTTGGCACTGATTAGTATCCAACAGCCTCCCTCTCTCACAACACCAACCCAACACCCCCCCCCCCCCGAATTTTTACGGTTACCCTATAGTTCACGTCGATTATAAATATAACTTGCCAACTAGTTGGTTAGCATCTTGGAGTTGGGATCTTCCCAGGCTAGATAGATAAATGGGTGCTTTCGCACGTTTCATCAAAATCTTAACCAGGGTGGTCACCCTGGTGTTCAATACAAAATAAATTACTTTGCTTTCAATAATTATTTCGGAATTAAGGAATTTTTGGGTTGTGGCAATGAGCTTACTGTATCAATATTCGTTTCGTTCTAGGAGAACAACAGAAATCGATTAGATCCCAGGTTTGTAGCACTAGTGGAATACCAAATCAAGTTCGATGCAGAATTTGGAGCGTACGGATGTGTAAATCGTTTTCGTTTGTTGGGGCGGGTTAGCATTCTGCTGATGGATCAGGAAATGGTAAAACACGATTGCAGCAATCGGCAAGTCAGGAAATGATGCTTTACGAGTTTAGTATCCTGCATGAATTCGCCAGAGAATTCTGACAGGAATTGGATGAACTCCAGAGTATAAAATTTCACTTTGCTGGTTCTTGTAGTTCTGGGGAATGTTTTCCAATTCGAGAAATATCCAATAATAATGAATAATTCATCAGAGATTTAATCATAAGTAAAAGCATTATTATCAATATAATTCCCATTTCATTCTTGGCTCTCGGCTCTGTGGACCTTCATCTTCTTCCATTTCTTCAATAATTTCTGGGAAAGTAAGATTTATGGCCTACAACTGCATGGCTTTCGATTTGACAGGAAGTATATCACACAAAAACGCAAACTTTTCCAGTTTAAAATATGGCTCTGCACCAACTTCATATATTAAGAGGACAGCTTCTGATATACTGTGACACACTAACAAACACTCCTAAAATATATCATTTTCATTTAGCGCAATCTTTAAGACCTTTTCTTTTGGGTAAACTTGTAACGAAAGACGATTTGGCTAGAAAATATGTTCTAATTTACATAGATATAGTCATATTATATCGTACACAATTATTCAACTCAGATTTCTTGAATTCTATTCACGATTAACGTAGGTAGCACGAAGTATACTGGACTCTCATAATTCGTTGTTTATATTGAACAAGTTCGTGTATTTGCTTTTCAAAATAACTTATCCTACAGTATACATAACAGTAAAGGTTTTCATCTCCAAAATGAAGAAAGCTCGTTTGAATTATAAGTATTATTGGATCGGATGAATGGTGTTGTGATTTTGGTTTATTGTTTGCAAAATCTAAAAAAAATTTACTACTCTTGGAATTTTCACAGTTTACGTTTATTGTCACCGATAAAGTTGGTTATTTCAGATAAAACGTCGTTGAAATCATGAGTGTGATATATCAATGAATCTACTTCAAGAGTTTGTCAAGATTCGTAAACAAAAAGAAATGCTGGCCGTAAAAAAACGACACGTCGCATCAGACAAATTTTACCTTCACCCACAAAATTGAAAGTAAAATCCTAAAATTGGAGAACTGTGTATATTGACGAAAAACTACAAAATGGATAATTCACCTAATAAAAATTCATTCAAATTAAAAAATTTAAGTTAGAAGATTATGAAAATATGTATTTTCCATCCAATCACCAGATGAGGGACAATTCTTTTTACCGTCATAACTGATTCAAAACATAAAATATGGATTCTATAAACTGCAGATTTTGGAAGAACTGAATTTTCCATTTAAAATTGATGAAAATGTTCAAAAAATATAACCAACAAAAAAATATATCCCAGTCAGTTTTTGATAACTGCGTATATATAAAATACTGCTTTCTTCTTGAATATAATTCTAAAAAGTATTCTATGCGTGAATAACTAAAATTTTCATTTCTCCCTGTATAATTCGAGATGGAAGATGTAGATTTTTTCTATAAATCTCATGCTCCTCAAAATAGTTACCTCTTTACCACTAAATCGACTTCGTTTAGGTATCTAACAGTTTAGAATATAGCATTATTAAGACAATATAAAAGAATCGGTCTGTAAATAGAATGGAGGTCAATAATGATATACGCGATTATTGGGTTGTAATAGTGGACTATTAGTTCCACAATTTCACCAATCTAGATATCACGAAATATCTCGAGTCATTTCCAAAACATATTTGGTACTCAGAGCAAATTTGCAAAATTCTTCATCTCATGAAGTATTGTGAATAAAGCTTCGAGTTGAGAATAGTTCGACTGAGTAATATATATAGGGTGTCTACTTTCAAAAGGGTCAAACTTCAAGGGCAGATCATACATGTAATTTACAATAAAAAATGTCATATAACACATGGTCGAAATGTTACTCTTCAATTTAACATTTCTTGATTTCACGATATATTTCAAGTTTTTCTTGAAAATCAATTATATTTCAGTTATCCCTGTAGCCTCATAAATTTTGACTACATATCTGGGAACGGCATTAAATTTGCTACCACATAAGAATTTCTGTGTGCCAAAAAAATCCTTTCTGCGGGAATATCACGATTCTGAAGTGAACAAAATCAGTCATATTTTTCCAATGGTTTAATCGTTGAAAACTCATTAATTATGGACATGTTTTCTTCTCAGCAAAAAGTACCCCATTTAGTGAGCTCTCGAATGACATATCCACTTTTGTGCTTGTCTTCGGCCCTAATATCATGGCTAACAAGATAACAACGAAAAAATCGAAATATTCCAAACCTGAATTTGCTCTATTTTGAAGTTCTTCACGATTGAATATTACAGTAATTCTCATGGAAATCATGGATTTCTCTGTCGAATCGAAATATTACGAATAAACTAAATTTTAATCATACAGATTTTATGAAAAAATGTATAGAAAACAGACTACTACTACTTATAACAATTGTTCGAAATCAGGGCTGTGCCAAAGCATTGTGCTTGGTATTTGTGAATGCACTCGAAGCCCTTTTGTGCTCCCGAGCACTTTTTAAAAGCAGTGCTTAGTGCTTAGTAATTGGAGCACTTCAGCAAAAGGCTTAGTGCTTAGTAATCCCCAAAGTGCTCCCGAGCACTTCTGCGGATAACTAAACACCAAGCCCTTTCCCAATCTTGTTGTAACACGAATATATGCGACCGACGCCAACACCTTGATACCTTGAGATTTAGTATTGATATTCAGTCCAGTGAAAATGAATCGATATATTTATGGATACATATTATGTTAACCAAAGAGATCCGGAGTCCTCGAAAATTTTTTTCCAACACTTATAGCTCTCGACATGCTCGAAGTGAGCATCGAATTCGGGACACCTATACATCTTTTCTGACCTGTCAATAATCTCACATATTATCATATAACAGCTCAACTAAATAGGTATAATTTTTCTTTCGATTAAAATGACCTCACCTCAACAGTTTTTTTGAAAAGTGCTTAGGGCTTAGTGCTCGAAATATCGAATTTCTTTCACAAAGTGCTTAGTAATCGCGAGCCTTTTGTAGAAATTGGTGCCAAGTGCTCGCGACTCGGGAGCCCTTTTTTCCAAGCTCAAAGCACTAATATTCAGTGCTCGGCACAGCTCTGTTCGAAATGTCCAATATATTCAATACATTTTACACATTGTTTTCGGACCATACCTTTCAAATCATTACACCCCAAAATATTCATTCATTAAGTCCCGCACATTCCGGCTATTATGAGCTGGGCAACCATCCATCTAAAACCAGAGATTTTGTCTGTTAGCCAGGGGAATTTCATCCAATATGTCTCTTAGGCTGCTTTGGATTGATGTAATGAATTCTTCAGCGTTGAGGCGATCGGGAAGTATTACTAGTCTGAAAAGTTCACCCTCTCATGACTCCCAACACTGGAATGTGCGAGACTTATTAATGAATGAATATTTTGGGGTGCAATGGATTGGAGTTTTCAACGATAAAACCATTGGAAAAATAAGACTGATTTCGTTCACTTCAGAATCGTGATATGCATTTCCTTACCACGCCCGTAGTAAGAATTCTTTTTGGGACAAAGAAATTCTTATTGAGCGTTCGTACTACTTACACGAGGGCTATATCATTTCGTCACGATGTCTGTATTTTTCGAATTTTGAGCCGAAAATGGTCTCAATCGACTATGTTCGACTCACTGATGACGAATCCGTCAGAAAATTCGAGTCTGTTCGTCCGGCCGTCCGTCCGGCAGTCCGTCCGGCCGTGAGCACGATAACTCTCGAACGGAACAACCTAGAGACTTGAAATTTTCAGTGTGGGTTCAGTTCCCGAATGTCTCGGTTGAGTTCGTTAATGGGCCAAATTCCAGCAGGGGTTCCGTGAATATGGCCGTTCAAAGTTTGGTTCCCCTGATTTGTTGAAAACTACAGATTTTATCGAGATGAAATTTTGCAATCAAATGGAGAATGAGGTGTTCAAGCTACATGTAAAATTTTGTCCAGATCGCATGGCCAGAACCATAAAAAATTGTAACTTTTGAACGGAAACGCCTAGGGACTTGAAATTTTCAGGATAGGTGTGGATCTCGAATGTCGTGATCAGGTTCATCCATGAGCAAAATTATACTAGGTGTTCCGTAAATATGGTCGTTTGAAATTTAGTTTTCTTGATAATTTCAAAACTACAGATTTGATCGTGGCAAAATTTTGTATACTAATGGAGAATGATATATTCAAGCTACATTTCTCCAGATCTCATGACCAGAACCATAAAAACCATAGAAAATCGTGACTTTGGAACGGAAAGGCCTAGGGACTTGAAATTTTCAGGATAGGTGTGGATCTCGAATGACGCGTTCACGTTTACCAATGAGCAGAATTATACTAGGGGTTCCGTAAATACGGTCGTTTAAAATTCTGTTTTCTAGATAACTTCGAAACTACGGATTCGATCGAGATGAAATTTTGTATTTTAATCGAGAATGATATATTAAATCAATTTTTTTGTCCAAATCGCATGACCAGAACCATAGAAACCATAAAAAATTGTAACTTTTGAACGGAAAGGCCTAGGAACTTGAAATTTTCAGGGTGGGTTTGGATCGCGACTATCGCGGTCACGTTAATCAATGAGCAAAATTAGACTAGGGGTTCCGTAAACATGGCCGTTCAAAATATTTTTTTCCTGATAGTTTCGAAACAACTGATTGGATTATTGGAATGAAATTTTGCACCTAGCTGAGGAATAATGTATTCAAACTACGTGCGAAATTTTGTCCACATCGCATCACCAAGACCATAGATACCGTAGAAAATTCTAGCAAATTATCGAAAAAAAATTGGTCAGCTGAAGCACTGACATTAAGTCTGGAGTTTCGCCTAAGTTTCTGAATATTTTTGACAGCTGTCGAAAATTCCTTCAATTGATTTCTAAAACTCGGAAATGCGAATCTACCTACAAGGTGGATGTACGAGCGCTCAAAAGCTTCTGACTTCACGGCAGTGCCTTATTTTTTTTTTTGCAAATTTCATGTCGTTTCCAGATATGTGATCAAATTCGATGACGCTACAAGAATAACTGAAGTATAATTGATTTTATGGAAAAACTTGAAATATTTCGTGAAATCAAGAAATGTCCCCTTGAAGACTGTCCCTTTCAAAAGTAGAAACCATGTATACAGGATGTTTTTCAAAGTGGTGCTTATTTTTAACAGGTGCTAGAACTCATCAAAAGAGATCATTCCGCAAAAAGTTGATCATATGAAATATTCAATTTGAAAAAAGGACTAAAAATCTTGGACATCAATATATCAATACAATTCTGGATCGTGTTATCTCACTATGCCATGTGCATTCCCTCACAATTTGAATAAAGTGCTCGACTTCCTTCGCGATCTTTTCGAGGCAAGCACTACAATTGGTGTATTCTCTTTCTACTTTTATTAGGAGATTTTCCTGAACGGTTTAATTTTTGAAGTTCAAACTGATGCGAATAAAAGGTCCTATAAAAAAAAATTAGGAAGTTCACAAACTTAAAATGAAATTGATCCAAATTTTTTACAGAAATTGTTCGAAATGGTAACCATTGGTTCGATGTGCACAAAGTCTTGCTCGGCGTAATAACGAATGTAACATGCAGCAACTATCACATCAGTTTGCTCACTGAATAATGTCACAAGCATTCTCAATGATTAGTTCTTTCGCACCATTCACCTCACCGTACACATACACCAATTTTTTTTAAATGGCCCCAAAGGGATGAGATCGGAAAACTTACAAAAATCATATGCATCATAGATGATGCTGATGATACTGACCGCAGACAGCTGGTAATATCTACACATTTAGATATCAATACGGGATCCGAGATCCGGGCTGGGAATTACTCAGATTCGCGGGTAACTTTGATTTCGGAAACTCGGCCCTGGTGAATATTTTATGTAAACAGTTTTGGTTTAATGGCTTATTTTGATGCGTTCGAATGGTGGTAAAAAAAAGCCTTACCTTTGAGAACGCCCTGTATAGTATATTGCAAATTACATCATTCAAGTTTTTTTATTCTTCTTCAGCAATTATTTTCAGTCATAAATGAATCGGATTGTCGATCTAGGAGGATCAATGGTTTCGAACAAATGCATTCAGCTCGTATAGATTCCTAGGAAAGTTCTTGGCAAGGGACGGCAAAAGGATGGATTTTTCATTCAATTTTGGATATCAAACATTCATTATTGGAAATAATAAACAGAAAATGATAAATGAAGATTGATTATGGAAGTATATCTCTTCGGTTACAGTACAGGCAATATTATTGATTGGTTAAAGACTGAAGGACTTAAACCTGATTGCTTGTAGGAATAGCCTAATGCCTCAATGTTCAAATTCTGGCTTAATTTCGTTGAACTTGGTTGTCCTTCCATGTATATCAATAATCAAGGTCAATTCACTTCAACATATCAGCCGTTGGGTTTCCTTCAAAAATTCATGAAATTCCGAGCGCCTACCGCCTGTTCTGAACCGTCGATAAAATTTACTGACTGGCCGTATCAAGTATGTGCCGAACCATCCGAAATATAAATGTAGTGGAGGAAATTCTGACGTGACGTTATATCTCAAGGGGATCAAGGAAATTTATCTGCGTCTTTTCCGTGAAAAGGATCCGCAAACATTCTTACCGCGATCCTAGCTATGACTCACGTTGTCACGTGCCTAATCCGTTCATCAATATAACTGTTCTTTCCGGCACTGTGGTATATTTTTTTCTTGGAACTTGCGCTTATGTTCTTTTGGATTTTCCACATCCGGTGGTTTCTCGAGTTCTATCCCTACTTAGAGTGATCCGATTTTTGTTACCCTGCTTCCACTTGAGACATATCTCATTATGGAAGGGATAAAGTATGAATTGCATGCTCATTTGCACCTGACCGCGAGAACTACACGTTTGAGATTTGGCTTTTCCATTTTTAACTCGAAAATACAGAATGTTACGAAGATCCCAAGTTTGAGATCAACTTTCTAGTTGAAATAAATGGTTTTGAGTCCAAATATTTCAAACAGTATCTTTGTTCTCGATAGAGACAAATATCGTTCTTTAATAAGTCAACCGGAACTTTGAATCAATTCGAATTCAAAAGAGAACATTTGACCGACTTCAATAACCTTGGTTCGCCGAGTTCATCAAACTCGCAAATTAATGTTCAGACAAACTGTTAGATAACTTTTATAGAAAACACAAAAAAAAAAATTTATTTGGATTTAAGGCCATTGTTTTTGAAATTGCTAATGAAACTACGTCTTCGGATATTTTTCAATGATTGATGCTTTTTTCGACGGGATACAATTCCTGAATATTTATGGAGAACACTATCTGAAACTTTTTCACTGCTGATCATTGCAAAAATGAGTCCAAACTTGAGTTTTCGGTAATCTTCGTTGTTGCTTCCAAGAATCTGTAAAATTAAATACGGCCCGGAAAACTCGATTATGCATTCCTTCTGCTCGAGTCGGTCAGCGTTAATCGTTTTCGAAATTCTCTCCTTGTTCATTCTTGGGATCAATGGAATACTTTTATCTCGAAGTAACGACCGAAAAATTTGCAATTTAATTCCGAAATAGCTTCTTCGATAAAGGAGAAATTCCCTTGGGAATTAATCAGCGCCCGTGCACATCCTCCAAGTAATTCCTAGAATACCGCAATCTTCGGTTATTTATAAAACACAAAAGGAATCATTCTTGCACTGAGTACAAAAAGCTGTCCTGGATCAATGAAAATGCCGGCTCTCAAACTGAGAAATTCACTGCTTAAATTCAACTGACCGTTAATGTATTTGGTTGTCTCTCATAATAAAAGGATAATGCTTTTAATCTCTTCACTTGCTCTTACTCCAAAAATTTGCCGAGCATTTCATTATTTCATTATAGATAAGTGACCTACAATTAGAAACAGAACTCTATGGACAAAAAACTTCATACTGTGGGTGTATGTCTGTAACATTGCTTGATCACCACGATCTCCCGATCTCGAATCGCTAGACTTTCCAATGAACGTATTTGTGAAGCTACCCTCCAGTAATTTATTTCAGCTACAAACGACAATATTTCAAGAACCTTTGGGAATTGGGTAAGAGTGAATAGTATCATTATGGCTTGAAATTAGTTACATTATGTTAGAAAAATGTTTTTTTTTCTATTCAGAACTACGCTGCTATTATTCGGAACAAACATCTCACACGCGGTTTATTCAAAAATAAATGACGCGCATAATGGAATGTTCTTTGGATGTATTTGTATTCAGATACATTATTCATCTATTCAAATTTTTGTTTTTTCCATGAAGAGAACTCCATTATGTACAGAACTCCAGGCAGTACAGCTCTCCTCCATATTTCGACAATTATATTTCAGGGATCTATTGAATAAAAAAATCAACTATGATGAGATGAACGTTAAAAAAAAACATCATTCCCAACTATGATTTAACAACATATATATTCAAAAGACTAGTGAACATAATAAGAATGATTGGAGGAAAAACCGAGCACTTTGGATCTCTTAGCTAATCAATCCACTACATCTTTATACAACCCAGCAATATGACAAATTGATCGAATGGGGTGTTGAATTCAAGTTCATGTTTACAAGAATGTCAATTAGTCTTCGTTATTCACAGAGTCGAATATAAGGCAGTCATTGTAATAGGCCAAATATGTCCAAAAATCATCCCCAGAAATCAAGGTCGAAATATATACTTACTATATCCCATCTGCCGAACGATATTCCAAAAGAGAGGAAAGGTCCGAATAATATGTTCTTCAGGAAGCTGAGAATTTACGAATAGGTTATTGGTGAATCTCAAGTGCATATCTTATTGAGTTAAGAATGTATAAGCCCCTAATTGACAAGAAATCCATTTGCACTCTTCCATAATGAATCTCTAATAAACTGAAAATGATGTTCCTATTAGTCATCCTTTTGGCACTCCATGGTTTCCTTGAATATACGGATGTTTTCAAAGGTAGGGCTTTTTTTGACAGGTGCTAGAACACCTCAGAAATTTCCAACACGGACCTGGCTTTGGTACGTATTGAGATCTAAATGTGTTTATTGAATGCTTTCAGGTTACGGGAAATTATATGACACAGCTATGAGATAATTTTTGTGACTTCCGAAATTCTAGAGGTTAGTGAAAATACACGCTCCTCCGATCTAAACCCCTGTGATTTCTTCTTTTGGGTTCTTTTGAAAACATTAGTGTATAGTAACGGAGATCTGAATAGTTCTGTAACCAATTTGGATCAATTTTATCAGAGAGTTTATGAATTTCATAATTTTTTCTCTTTGACCCTTTAAGAATTATACCGTTCAGAAAAAATCTCTCAATGAAAGTTGAAAGAGAATATAGAATTTGCGATGAAATCCATCACTCTATTTACTTGCTGGAATGCATATGGCACCGTGATTCATGGCAGATCTTCTGAAAGGGAGATAACACGATCCAGGGTGGTCTTAAGATCTTTATGCTCAAGATTTCTTGCACTTTTTTCAAATTGAATATTTCATATTATCCACTTCCGATGATCTCTTTTGATGAGTTCTAGCACCTCTAAAAAAAAAAAGCCCCACTTTAAAAAACACCCTGTATAGAGTCTTGCCAGCGTACTCAATGATTCGTATTCATAGATAATAGTCAAACATTATTTTCCTCGAACCCATGCAAAATGTTTCAGTTTCTTCGGAAAAAAATGAATTCATCTCATACTCCTCCAGTATTTTTCAAACATAATACGGATTAGCCGGCGCTTGTTAAATAGGTTTTGAAATTTCCAGCTGAGGTATATAGATTTTCGTCCGCGATCCTACTGAGCCATCACCAGTTCAAAAGTGCGCTTTTTCAGTATGCAAAAAACTTTTTGACCATCATGAATTATTCCTTTTAATTTTGCATAGCAATCGTACGTATCTTCCGGATTGAATTATGTCGCGTAAATTCGAATTGAAATTGAAATGCCGGGCTATCCATAAATAACGAGGTCCGGTTTATGTTAGGTAGAATATGTCCAGGAATGTTGCAGTTGTTTTATGAAACTAATGAAGATGAATGGAGCATGTAAATTCGTAAATTCGAATTTTGCACACCGAAAACATGCAAAACTCGAAATAGACTTCGGTTGCGCCAATTCCGTTTGAACATAACCGAATTTCAATCCATTCATATTACACAAGGGCTATATCATTTCGTCACGATGTCTGTATTTCTTTAATTTTGAGCCAAAAATGGTCTCAATGTACAAGGTTCGACTCACTGATGACGAATCCGTCGGAAAATTCGAGCTGTCCGTCCGTCCGTATAGGTACACGATAATTCTCGAACGGAACAACCTAAAACTTGAAATTTTCAGGGTAGGTCCGAATCTCGAATGCCGGGGTTGTGTTCGTTATTGGACAAAATTCGACAAGGGGTTGCGTAAATATGGCCGTTCGAAATTTTGTTCTCCTGACTACTTCGAAATTACTGGTTCGATCGAGGTTAAATTTTGCATCCAGATGGAGAATGATGTGTTCAAACTACATGCGAAATTTTGTACACATCGAATGACCAAAACCATAGAAACCATAGAAAATTATAACTTTGTAGTGAAAAGGCCTAGGGACTCGAAATTTTCAGGATAGGTGTGGATCTCGAATTTTGCTGTCACGTTTATCGATGAGCAAAATTAGACTAAGGGTTTCGTAAATGTGGCCGTTGAAGTTCAGTTTTTTTGATAATTTCAAAACTATAGATTCGATCGTGACGAAATTTTGTATTTTAATTGAGAATGATATATTCGAGCTACATTTTTTCCAGATCGCATGATCAGAACCATAAAAACCATAAAAAATCATTTCTTTCGAACGGAAAGGCCTAGGGACTTGAGAATTTCAGGAAAGGTTCGGATCGCAAATTTCGGGGTTACGTTCATCAATGAGCAAAATTAGACTAGGGGTTCCGTAAATATAGCCGTTCAAACTATATTTTTCCTGATAATTTCGAAACTACTTATTGGTTTGGAATGAAATTTTGCACATAGATGCAGAATGATGTATTCAAACTACGTGGAAAATTTTGTCCAGATCGCATTACCAAGACCATAGATACCGTAGAAAATTCTAGCGAGTTATCGAAAAAAAATTGGTACCTAAAGCACTGACGTGAAGTCTGGATTTTCGCCTTAGTTTGAAATTTTCTTTGACAGCTGTTAAAATCTTTCCAATTGGTTTCTAAAACTGAAAAATGCGAATCTACCTACAAGGTGCATGTACGAGCGCTCAAAAGCTCCTGCCTTCACGGCAGTGCTTTTCTCAATTTTTTATCTTATTATTATTACCTTACAGAGGCGAGCCCAGTCAAAAGGCATGATTTGAACAAAAAATTTCTTGTTTCATTCCCTATCTCTGACTTTGTCCATCATGGTTCGACACAACTGCGAAAATATTATAAGCCGAGTGGAGGAGGAAGAAGGTGTGCACCTCATCATCGTAGCGACAATTCAAACTGCGAAAATATTATAAGCCGAATGGAGGAGGAATAAGGGGTTGCACCTAGGAAATCCAATCCCGCAAATGCTGGATCCCGCAAATGCGGGATCCCTCGTAAATTCTGCAGGATCAAAATTGCGGTATTTTCTTTGCGAGATTTGCGGGATCTGCGGGATTCAATATTGAAATTCCGTATTTGAATAAAAGCACAAACGTCTTCAAAACGCCCCAGAAAGCAATAAACCACTCACAAATTACGGACTTCTATCAGGCCCGACCGATATCTGATATTATTACTGATGGGTCCAAATCCGAGGGAAATCCCAGAGTGATTATTCTCACAGCTGGGCTATTGAAAATAGTTAAAGCTTCAAGTAAACAACTAACAGGTTAGTTTTTTTTTTCGATTTATGTGCGTGCGAAAGTGCAAAGCTTTCAACTAGTGCCTGAAAACAATTTCGTTAAATAGATTTCGTATTACGTCGAATATCCTTCAGTTATCACTAAAATGAGTGTCAGTGAAGTTTATGAAGGGAATGAAGGCTCAAGTTCAGTTTGGAATAATTTCTTGAACTCCGAAGATCGTTTTACAGCTAAATGTAAGTTATGCCCTAGCATTATTAAAATCTATGCTAGTTCTACCACACCCACTTTACTTACAAACGAAGCATAACATGAATTTGAAAACCGTTATCAGCCGCAGGATATATTTGCAAGAAGCTCAGATCGAATTTGAAAGATGGGACCTTAGATATGCCATCTTTTCTCCGAAAATATTTCCAAAATCAACGTGACCTGACCTGACCTGTATATGAAATAAATTTTTATTCTACTACTATAGTATGTTTTTAATTGCATAAGACCTTTTTATTAGCATGTTTAATAGGTTGAGTAGGTATTGTCAACAATCCCGCATTCTTGCGGATCCGCGGGATTCATTATTTCAATCCCGCGAGTTTGCGGGAACTCAGAAAATGTATAGATAGGTAAAAATAAAAATTACGAAAAGCACTATGTGAAGTCAGGAGCTTTTGAGCGCTCGTTCATCCACCTTGTAGGTAGATGCGCATTCTCTAGTTTTAGAAACCAATTGAACAAATTTCAAACAAAGGAGAAAATCAAAACTTCACGTCAGTGCTTTAGGTGACCAACTTTTTTTTCGATAATTCGCTAGAATTTTCTACGGTATCTATGGTCTTGGTAATGCGATCTGGACAATATTTCCCACGTTTGAATACATTATTCTTCATCTATGTGCGAAATTTCATTCCAATCCAATAAGTAGTTTCGAAATTATCAGGAAAAAAATAGTTTGAACGGTTATATTTACGGACCCCTAGTCTAATTTTGCTCATTGATGAACGTGACCGCACAATTCGCGATCCGAACCTTTCCTGAAAATTTCAAGTCCCTAGGCCTTTCCGTTCGGAAGTTATGATTTTCTATGATTTTTATGGTTCTGATCATGCGATCTGAAAAAGTTTACCTCGAATAAATCATTCTCATTTTGAATACAAAATTTTGTCTCGATCGAATCCGTAGTTCCGAAATTATCGAGAAACCTAAATTTCAAACGATCATATTCACGGAACCCCTTGTATAATTTAGCTCATTGATGAACGTGATCACGACATCCGAGATCCACACCTATCCTGAAAATTTCAAGTCCCTAGGCCTTTCCATTACAAAGTTACAATTTTGTATGTTTTCTATGATTCTGGTCATGCGAGCTGGACAAAATTTTGCATGTAGCTTGAACACGTAATTCTCCATCTGAATGCAAAATTTCACCTCGATCGAATCTGTGATTCCAAAGTAATCAGAAAAACAAAATTTCGAGCGGCAATATTTACGGAACCCCTCGGCGAATTTTGCCCAATAAGGAACTTAACCGCGGCATTCGAGATTCAAACCTACCCTGAAAATTTCAAGTTTCTAGGACATTC